>NW_024121299.1:1848616-1915877 GCF_016745375.1 Pimephales promelas | reverse complement strand
TTGTCAACAAACTGTTTATGCTGTCCAAGGCCTGGTCCACGATTTGCATCTTTTTTGTGCACAGGCTGGCAGGCGCTGTGGCTTAGTTGGTTAAAGCGCTGTCTAGTAAACAGGAGATCCTGGGTTTCGAATCCCAGCGGTGCCTTTGACTGTGCCCTCTGTTTCGCAGGCCTTGGACCCTCGCAATTCTTTGCTTTTCTGAGAACTGACCACAAACGGTGAAACTGAGGCTTGCTTTGCAATTTCTTCCACTTGAAACCATCCCTGAGCTGTTGTTGAAGGACAGTGTCCCAGATAACAAATCATAGCATCAAGGCGCTGTGGCTTAGTTGGTCAAGCGCCTGTCTTGTAAACAGGAGATCCTGGGTTCGAATCCCAGCGGTGCCTCTATCCAGCTGACTTTGCTCTTTGGATTGTTCTTGGACAGAGAGCCTTGAGACCTTGAATCCAGTTTAAATTGTGCAGAGTCTAAAGCACCTGTCTTTTCTGCCCGCAGAGTGAAAAGCATTACAGTGTTGGAAATGCCCAGATGAAAAACCATCAAGTGGCCCAACCACATAATCATGTGGGCTCTGTGGCACAATGGATAGCGCATTGGACTTCTAGATTGCAAAATGAGGACATTCAAAGGTTGTGGGTTTGAGTCCCACCAGAGTCGTACCTTTAGCCCTTTTGTCAACCCCATACTGTACAGTGTTGCCCTCAGTTAACAGAAAGCTTTTGAGGCCTCTTGTTCTCAACGTGTTCATTTCAAATAATGTCAATGTAGTTGAAAGCTTCAAAATATTGTCTGTTTTGTTTACTACTACATTTGCTTACCAAAACCTCTTGGCTCTTGCACACAAGGACTGGCAGTCACCACAGAGTGGTGCCAGACTTCCTTTCTCTTCCCGCTGCTTAGATGGTCTTTGCAGCTCTTGTGAATGGAGCTCCATAAACATGTTTGATGTGGGTTCTAGGAGTCAGCTGAACATGGTTGGCCAATAATCACAGAGGCTGGCTGGCCACCCCCACGCAGTTGTTCAACAAACTAGTTTTGC
Organism: Pimephales promelas; assembly: GCF_016745375.1. Next base: position 1,914,837 of record NW_024121299.1, on the reverse strand, counting down.
TGTCCAAGGCCTGGTCCACGATTTGCATCTTTTTTGTGCACAGGCTGGCAGGCGCTGTGCTTAGTTGGTTAAAGCGCCTGTCTAGTAAACAGGAGATCCTGGGTTCGAATCCCAGCTGTGCCTTTGACTGTGCCCTTCTGTTCCGCAGGCTTGAACCCTTGCAATTCTTTGCTTTTCTGAGAACTGACCACAAACGGTGAAACTGAGGCTTGCTTTGCAATTTTTTCCACTTGCAAACCATCCCTGAGCTGCTGTTGAAGGACAGTGTCCCAAGATAACAAATCATAAGCATCAAGGCGCTGTGGCTTAGTTGGTAAAGCGCTTGTCTTGTAAACAGGAGATCCTGGGTTCGAATCCAGCGGTGCCTCTATCCAGCTGACTTTGCTCTTTGGGATTGTTCTTGGACAGAGAGCCTTGAGACCTTGAATCCAGTTTAAAATGTGCAGAGGCTAGAGCACCTGTCTTTCTCTGCCCGCAGAGTGAAAAGCATTACAGTGTTGGAAATGCCCAGATGAACCATTCACAGTGGCCCAACCACCATAATCATGTGGGCTCTGTGGCACAATGGATAGCGCATTGGACTTCTAGATTGCAAAATGAGGACATTCAAAGGTTGTGGGTTTGAGTCCCACCAGAGTCGTACCTTTAGCCCTTTTGTCAACCCCATACTGTACAGTGTTGCCCTCAGTTAACAGAAAGCTTTTGAGGCCTCTTGTTCTCAACGTGTTCATTTCAAATAATGTCAATGTAGTTGAAAGGCTTCAAAAATGTTGTCTGTTTTGTTTATACTACATTTGCTTACCAAAACCTCTTGGCTCTTGCACACAAGGACTGGCAGTCACCACAGAGTGGTGCCAGACTTCCTTTCTCTTCCCGCTGCTTAGATGGTCTTTGCAGCTCTTGTGAATGGAGCTCCATAAACATGTTTGATGTGGGTTCTAGGAGTCCAGCTGAACATGGTTGGCCAATAATCACAGAGGCTGACTGGCCACCCCCACGCAGTTGTCAACAAACTAGTTTATATGCTGTCCAAGGCCTGGTCCACGATTTGCATCTTTTTGTGCACAGGCTGGCAGGCGCTGTGGCTTAGTTGGTTAAAGCGCCTGTCTAGTAAACAGGAGATCCTGGGTTCGAATCCCAGCGGTGCCTTTGACTGTGCCCTTCTGTTTCGCAAGGCCTTGAACCCTCGTAATTCTTTGCTTTTCTGAGAACTGGCCACAAACGGTGAAACTGAGGCTTGCTTTGCAATTTCTTCCACTTGCAAACCATCCCTGAGCTGTTGTTGAAGGACAGTGTCCCAAGATAACAAATCATAGCATCAAGGCGCCGTGGCTTAGTTGGTCAAAGCGCCTGTCTTGTAAACAGGAGGTCCTGGGTTCGAATCCCAACGGTGCCTCTATCCAGCTGACTTTGTTCTTTGGGATTGTTCTTGGACAGAGAGCCTTGAGACTTTGAATCCAGTTTAAATTGTGCAGAGGCTAGAGCGCCTGTCTTTTCTGCCCGCAGAGTGAAAAGCATTACAGTGTTGGGAATGCCCAGATGAAAAACCATCAAGTGGCCCAACCACACAATCATGTGGGTTCTCTGGCGCAATGGATAGCGCATTGGATTTCTAGATTGCAAAATGAGGACATTCAAAGGTTGTGGGTTCGAGTCCCTTTAGCCGTTTTGTCAACCCCATACTGTACAGTGTTGCCCTCAGTTAACAGAAAGCTTTTGAAGCCTCTTGTTCTCAACGTGTTCATTTCAAATAATGTCAATGTAGTTGAAAGGCTTCAAAAATGTTGTCTGTTTTGTTTACTACTACATTTGCTTACCAAATCTCTTGGCTCTTGCACACAAGGACTGGCAGTCACCACAGAGTGGTGCCAGACTTCCTTTCTCTTCCCGCTGCTTAGATGGTCTTTGCAGCTCTTGTGCATGGAGCTCCATAAACATGTTTGTTGTGGGTTCTAGGAGTCCTGCTGAACATGGTTGGCCAATAATCACAGAGGCTGGCTGGCCACCCCATAGTTTATACTGTCCAAGGCCTGGTCCACGATTTGCATCTTTTTTGTGCACAGGCAGGCGCTGTGGCTTAGTTGGTTAAAGCGCCTGTCTCGTAAACAGGAGATCCTGGGTTCGAATCCCAGCGGTGCCTTTGACTGTGCCCTTCTGTTTCGCAAGGCCTTGAACCCTCGCAATTCTTTGCTTTTCTGAGAACTGACCACAAACGGTGAAACTGAGGCTTCCTTTGCAATTGTTTCCACTTGCAAACCATCCCTGAGCTGTTGTTGAAGGACAGTGTCCCAAGATAACAAATCATAGCATCAAGGCGCCGTGGCTTAGTTGGTCAAAGCGCCTGTCTTGTAAACAGGAGGTCCTGGGTTCGAATCCCAACGGTGCCTCTATCCAGCTGACTTTATTCTTTGGGATTGTTCTTGGACAGAGAGCCTTGAGACTTTGAATCCAGTTTAAATTGTGCAGAGGCTAGAGCGCCTGTCTTTTCTGCCCGCAGAGTGAAAAGCATTACAGTGTTGGGAATGCCCAGATGAAAAACCATCAAGTGGCCCAACCACACAATCATGTGGGTTCTCTGGCGCAATGGATAGCGCATTGGATTTCTAGATTGCAAAATGAGGACATTCAAAGGTTGTGGGTTCGAGTCCCTTTAGCCGTTTTGTCAACCCCATACTGTACAGTGTTGCCCTCAGTTAACAGAAAGCTTTTGAGGCCTCTTGTTCTCAACGTGTTCATTTCAAATAATGTCAATGTAGTTGAAAGGCTTCAAAATGTTGTCTGTTTTGTTTACTACTACATTTGCTTACCAAAATCTCTTGGCTCTTGCACACAAGGACTGGCAGTCACCACAGAGTGGTGCCAGACTTCCTTTCTCTTCCCGCTGCTTAGATGGTCTTTGCAGCTCTTGTGCATGGAGCTCCATAAACATGTTTGATGTGGGTTCTAGGAGTCCTGCTGAACATGGTTGGCCAATAATCACAGAGGCTGGCTGGCCACCCCATAGTTTATGCTGTCCAAGGCCTGGTCCACGATTTGCATCTTTTTTGTGCACAGGCAGGCGCTGTGGCTTAGTTGGTTAAAGCGCCTGTCTCGTAAACAGGAGATCCTGGGTTCGAATCCCAGCGGTGCCTTTGACTGTGCCCTTCTGTTTCGCAAGGCCTTGAACCCTCGCAATTCTTTGCTTTTCTGAGAACTGACCACAAACGGTGAAACTGAGGCTTCCTTTGCAATTGTTTCCACTTGCAAACCATCCCTGAGCTGTTGTTGAAGGACAGTGTCCCAAGATAACAAATCATAGCATCAAGGCGCCGTGGCTTAGTTGGTCAAAGCGCCTGTCTTGTAAACAGGAGATCCTGGGTTCGAAGCCCAGCGGTGCCTCTATCCAGCTGACTTTGCTCTTTGGGATTGTTCTTGGACAGAGAGCCTTGAGACCTTGAATCCAGTTTAAATTGTGCAGAGGCTAGAGCACCTGTCTTTTCTGCCCGCAGAGTGAAAAGCATTACAGTGTTGGAAATGCCCAGATGAAAAACCATCAAGTGGCCCAACCACATAATCATGTGGGCTCTGTGGCGCAATGGATAGCGCATTGGACTTCTAGATTGCAAAATGAGGACATTCAAAGGTTGTGGGTTCGAGTCCCACCAGAGTCGTACCTTTAGCCCTTTTGTCAACCCCATACTGTACAGTGTTGCCCTCAGTTAACAGAAAGCTTTTGAGGCCTCTTGTTCTCAACGTGTTCATTTCAAATAATGTCAATGTAGTTGAAAGGCTTCAAAATATTGTCTGTTTTGTTTACTACTACCTTTGCTTACCAAAACCTCTTGGCTCTTGCACACAAGGACTGGCAGTCACCACAGAGTGGTGCCAGACTTCCTTTCTCTTCCCGCTGCTTAGATGGTCTTTGCAGCTCTTGTGAATGGAGCTCCATAAACATGTTTGATGTGGGTTCTAGGAGTCCAGCTGAACATGGTTGGCCAATAATCACAGAGGCTGGCTGGCCACCCCCCACGCAGTTGTCAACAAACTAGTTTATGCTGTCCAAGGCCTGGTCCACGATTTGCATCTTTTTTGTGCACAGGCTGGCAGGCGCTGTGGCTTAGTTGGTTAAAGCGCCTGTCTAGTAAACAGGAGATCCTGGGTTCGAATCCCAGCTGTGCCTTTGACTGTGCCCTTCTGTTCCGCAAGGCCTTGAACCCTCGCAATTCTTTGCTTTTCTGAGAACTGACCACAAACGGTGAAACTGAGGCTTGCTTTGCAATTTTTTTTCCACTTGCAAACCATCCCTGAGCTGTTGTTGAAGGACAGTGTCCCAAGATAACAAATCATAGCATCAAGGCGCTGTGGCTTAGTTGGTCAAAGCGCCTGTCTTGTAAACAGGAGATCCTGGGTTCGAATCCCAGCGGTGCCTCTATCCAGCTGACTTTGCTCTTTGGGATTGTTCTTGGACAGAGAGCCTTGAGACCTTGAATCCAGTTTAAATTGTGCAGAGGCTAGAGCACCTGTCTTTTCTGCCCGCAGAGTGAAAAGCATTACAGTGTTGGAAATGCCCAGATGAAAAACCATCAAGTGGCCCAACCACATAATCATGTGGGCTCTGTGGCGCAATGGATAGCGCATTGGACTTCTAGATTGCAAAATGAGGACATTCAAAGGTTGTGGGTTCGAGTCCCACCAGAGTCGTACCTTTAGCCCTTTTGTCAACCCCATACTGTACAGTGTTGCCCTCAGTTAACAGAAAGCTTTTGAGGCCTCTTGTTCTCAACGTGTTCATTTCAAATAATGTCAATGTAGTTGAAAGGCTTCAAAATGTTGTCTGTTTTGTTTACTACTACATTTGCTTACCAAAACCTCTTGGCTCTTGCACACAAGGACTGGCAGTCACCACAGAGTGGTGCCAGACTTCCTTTCTCTTCCCGCTGCTTAGATGGTCTTTGCAGCTCTTGTGAATGGAGCTCCATAAACATGTTTGATGTGGGTTCTAGGAGTCCAGCTGAACATGGTTGGCCAATAATCACAGAGGCTGGCTGGCCACCCCCCACGCAGTTGTCAACAAACTAGTTTATGCTGTCCAAGGCCTGGTCCACGATTTGCATCTTTTTTGTGCACAGGCAGGCGCTGTGGCTTAGTTGGTTAAAGCGCCTGTCTCGTAAACAGGAGATCCTGGGTTCGAATCCCAGCGGTGCCTTTGACTGTGCCCTTCTGTTTCGCAAGGCCTTGAACCCTCGCAATTCTTTGCTTTTCTGAGAACTGACCACAAACGGTGAAACTGAGGCTTCCTTTGCAATTGTTTCCACTTGCAAACCATCCCTGAGCTGTTGTTGAAGGACAAGTGTAACAAGATAACAGATCTTGGCATCAAGGCGCTGTGGCTTAGCTGGTCAAAGCGCCTGTCTTGTAAACAGGAGATCCTGGGTTCGAATCCCAGCGGTGCCTCTATCCAGCTGACTTTGCTCTTTGGGATTGTTCTTGGACAGAGAGCCTTGAGACTTTGAATCCAGTTTAAATTGTGCAGAGGCTAGAGCACCTGTCTTTTCTGCCCGCAGAGTGAAAAGCATTACAGTGTTGGAAATGCCCAGATGAAAAACCATCAAGTGGCCCAACCACACAGTCATGTGGGTTCTCTGGCGCAATGGATAGCGCATTGGACTTCTAGATTGCAAAATGAGGACATTCAAAGGTTGTGGGTTCGAGTCCCTTTAGCCGTTTTGTCAACCCCATACTGTACAGTGTTGCCCTCAGTTAACAGAAAGCTTTTTAGGCCTCTTGTTCTCAACGTGTTCATTTCAAATAATGTCAATGTAGTTGAAAGGCTTCAAAATGTTGTCTGTTTTGTTTACTACTACATTTGCTTACCAAAATCTCTTGGCTCTTGCACACAAGGACTGGCAGTCACCACAGAGTGGTGCCAGACTTTCTTTCTCTTCCCGCTGCTTAGATGGTCTTTGCAGCTCTTGTGCATGGAGCTCCATAAACATGTTTGTTGTGGGTTCTAGGAGTCCTGCTGAACATGGTTGGCCAATAATCACAGAGGCTGGTTGGCCACCCCATAGTTTATGCTCTCCAAGTCCTGGTCCACGATTTGCATCTTTTTTGTGCACAGGCTGGCAGGCGCTGTGGCTTAGTTGGTTAAAGCGCCTGTCTAGTAAACAGGAGATCTTGGTTCGAATCCCAGCGGTGCCTTTGACTGTGCCCTTCTGTTTCGCAAGGCCTTGAACCCTCGCAATTCTTTGCTTTTCTGAGAACTGACCACAAACGGTGAAACTGAGGCTTCCTTTGCAATTGCTTCCACTTGCAAACCATCCCTGAGCTGTTGTTGAAGGACAGTGTCCCAAGATAACAAATCATAGCATCAAGGCGCTGTGGCTTAGTTGGTCAAAGCGCCTGTCTTGTAAACAGGAGATCCTGGGTTCGTATCCCAGCTGTGCCTCTATCCAGCTGACTTTGCTCTTTGGGATTGTTCTTGGACAGAGAGCCTTGATACCTTGAATCCAGTTTAAATTGTGCAGAGGCTAGAGCACCTGTCTTTTCTGCCCGCAGAGTGAAAAGCATTACAGTGTTGGAAATGCCCAGATGAAAAACCATCAAGTGGCCCAACCACATAATCATGTGGGCTCTGTGGCGCAATGGATAGCGCATTGGACTTCTAGATTGCAAAATGAGGACATTCAAAGGTTGTGGGTTCGAGTCCCACCAGAGTCGTACCTTTAGCCCTTTTGTCAACCCCATACTGTACAGTGTTGCCCTCAGTTAACAGAAAGCTTTTGAGGCCTCTTGTTTTCAACGTGTTCATTTCAAATAATGTCAATGTAGTTGAAAGGCTTCAAAATGTTGTCTGTTTTGTTTACTACTACATTTGCTTACCAAAACCTCTTGGCTCTTGCACACATGGACTGGCAGTCACCACAGAGTGGTGCCAGACTTCCTTTCTCTTCCCGCTGCTTAGATGGTCTTTGCAGCTGTTGTGAATGGAGCTCCATAAACATGTTTGTTGTGGGTTCTAGGAGTCCTGCTGAACATGGTTGGCCAATAATCACAGAGGCTGGCTGGCCACCCCATAGTTTATGCTGTCCAAGGCCTGGTCCACGATTTGCATCTTTTTTGTGCACATGCTGGCAGGCGCTGTGGCTTAGTTGGTTAAAGCGCCTGTCTCGTAAACAGGAGATCCTGGGTTCGAATCCCAGCGGTGCCTTTGACTGTGCCCTTCTGTTTCGCAAGGCCTTGAACCCTCGCAATTCTTTGCTTTTCTGAGAACTGACCACAAACGGTGAAACTGAGGCTTGCTTTGCAATTTCTTCCACTTGCAAACCATCCCTGAGCTGTTGTTGAAGGACAGTGTCCCAAGATAACAAATCATAGCATCAAGGCGCTGTGGCTTAGTTGGTCAAAGCGCCTGTCTTGTAAACAGGAGATCCTGGGTTCGAATCCCAGCGGTGCCTCTATCCAGCTGACTTTGCTCTTTGGGATTGTTCTTGGACAGAGAGCCTTGAGACCTTGAATCCAGTTTAAATTGTGCAGAGGCTAGAGCACCTGTCTTTTCTGCCCGCAGAGTGAAAAGCATTACAGTGTTGGAAATGCCCAAATGAAAAACCATCAAGTGGCCCAACCACATAACCATGTGGGCTCTGTGGCGCAATGGATAGCTCATTGGACTTCTAGATTGCAAAATGAGGACATTCAAAGGTTGTGGGTTCGAGTCCCACCAGAGTCGTACCTTTAGCCCTTTTGTCAACCCCATACTGTACAGTGTTGCCCTCAGTTAACAGAAAGCTTTTGAGGCCTCTTGTTCTCAACGTGTTCATTTCAAATAATGTCAATGTAGTTGAAAGGCTTCAAAATGTTGTCTGTTTTGTTTACTACTACATTTGCTTACCAAAATCTCTTGGCTCTTGCACACAAGGACTGGCAGTCACCACAGAGTGGTGCCAGACTTCCTTTCTCTTCCCGCTGCTTAGATGGTCTTTGCAGCTCTTGTGCATGGAGCTCCATAAACATGTTTGATGTGGGTTCTAGGAGTCCTGCTGAACATGGTTGGCCAATAATCACAGAGGCTGGCTGGCCACCCCATAGTTTATGCTGTCCAAGGCCTGGTCCACGATTTGCATCTTTTTTGTGCACAGGCAGGCGCTGTGGCTTAGTTGGTTAAAGCGCCTGTCTCGTAAACAGGAGATCCTGGGTTCGAATCCCAGCGTGCCTTTGACTGTGCCCTTCTGTTTCGCAAGGCCTTGAACCCTCGCAATTCTTTGCTTTTCTGAGAACTGACCACAAACGGTGAAACTGAGGCTTCCTTTGCAATTGTTTCCACTTGCAAACCATCCCTGAGCTGTTGTTGAAGGACAGTGTCCCAAGATAACAAATCATAGCATCAAGGCGCCGTGGCTTAGTTGGTCAAAGCGCCTGTCTTGTAAACAGGAGATCCTGGGTTCGAAGCCCAGCGGTGCCTCTATCCAGCTGACTTTGCTCTTTGGGATTGTTCTTGGACAGAGAGCCTTGAGACCTTTGTTAGGGGTTAACAGTTAAAGGACCCAGAACCAGATATGAAGAATGAAGACCCGGAGTCGGAATTATAAAAATTAAAGAAAGTTTTACTGAACATAGTTTGCCATTTCATCAGCAGAAGTCAGCTTCAAGACTCACTCAGGAGTTCGTAGGCCGCCCGCTTACAGTTACAAAGATCACAGCAGTTATACTGTTTCCAAGGTCTAAGCTACGTCATTGCTTACACGTTGAATGATTCTCATTGGCTACGATATAGATAAACACAGTAATTTTCCACACATATACAGATAGACGAAACATATCTCCATCGATGAGGCACGTCATGACCTTCCAGGTCACAGATTTGGGTTGCTGGCGCCAGTGTGTCCAGAACAACAACTCATTCAATCTCCAATAATGCAGTGGTTCCTTAACCTGCAACTAAGAAGACTAACACTAAACTTTAGTCTAACTGGAGTAAGACTTCAACAAAGAAATAGTGCCTTAAACTGTTGGCTTCAATGACCCCTTTATGTTTTTACACTCAAACATAATAAACCAAATCCCTATTTCCTATTATTTTCACTGTTATGCATTCACCTAGGACACTAGCAAATAGGAGCTCCCATCAAGGCTGAAGAGAGTCTGAGCGTCTTATTATCAGTTAAGTGTACCAAAACATAATGGTAAAACATTCACTCGTTTGGGAGAAAAACAGATAACATTTGCTTCTCAGAAAGCAAATATAATAGAAAGAATACAGTTTAATATAACAATTAAAGTTCAATAAAGCAATGCTCAATATAGCTTGACCATCTGTACAGAGAAGTATCATATGTGTTGGACATATGTGTTCACGACGCCTTTAGGATCCATAAACCTTTCTCCTGAGACCAGAGAAAGAGACAAATGGCCTTGTGCACCTAAAAGAAGCTGGTGACTTACATCAGCATGCATTTAAGAATATTATTTCACAAGCAAACGCACAAAGAATACATTTATGTCAATAAATGTTTAAGTAACAATGAATATACTTAATTATTGATTTTATAAAATAAATACATCATCATTTAAAATGATATTATGATATATATACTGAAGAGGCAAGGGATTTTGACCACCCCTTCAGTCCCCCGTTTTAGACCAATGTGGGGTCCAATACCGCCACGTCTGGTCTAACCAGTGAGGTCACTACGGAAAGGGGGAGTGGTGACGCATGCTCCCCTGATGGGTCACACTTGTCTCTTCACCTCGTCACGGACATGCTGGATACTAAAAATTCCAGTCCCCATTAAGAGGCTCTCCCACCTTCCACTCACAACAGGACATCAATGTCATCCTTCCTTAATTTATCAGTCAGGTTAACATTTTTATAAAACACATAACTGATTACGAAACAAGTAGCTACATATTTATTCTCTGGAAGCCGGGCTAAATAAACAAGCACTGTTGCTGTATTCCTAGCATGGGCTAGACCCGCAGTCTATAGTCAGATCCTAAATAAGGACATTCTATAATCATGAATACCAGAATATAAGCACTATTTTTTATTCATTTATTTAAAAACATAATTTTCAAATCCTTTTATCATAAACAACGTTGGATAGTTAATCCATTATTTTCACTACCCCCTTTATAGACCCTTTAGGTTTAAAACACAATGGTTGTCTAACAAAAATATAACAACAAAAAATAAAATATTAATAAGATTACTGATAATCGATTCAAGCACTTTTAAGTCTTTACTGAAATTATCAATCAGTTTACGGTCACATAGCATGTATCAGTTTAATTGTATAACATCTTACACCTGTTTTATTATTATTGTTTCAAAAATAGTAATAAAATAAAACAAATCCACATCATCAGTTTAATTATTATTTACCACTAAAATACAGAATTTTCCCCATTCTGCTTAATAAAGCTTTTGTCCATTCCTTATCTTTATATCACGTTAAACCCTTATCTTTATATCACGTTAAACCCTATACAATGCCTTATTTTTATTCTGAAATATTTCATACCATTTAAACGTAATTTAACCTATATTTCTTCTATCTTTAAATATTTACCTACACTACTCATCTGATCAATATAATTGTTTGCTTACAATCCACACAAACATATCTCACAAAACAACCTTTTTGTTTTTCACTTCCCTCTTCCCTCTTCCAACAAGTCTCTCACCGCTGTCAGCCTAGTGACACTTATTTTATTAATTCTTCAATACCCTTGGTTTCTTATCATTAATTTCAACTTTATTTTTCCTTATAACTACTTTTTACAGTATTTGTCTTTCAAATGGTTAGTCTAAAGAATGTTAGAAAAATAGAAGTCCAAAAATATTAACGGTATCGTCTCAGTCCCACTTATCTTTACAGTTTTACAGAAACGAAAATATTATCTTACTCAGATCCCAACCTCTAAGACAGCCATAAAGCTGCTTTCTCATTTAACCTTTATTAACTAAATTGTAGTTTTCTTAGACATCTAATGTCAAACATCCATTCAATGGTTTGAGAAATAAAAACTTTTGAAGAAGTTATATTCACTCCTCCTTTGTTCGCCCACCGGCCTTTCATAAAAAAATGAGGGAGCTCACTCTGGATAATTTGGATAGTGACTCAGCCAATGTGTCACTTTGTCTCTCTGCCGTCAAGTCTATAATTTCTTTTATTTACGTTTATCATTAAGATCCCACATAGTCGTCTATTTAAATGTAGACCCTCAGTTGAATTTAGAGAAGAGTTTTTTACCCCATAATGGACGGCAATCTTCAACTTTACAATTCCAGTTTATTTAACATACTAATCCAGAGAGTAATTCAGAACAATATCATAAATGACAAAAGTATTTATAATTACCCATAGCAGACAGAGCTGGAAAATCACTCCAATTAAAGCTCGTCCCATGTTCTGTATTGTCTTTTCATCAGATTGACTCAGAAATGTCAACTTTTTAAAAGTTTGTCATTCCACTTAACCCATCTGTAATGTTAAAACACTCATTCCAGAGGTTAATGACACAATAGCCTCAAAATCAGGAAATAATAGCCCCCAAACTAACACATATAAAACGTGCCGTCACCAAAAATATACACATTCATACACTGTAAAAAAATATTTTCAAGATTTGTTATCACAACATTTTTTTTTCTTGTAGCTCTTATTTAATTGTTTATGGTCTCTAAACCAGTTTCAAAGCATGCCTGCTTATTATTCATTTACTTTTAGACGGTCAGCTGGGTTGTTTTGGTTCATTAACATTATTTTGTTTAAGCTTTCTTTAGCAGGCCAAAACAGAAAGACGGACACAGTTTCCATCCCTTCCTCCACTCAAGTCTCTCTCACTATAACAAAATAATCTTTTTAACAGCCTCCTAAGACTGTAACTTAGACAACATTTAAACTCATTACAATATCCTTTGACCATTCACCTTTGTTATCTAGACTCTTCTTAAATCTTCAAAAGCTGTCTTCATCTTTAGTCACCACCATGTCTAACGACCTTCAGGAGTCAAAACTATGTTAGACATATTCTAAATCTACACTATAATTTTCCTTGCCCATAAGGCAACCGACATCCAAAGGTTTTTGTTACTGTCTCCACAACAACAAATGGGAATCACTTCATGGCCCTGACTGAACCCCGAAGCCCCCTTCCTGTTAGCTCTTTATCTATAATCTCCATCAGGGTGTGGTCCCCTGGCATACATAGAGCTTGTCATAATGAGAAACAAGCCATGCAGTGAATGCGGTTTCTGGTGAGTGGGATAGAGGGACTTACGTTCCTGGGGCAGACTGCCGTGACTCCTCACAGCTCCATCCCCCCCTAACGATACAGGATGCTGTTGGCCTCGCAGACACCCGTCCACTCTCATACCCAACCTCACATAAACACCTCCATCAGAAGATGCCCAGTGTCTGCGTGATCCCCCTGCCTTAGGTTGCCTCCTATTCGGCCAAAGAAGGTCTTACCCGTCATCGAGATGACCACTCGTGCACACATGGTAACCGCCATTTTCTCAAAACCGTTTTCTTCAACAAAATCTGTTGTTTCTGGAGCTTAGGAAAAATATTCAAGAGTCACCAGGGCCATTCGGATTGCCTAATAGTTGTAACACAGGGAGACAGGTTAATAACAACAGTATTCAATCACTTAAATCCATTAACCATCTTAAAAGCAGCAACTAGCTACTCAGTGGATTTAGATCACAACCGTACATTCAGTGTACTTCATCTGTAGGCGGAGCCATCAGCCCCGCCCCCGTTTCATGGTGGGGACTAAGATTTTCAGACAAATAAGTTATTGGTTCACAAACAACCTAGTCAAAGATCTATCTAGTTTCGTCTATTATTATTTTAATGACTTCTTGAAAGTCCTTCAGTTTTGCTTTTAATACATTTAAAATACAAATTGCCTCTGAATGGCAATGATTTCTTTTAACATCTCTGTGTCTATGATCTTCAACTGAAACACTGTGTTTTAATACAAATAGCTTATTATCACTAATGACACAGGCTCAGATAACATCTTTAGCTGACATTGAATGAGAGAGAGACTGTGAGGTATTCAGGACTGGTACTGCACGCTCATAAACTTCTAACATCAAACTTTATATTCTATTCCAGCTTAAGGCATCTTTGCCAGAAATTACATACGGTTTCAAATAAACATGTTATTTAAATTTGTCTTTTGCCCACATCAGGGAATTTAAGCATTACTAATTTCCTCTCAGATTAAGACTCTGTTGCACTGGCAGTTTTCAGCCACAGTACACATCAGATTCAGATAAGTGTCACGGGTGACAAAATCGCTCAGTAAACGGAACCTTCTTGAGAGTCCTGAGTTTCCTAGGGGAACGTATTGGGTGCAACACTCCACTACGGTTCCGGGTGTGATGGAAACATGCCCGTACTGATTAGCGCTAATGCATGGCAGGTGTGAGAGAGAGAGGAGCGGCGCTCACACAGGCTTCCTGTTTCATAAGCCACAATATAAAAGGAGCATTTAGAGAGTGTTTGCAGCGCGGTTGGTGGGTGTACAGTGTGTCAAGATTCCAAAGGGTTGACTCTGGGCAGTGCTGGATACAGGCTTCCTTGGAAAAATCGTTGGAGTGTGGAGATCGCCCATTCGAGTTTGCTGGGTCAGATTGATCGTTTGTGGGAAGACTGCTGGGCCGAGCTAGGGCTGGATCTGTGCTGTGGAAGGAGAGAGGAAAGATAAGTGAATTGTTTTCATCTTATGAACCTTTGAACCACTTGAAGAGGATACAGTGAATGTGGATCTGACTGTTGGAGGAGCTATGTGTTTCAGAGTGTGATGAGGAGGAATTAAAAGTGAAAACCCTGTAAACGAGCGCAACGGCCGGAGTGGGGCCTCTGTCCAACCCTATCGTGTGAGTGAATTGCAGTGCTTTTTGATACACATTGATTTATTGCTGTGGAATTGAAGTGAACACAAGTGTGCTGTGTCTTTGTTGAGAAGTGGCCCCCATCCATGCTTACACGTTCGTGGAAGGATATTATATCTGCCCCCGTCAGAAGCCCAGAGTGATATAGTGAACTGAAGAGAGAGTACTGTGAATGTCTTCACCTGTTCTACTTACTGTTTGAGCCCAGAAGCATACAGCATCGCTGGTAAAATAATCGTTTAACCCACTGTCGCCCTACTGTGAACTGAGGAGAGAGTACTTTGTACTGTGAAGATCCCCACCTGTTCTACTTGCTGTTTGAGCCCAGAAGCACACAGCATCGCTGGTAAAGTAACCTTATGACTCACTGTCTCCCTATTGTGAACTGAAGAGAGAGTACTGTGTACTGTGACTATCCTCACCTGTTCTACTTACTGTTTGAGCCCAGAAGCACACAGCATCGCTGAAGTATACAGCAACGCTGATAAAGTAATCGTTTAACCCACTGTCGCCCTACTGTGAACTGAGGAGAGAATACTTTGTACTGTGAAGATCTCCACCTGTTCTACTTGCTGTTTGAGCCCAGAAGCATACAGCACCACTGGTAAAGTAACTTTATGACTCACTGTCCCCCTATTGTGAACTGAAGAGAGAGTACTGTGTACTGTGACTATCCTCACCTGTTCTACTTACTGTTTGAGCCCAGAAGTATACAGCAATGCTGATAAAGTAATCGTTTAACCCACTGTCGCCCTACTGTGAACTGAGGAGAGAGTACTTTGTACTGTGAAGATCCACACCTGTTCTACTTGCTGTTTGAGCCCAGAAGCATACAGCACCACTGGTAAAGTAACCTTATGACTCACTGTCTCCCTATTGTGAACTGAAGAGAGAGTACTGTGTACTGTGAATATCCTCACCTGTTCTACTTACTGTTTGAGCCCAGAAGTATACAGCAACGCTGATAAAGTAATCGTTTAATCCACTGCTTCATTACCGTGCACCCACGAGAGTACTCTGTACTGTGAAGAATCCTTACTCGCCATACGTACTGTCTGAGCCTGGAAGTCTGCAGCACCGCTGGGGGAAAAGTAAGCTTTTAATCCACTGCTTTATTATCGTGCACCAACGAGAGTACTCTGTACTGTGAAGAATCCTTACCCGCCATACTTACTGTCTGAGTCTGGAAGTCTGCAGCACCGCTGGGGAAAGTAAGCTTTTAATCCACTGCTTTATTATCGTGCACCAACGAGAGTACTCTGTACTGTGAAGAATCCTTACCCGCCATACTTACTGTCTGAGTCTGGAAGTCTGCAGCACCGCTGGGGGAAAAGTAAGCTTTTAATCCACTGTTTTATTATCGTGCACCAACGAGAGTACTCTGTACTGTGAAGAATCCTTACCCGCCATACTTACTGTCCGAGTCTGGAAGTCTGCAGCACCGCTGGGGAAAAGTAAGCTTTTAATCCACTGCTTTATTATCGTGCACCAACGAGAGTACTCTGTACTGTGAAGAATCCTTACCTGCCATACTTACTGTCTGAGTCTGGAAGTCTGCAGCACCGCTGGGGGAAAAGTAAGCTTTTAATCCACTGCTTTATTATCGTGCACCAACGAGAGTACTCTGTACTGTGAAGAATCCTTACCCGCCATACTTACTGTCTGAGTCTGGAAGTCTGCAGCACCGCTGGGGAAGAGTAAGCTTCTAATCCACTGCTTCATTACTGTGCACCAACGAGAGTACTTTGTACCGTGAAGAATCCTTACCTGACATACTTACTCTTGGGTCTGGAAGTCTGCAGCACCGCTGGGGAGAAGTAAGCTTCAACCCCCCTGCTCCATCATCGTACATCGACGAGAGTCTCTTGAACTGTGAGAAACCTTTGGCTTAATAAAGATTGTTACTCCTTTGAAATTTATCTCTGTCTCCGGGTCCTCTGTTGTGTGCCTGTGGTGTCGGCTCCTCACGGTGGTGACTCAGTTAGAGGGGGGGTGGTTGGTCACCCGAGCGTTCCTCCCCTCGACCTGTGACATCAAAAGTGGCGTAGTCGGCAGGGTACACACCGTGAGTTGTAGCGGCCACAGGTACGCGATGGCGGACGAAGAGGCACCTGCGGCTCGTCCTCAAGTCATGCCGATCTTCATGGGAGCTCCCTGGGCGCAGCGCTATGGAGGACCGGGATCGGAGTTAAGCTTACAGGATTGGAAGGCGCAGACGGAGTATCTGGCTGGACTACAGGGACTGAGTGCAGCACAGAGAGTACAGTTTGTGTTGGGGTCGCTGGAAGGAGAAGCCAAAAGGGAAGTTCTGGCTGCATCGGAAGCCACACGTGCTACCGCAAAAACTATCTTCGATTTCTTGTTCGGATTATATGGAGACTCCACCCCAGTGGCCACTCTTCGTGCCCAGTTCTTTAACTATAAACAGGGGCCTACGCAGACACTGCGGGCATACTCCTTGAAGTTGCGGGAGCAGTTTGGCTGGCTGAAGGGGCGACCGGATCATGGACTGGGTGAAGGGGATGACTTGTTACGAGATCAATTCGTCTTGGGGCTGCGTGAAGGGCCAGTACGTCAGGGCATACGACTCCAGCTTCGACGAGACCCCACTATGACCTTTGAGGCTCTGCGACAAGAGGCCTTGGCGTTAGAACTGGACCAGGGAGAGGTAACTCGCACACCAGTCTGTGTGGCAGCAAGTAGTGCCAGTGGACCTGCGCCTGTCGAACCGAGCGATTGGAAGCAGAAACTGAGGGCCGAACTGTTGGAGGATGTCAAGGGACAGATGGCGGAATTATCCCGGAACCTGCTGGGTGAGCTTCGTCGAGGACGAGTTGAAGGCGGAGCAGTGGGGCGAGAGAGGTCGTATTCAGAGGAAGGGCGAGGTCCTCTGCGCCGCCCCCTACGTCCTGTGGGCCCCCGGTTCCAGTGGGACGACCAAGGAAGGCCCATTTGTATAAATTGTGGAGATCCTGGACATATCAGTCGCCAGTGTGGGCTTCGTCGGGGTTCTCAAGGGGGTTTTTAGTTCCACCGGCCACTGTGGGTCAAGTGGCCGGGACCCCTTTGTGTGACCCTCTTTCTGTTCCTGTTGCACGAGATGACTGGGTGGGACATTGCCCTACCGTGGAGGTTCAAGCTAATGGAGTCACGATAGACTGTTTGGTTGACACAGGGTCTCAAGTTACGCTATTCTCGGAGAGCCTGGCCCAGGAGTTGTTCGCAGATCATCGGCTCCAAGCAACTGAAGCTTCCAGGCTGACCCTACGGGGGGCCAATGGTTTGGACATCCCCTACACAGGGTACATCGTGGTAGACTTTCTTGTCCGAGGGGTCCCCGTCCAACAAAAAGGGGTAGTTATTGTCCGAGATCATTGCTTGGGAAATCATCGAGCACTTTTAGGGATGAACGTTATACTGGATTGCTGGGAAGAATTGTTTCGGGGCCCGCCGGCTCGGATGTCTCCGTCACCGGCAAAACAGGACTGGGACCGAATTCTGGCCGATTGTAAAAGAGTGCACGCAGCTAATCACATAGAAGAGAGGGAAGACATCGGTCGAGTTGCCTGTAGGTATGCTCTGTCCATCCCAGCTCAGAGTGAGACCGTTCTTTGGGTCCGAGTACCCGCAAGACCCCGTGGGTCAGGCACCTGTGTCCTGGTAGAGCCTCACGAAGATTGTCAGCCAGTTGAAGTGGCTCACGGACTGGCGGTTGTCCATCGGGGGCGAGTCTCAGTAAAAGTACGGAACACAAATCCTTACCCAGTGCTCCTTCGTCGACACCAACGTCTGGCCCGAGTTTCCTCGGTACGTCCTGCCCAGGTGCACGAGCACCAAGCTGTCTGCTTCAGACAGGTGAGCCCTGCGGTGGTGGAAGTTGCCGTCCGCCCTGTTGAGGTAGAACTGGGTTCGGTTGGAGGAGGGATGCCGGCCCATCTGATGGGAGAGTCCCTGAAGGGTGAGAATCTGGAAGAGGAGCAAGTGGTACAGCTTCAGGAGCTTTTGAGGAAGTGGCAACATGTGTTTTCAAAACATGAAGAGGACTATGGCTGCACAGGGGTGGTGAAGCATCAAATACCCACTGGTGAGGCGACGCCTAGTCGAGAGCGGTACCGTCCGGTGCCCCCCACTCTTTATACCGAGGTCCGCACCCTGTTGAAAGGTATGCTGGAGGGAGGAATCATCCGAGAAAGCAGTAGTCCTTGGGCTGCGCCCATCGTTCTGGTGCAGAAGAAGACGGGAGCCTGGAGGTTTTGCGTCGACTATCGCAAACTTAACAGTGTAACGAAGAAAGATGCATTCCCGTTGCCACGGATTGAAGACTCACTCACCAGTCTTACCCAAGCGGCATGGTACTCGACATTGGACCTGGCAAGTGGATACTGGCAGGTGCAGGTGGATGACCGAGATAGGGAGAAGACAGCTTTCACCACCCCGTTTGGGTTATTTGAATGGGACCGTATGCCGTTCGGTCTGTGCAACGCTCCTGCGACTTTCCAACGCCTGATGCAGCGCTGCCTAGGAGGACAATTAGTCGACTCAACGCTGGTCTACCTAGACGATGTGATCGTCTTCTCCCCTGATTTCCACACTCACCTGCATCATCTGGAAGGAGTTTTCAGGGCCATGGAGAAATATGGGCTGAAGCTTAGGCCGGAAAAATGCCAGTTACTGCGGAAAGAGGTGCAGTTCTTGGGACATCGCGTCAGTGCTGTAGGGATCTCCCCTGACCCAGAGAAGGTGGCGGCGGTCCAAGGATGGGAGCCACCCCGGACAGTAAGACAGGTGCGGTCGTTCCTGGGCTTTGTGGGATATTATCGTCGCTTTATAAAGGGATTCTCTGGGCTTGCTAAGCCACTGAACCAACTCTTGGCTGGCACTGGACGTGCCCGTGGTAAAGGCTCCCCCTCAGTACACTGGGATTCCACCTGTGAGACCGCTTTCCAGAACCTTAAACAGGAACTCCTGAAGGCCCCAATCTTAGCCTATGCAGATTTCACCCAGCCGTTTCTCCTGTACACTGACGCCAGCAATGCAGGATTGGGGGCCGTGCTGGCCCAAGAGCATCAAGGAGTGGAGAGAGTGATAGCTTACGCAAGTCGAAGTTTACATCCCGCCGAGCGAAACGCTGCAAACTATAGCTCCTTTAAAATCGAACTACTGGCGATGAAGTGGGCCATGACGGAGAAGTTTAAAGACTACTTGTGGGGAGCCAAGGTAACGGTGATTACAGACAACAATCCCTTAGTACACTTGCAATCCGCTAAATTGGGGGCAGTGGAGCAGCGCTGGGTGGCACAGCTAGCAAATTATGATTACCAGCTAAAATACCGTCCCGGCAGAGAGCACGTAAATGCAGATGCCCTGTCCAGACTCCCAGCCACCCAGAGGGACGATCAAGCACCCCTCGGTGCCCTTGGTACCGAAGATGAGCTGCTGGTGGCCGTGGTGGAAGCTCCGGGGCCCCGGAGTCTGTTCCATCTAGTTGGGGGTGGGACCCCGGACGGTGGAGAGAGCTGCAGCAGAGAGATGCAGATTTGGGTCAGCTCCTGTTGTACCTCCGACAGGGAAACATGCCGAGGGCAGAGGAAAGACGGTCTCAGACGGTGGGGGTACGACAGCTTCTGAGACAGTGGAAGAGGCTGCAACTCCGAGAAGGAGTAATTTGTCGTTCAAGGCGGGATCCCCGCACACAGGAGACTGTACACCAAGTTGTTGTACCAGAGGGCCAAGTTTCGGAGCTGTTGAATGCCTATCACACCCATACTGGCCATCAGGGCCAAGAGAGGACACTGTCCCTGCTGAGGAGGTATTTCCACTGGCCTAGGATGGAAAAGAAAGTTGAGGAATTTGTTCAGAGCTGCCCACGGTGTACCTTGTTCAAACGCAGGAAGGAGGTCCGAGCCCCATTGGTCCCCCTGCGACCGAAAGCACCTCTGCATATCGTAGGGATAGATTTCCTGACTCTGGGTCGACCAACAGACCGATTCCAGAATATTCTGGTCATGACGGACCTATTTACTAAATATGCCTGGGCCGTCCCCACCGTCGATCAAACGGCAGTTACCACAGCCAACGCCCTTTGGAGAGCAGTGATACAACCTTTTGGCTGCCCAGAAACCCTACACTCGGACCAAGGTTCAAATTTCGAGTCCCGGGTCATCCAAGAGCTGAGCCGCCTCTATGGCTGCCGAAAGACCCATACGACCTCATACCACCCTCAGGGTAACGGAGGGTGCGAAAGATTCAACCAGACCTTGCTGGGGTTGCTGGGGACCCTAGAGAGTGAGCAACAGGGCCAATGGGCCGAGAGTCTTCCCTCGCTGTTACAAGCATACAACAACAGTGTGCACAGTGTCACCGGGTATGCTCCTTCCTACCTTATGTTTGGGCGCCATCTCCGCTTGCCTGTGGACTTGCTCATGGGGACCGAGGCTGCAGAAAGAGGGTATAGTACCACTGACTGGGTATATCGGCACCACCACCAACTGCTCAATGCCTACCGACGAGTCTCAGACCATCTGAGTACAGCAGCCGCCAAGAATAAGAGACTATACGACCGGACTGCCCGAGAGGCCCCTTTGTTACCTGGGGAGCGAGTGCTGGTATGGGACAACCGGCGCCCAGGGAAAGGGAAGCTCAGTGCCCGCTGGGAGTCGACGCCATATGTGGTGGAACAACGACAAGGGCCTGATGCCCCCGTCTACTCTGTACGGCCCGAAGGGAAGCCCGGACCAATACGGGTGCTCCATCGAAACCTGCTCCGTCCCTGCCCGAACTACCCGCAACTAGCGGCTGAGGCTCCAAGTGCACCACCCGCCTTAGAGGCACCTATGATAGGGTGGGCTGTGGTCCCGAGGGACCCTGAGGTTGAAGCCAGAGCGGCTCTGCCCTCGCCACCCCGACGATCTCAACGGAACACCCGAGGACAACCACCTGAGAGGTACGGCGAATGGAATTGAGGGACGCCCGTTCCAGGGACTGGAACCGATTGGCAAGGGGGGATGTCACGGGTGACAAAATCGCTCAGTAAACGGAACCTTCTTGAGAGTCCTGAGTTTCCTAGGGGAACGTATTGGGTGCAACACTCCACTACGGTTCCGGGTGTGATGGAAACATGCCCGTACTGATTAGCGCTAATGCATTGCAGGTGTGAGAGAGAGAGGAGCGGCGCTCACACAGGCTTCCTGTTTCATAAGCCACAATATAAAAGGAGCATTTAGAGAGTGTTTGCAGCGCGGTTGGTGGGTGTACAGTGTGTCAAGATTCCAAAGGGTTGACTCTGGGCAGTGCTGGATACAGGCTTCCTTGGAAAAATCGTTGGAGTGTGGAGATCGCCCATTCGAGTTTGCTGGGTCAGATTGATCGTTTGTGGGAAGACTGCTGGGCCGAGCTAGGGCTGGATCTGTGCTGTGGAAGGAGAGAGGAAAGATAAGTGAATTGTTTTCATCTTATGAACATTTGAACCACTTGAAGAGGATACAGTGAATGTGGATCTGACTGTTGGAGGAGCTATGTGTTTCAGAGTGTGATGAGGAGGAATTAAAAGTGAAAACCCTGTAAACGAGCGCAACGGCCGGAGTGGGGCCTCTGTCCAACCCTATCGTGTGAGTGAATTGCAGTGCTTTTTGATACACATTGATTTATTGCTGTGGAATTGAAGTGAACACAAGTGTGCTGTGTCTTTGTTGAGAAGTGGCCCCCATCCATGCTTACACGTTCGTGGAAGGTTATTATATCTGCCCCCGTCAGAAGCCCAGAGTGATACAGTGAACTGAAGAGAGAGTACTGTGAATGTCTTCACCTGTTCTACTTACTGTTTGAGCCCAGAAGCATACAGCATCGCTGGTAAAGTAATCGTTTAACCCACTGTCGCCCTACTGTGAACTGAGGAGAGAGTACTTTGTACTGTGAAGATCCCCACCTGTTCTACTTGCTGTTTGAGCCCAGAAGCACAGCATCGCTGGTAAAGTAACCTTATGACTCACTGTCTCCCTATTGTGAACTGAAGAGAGAGTACTGTGTACTGTGACTATCCTCACCTGTTCTACTTACTGTTTGAGCCCAGAAGCACACAGCATCGCTGAAGTATACAGCAACGCTGATAAAGTAATCGTTTAACCCACTGTCGCCCTACTGTGAACTGAGGAGAGAATACTTTGTACTGTGAAGATCTCCACCTGTTCTACTTGCTGTTTGAGCCCAGAAGCATACAGCACCACTGGTAAAGTAACTTTATGACTCACTGTCCCCCTATTGTGAACTGAAGAGAGAGTACTGTGTACTGTGACTATCCTCACCTGTTCTACTTACTGTTTGAGCCCAGAAGTATACAGCAATGCTGATAAAGTAATCGTTTAACCCACTGTCGCCCTACTGTGAACTGAGGAGAGAGTACTTTGTACTGTGAAGATCCACACCTGTTCTACTTGCTGTTTGAGCCCAGAAGCATACAGCACCACTGGTAAAGTAACCTTATGACTCACTGTCTCCCTATTGTGAACTGAAGAGAGAGTACTGTGTACTGTGAATATCCTCACCTGTTCTACTTACTGTTTGAGCCCAGAAGTATACAGCAACGCTGATAAAGTAATCGTTTAATCCACTGCTTCATTACCGTGCACCCACGAGAGTACTCTGTACTGTGAAGAATCCTTACTCGCCATACGTACTGTCTGAGCCTGGAAGTCTGCAGCACCGCTGGGGGAAAAGTAAGCTTTTAATCCACCGCTTTATTATCGTGCACCAACGAGAGTACTCTGTACTGTGAAGAATCCTTACCCGCCATACTTACTGTCTGAGTCTGGAAGTCTGCAGCACCGCTGGGGGAAAGTAAGCTTTTAATCCACTGCTTTATTATCGTGCACCAACGAGAGTACTCTGTACTGTGAAGAATCCTTACCCGCCATACTTACTGTCCGAGTCTGGAAGTCTGCAGCACCGCTGGGGGAAAAGTAAGCTTTTAATCCACTGTTTTATTATCGTGCACCAACGAGAGTACTCTGTACTGTGAAGAATCCTTACCCGCCATACTTACTGTCCGAGTCTGGAAGTCTGCAGCAACGCTGGGGGAAAAGTAAGCTTTTAATCCACTGCTTTATTATCGTGCACCAACGAGAGTACTCTGTACTGTGAAGAATCCTTACCTGCCATACTTACTGTCTGAGTCTGGAAGTCTGCAGCACCGCTGGGGGAACAGTAAGCTTTTAATCCACTGCTTTATTATCGTGCACCAACGAGAGTACTCTGTACTGTGAAGAATCCTTACCCGCCATACTTACTGTCTGAGTCTGGAAGTCTGCAGCACCGCTGGGGAAGAGTAAGCTTCTAATCCACTGCTTCATTACTGTGCACCAACGAGAGTACTTTGTACCGTGAAGAATCCTTACCTGACATACTAACTCTTGGGTCTGGAAGTCTGCAGCACCGCTGGGGAGAAGTAAGCTTCAACCCCCCTGCTCCATCATCGTACATCGACGAGAGTCTCTTGAACTGTGAGAAACCTTTGGCTTAATAAAGATTGTTACTCCTTTGAAATTTATCTCTGTCTCCGGGTCCTCTGTTGTGTGCCTGTGGTGTCGGCTCCTCACGGTGGTGACTCAGTTAGAGGGGGGGTGGTTGGTCGCCCGAGCGTTCCTCCCCTCGACCTGTGACATAAGCAAACTGTTACATTACAGCCCAAAACAAACTTATCTTTTGAAAGCTAAACATCGGCTTCTAGTTCTTTCATGGTCAACTTCTCAAGTTGTTTGTTTAATCAGCATTCAACAACTGCCAATAAAGTACTGCTTCTGCTTATTTGTTCTTAAATAAAAATAATTATTCTAGTTCTCAATAACGTTTCTCATTTCTCAATCTCAATTTTAATCGTCAAGTTCTCAACCATAGTTTAATATTTGACTTAAGTTTTCTCTTGGAGTTTATCAATCTCCAATTACGATTCACACTAACTTTGACGAGGCAAGCACTCTCTGCTTGTGATACTTTTACAGTTATTGTAAATCATCTGTGCGATTAGTCTCTCTATATCATCTAAAACCTTTTTAAAATGTTTAATTAAAACACAATCATCCTTTTAGTTACTTTGATATATTTTGCAACTCACATTTGTTGGAGTCATTCATTTTACATCAAACTGTAGGCCTATTCATCAATTCACTTTTAAAAATTACTATTATAGATCTTTTCTTCAAAAGGACTCACTTTAAAACTTCAATCTCTTGACATAGTTTTTATCTCTTATTTCTCAGATGAAAAATGTTAATGTAGTCATTTAAACACGGATCTACTTCCAAACCCACATTAATACCAGAAATGTGTTGTCTGTCACATTTTAAAACACATTCTCTGTGGGCATTTACAGTTACGCGTTAAATGATCCTGCTGACCACAATTAAAACACTCTCTGTCAGCTCTAACTTATTGCACACTCTTGAAGCAGTGTGTGACCCATTCAGGAATGCACACAGAGCCACTGATAAGCAGTTCTCTGTATTCTTTTACAGTCCGCCAGTGGCGGATTTAATCACAATAGCCCAATCATAATCTTCATCATTATTATTGACAGAACATTAATTTTCAGAAGCTGCATCGAAATGCTCAAAATATTTCTAAGTTGTTTTCACAAAGTTTCAGTTTAACTTTAATCACTTGCTTAGGGAAATTATTCCCGCCCCAGAATTTATTCTACTTGCTTTTTGTAATGATCATTAGCAATAAGAGGCTAAACAATTTCATCTTTCAGTTTCTTTATAAGAATTCTTTATACCAGTCAAGTTGTCGTTTAAATTTCCAATCAGACTCAAAACCCTGACTACCATTTACTTAATAATTTCTGCAAATTTCTTCAAAGTGAGGGCTTCAGAGCACAGCTGTTTACAGCATTTGCTCTCTTCTGTCACACTATTTGTTTTAGGACTGTTCAGATTACTGATTAAGTTATCCAATTTTTCTGCCATATCTTAATCACAGTTCATACTCACCTGAAGTTATTGCAGAAATGGAGGCGGCAATCTTTGAACAACTCAGCTTGGCTTCTGCGTGATGAAACTGCAAAGTATACTACAAAATCACAGTTACATACTGGTCCACGCCAATTTGGGTCCCAACTTTTTATTTATTTTTCCCCGGAATCGTTCCTGATGCATCCCTGGCAAACAACCCTGTTTGTTAGTATCCCTAACTGCCTGATCCACTAAATTCGGGGTACCCCTATCTGAGATGGAAGAGATAGAGTAGGTTCGCGGTGCCCTGGAACTTAAACCCAATCCAGGGACGTACTTTGCTGGGGTGTTGCTACACCAACAATGCCCAGGCCCAGTGGGGCCCCCACAAAGCACGCTTCGCTTGCGCTGTCTGCTCTTGTTAACTTTAAACCTTAAACAATGCTATCAGCGACTTCATTTTATACTTTAAACTTTAGTATAATTAACTTCTTCACTCGCTCATCGGAATGAAGACTCTCCCGACCTCCTTCCAAATCTCTTCCAGTCAGACAGCCCTATCAATTAACAAAAGCTTACTACCTTGTTTGTTGATTTGCCAGGGGTGTCACCGAGAATAATTGCCCGCATTCTCCACCAAACTGTTAGGGGTTAACAGTTAAAGGACCCAGAACCAGATATGAAGAATGAAGACCCGGAGTCGGAATTATAAAAATTAAAGAAAGTTTTACTGAACATAGTTTGCCATTTCATCAGCAGAAGTCAGCTTCAAGACTCACTCAGGAGTTCGTAGGCCGCCCGCTTACAGTTACAAAGATCACAGCAGTTATACTGTTTCCAAGGTCTAAGCTACGTCATTGCTTACACGTTGAATGATTCTCATTGGCTACGATATAGATAAACACAGTAATTTTCCACACATATACAGATAGACGAAACATATCTCCATCGATGAGGCACGTCATGACCTTCCAGGTCACAGATTTGGGTTGCTGGCGCCAGTGTGTCCAGAACAACAACTCATTCAATCTCCAATAATGGCAGTGGTTCCTTAACCTGCAACTAAGAAGACTAACACTAAACTTTAGTCTAACTGGAGTAAGACTTCAACAAAGAAATAGTGCCTTAAACTGTTGGCTTCAATGACCCCTTTATGTTTTAACACTCAAACATAATAAACCAAATCCCTATTTCCCTATTATTTTCACTGTTACTGCATTCACCTAGGACACTAGCAAATAGGAGCTCCCATCAAGGCTGAAGAGAGTCTGAGCGTCTTATTATCAGTTAAGTGTACCAAAACATAATGGTAAAACATTCACTCGTTTGGGAGAAAAACAGATAACATTTGCTTCTCAGAAAGCAAATATAATAGAAAGAATACAGTTTAATATAACAATTAAAGTTCAATAAAGCAATGCTCAATATAGCTTGACCATCTGTACAGAGAAGTATCATATGTGTTGGACATATGTGTTCACGACGCCTTTAGGATCCATAAACCTTTCTCCTGAGACCAGAGAAAGAGACAAATGGCCTTGTGCACCTAAAAGAAGCTGGTGACTTACATCAGCATGCATTTAAGAATATTATTTCACAAGCAAACGCACAAAGAATACATTTATGTCAATAAATGTTTAAGTAACAATGAATATACTTAATTATTGATTTTATAAAATAAATACATCATCATTTAAAATGATATTATGATATATATACTGAAGAGGCAAGGGATTTTGACCACCCCTTCACCTTGAATCCAGTTTAAATTGTGCAGAGGCTAGAGCACCTGTCTTTTCTGCCCGCAGAGTGAAAAGCATTACAGTGTTGGAAATGCCCAGATGAAAAACCATCAAGTGGCCCAACCACATAATCATGTGGGCTCTGTGGCGCAATGGATAGCGCATTGGACTTCTAGATTGCAAAATGAGGACATTCAAAGGTTGTGGGTTCGAGTCCCACCAGAGTCGTACCTTTAGCCCTTTTGTCAACCCCATACTGTACAGTGTTGCCCTCAGTTAACAGAAAGCTTTTGAGGCCTCTTGTTCTCAACGTGTTCATTTCAAATAATGTCAATGTAGTTGAAAGGCTTCAAAATATTGTCTGTTTTGTTTACTACTACATTTGCTTACCAAAACCTCTTGGCTCTTGCACACAAGGACTGGCATTCACCACAGAGTGGTGCCAGACTTCCTTTCTCTTCCCGCTGCTTAGATGGTCTTTGCAGCTCTTGTGAATGGAGCTCCATAAACATGTTTGATGTGGGTTCTAGGAGTCCAGCTGAACATGGTTGGCCAATAATCACAGAGGCTGGCTGGCCACCCCCCACGCAGTTGTCAACAAACTAGTTTATGCTGTCCAAGGCCTGGTCCACGATTTGCATCTTTTTTGTGCACAGGCTGGCAGGCGCTGTGGCTTAGTTGGTTAAAGCGCCTGTCTAGTAAACAGGAGATCCTGGGTTCGAATCCCAGCTGTGCCTTTGACTGTGCCCTTCTGTTCCGCAAGGCCTTGAACCCTCGCAATTCTTTGCTTTTCTGAGAACTGACCACAAACGGTGAAACTGAGGCTTGCTTTGCAATTTTTTTCCACTTGCAAACCATCCCTGAGCTGTTGTTGAAGGACAGTGTCCCAAGATAACAAATCATAGCATCAAGGCGCTGTGGCTTAGTTGGTCAAAGCGCCTGTCTTGTAAACAGGAGATCCTGGGTTCGAATCCCAGCGGTGCCTCTATCCAGCTGACTTTGCTCTTTGGGATTGTTCTTGGACAGAGAGCCTTGAGACTTTGAATCCAGTTTAAATTGTGCAGAGGCTAGAGCACCTGTCTTTTCTGCCCGCAGAGTGAAAAGCATTACAGTGTTGGAAATGCCCAGATGAAAAACCATCAAGTGGCCCAACCACACAGTCATGTGGGTTCTCTGGCGCAATGGATAGCGCATTGGACTTCTAGATTGCAAAATGAGGACATTCAAAGGTTGTGGGTTCGAGTCCCTTTAGCCGTTTTGTCAACCCCATACTGTACAGTGTTGCCCTCAGTTAACAGAAAGCTTTTGAGGCCTCTTGTTCTCAACGTGTTCATTTCAAATAATGTCAATGTAGTTGAAAGGCTTCAAAATGTTGTCTGTTTTGTTTACTACTACATTTGCTTACCAAAATCTCTTGGCTCTTGCACACAAGGACTGGCAGTCACCACAGAGTGGTGCCAGACTTTCTTTCTCTTCCCGCTGCTTAGATGGTCTTTGCAGCTCTTGTGCATGGAGCTCCATAAACATGTTTGTTGTGGGTTCTAGGAGTCCTGCTGAACATGGTTGGCCAATAATCACAGAGGCTGGTTGGCCACCCCATAGTTTATGCTCTCCAAGTCCTGGTCCACGATTTGCATCTTTTTTGTGCACAGGCTGGCAGGCGCTGTGGCTTAGTTGGTTAAAGCGCCTGTCTAGTAAACAGGAGATCCTTGGTTCGAATCCCAGCGGTGCCTTTGACTGTGCCCTTCTGTTTCGCAAGGCCTTGAACCCTCGCAATTCTTTGCTTTTCTGAGAACTGACCACAAACGGTGAAACTGAGGCTTCCTTTGCAATTGCTTCCACTTGCAAACCATCCCTGAGCTGTTGTTGAAGGACAGTGTCCCAAGATAACAAATCATAGCATCAAGGCGCTGTGGCTTAGTTGGTCAAAGCGCCTGTCTTGTAAACAGGAGATTCTGGGTTCGTATCCCAGCTGTGCCTCTATCCAGCTGACTTTGCTCTTTGGGATTGTTCTTGGACAGAGAGCCTTGATACCTTGAATCCAGTTTAAATTGTGCAGAGGCTAGAGCACCTGTCTTTTCTGCCCGCAGAGTGAAAAGCATTACAGTGTTGGAAATGCCCAGATGAAAAACCATCAAGTGGCCAAACCACATAATCATGTGGGCTCTGTGGCGCAATGGATAGCGCATTGGACTTCTAGATTGCAAAATGAGGACATTCAAAGGTTGTGGGTTCGAGTCCCACCAGAGTCGTACCTTTAGACCTTTTGTCAACCCCATACTGTACAGTGTTGCCCTCAGTTAACAGAAAGCTTTTGAGGCCTCTTGTTTTCAACGTGTTCATTTCAAATAATGTCAATGTAGTTGAAAGGCTTCAAAATGTTGTCTGTTTTGTTTACTACTACATTTGCTTACCAAAACCTCTTGGCTCTTGCACACATGGACTGGCAGTCACCACAGAGTGGTGCCAGACTTCCTTTCTCTTCCCGCTGCTTAGATGGTCTTTGCAGCTGTTGTGAATGGAGCTCCATAAACATGTTTGTTGTGGGTTCTAGGAGTCCTGCTGAACATGGTTGGCCAATAATCACAGAGGCTGGCTGGCCACCCATAGTTTATGCTGTCCAAGGCCTGGTCCACGATTTGCATCTTTTTTGTGCACAGGCTGGCAGGCGCTGTGGCTTAGTTGGTTAAAGCGCCTGTCTTGTAAACAGGAGATCCTGGGTTCGAATCCCAGCGGTGCCTTTGACTGTGCCCTTCTGTTTCGCAAGGCCTTGAACCCTCGCAATTCTTTGCATTTCTGAGAACTGACCACAAACGGTGAAACAGAGGCTTGCTTTGCAATTTCTTCCACTTGCAAACCATCCCTGAGCTGTTGTTGAAGGACAGTGTCCCAAGATAACAAATCATAGCATCAAGGCGCTGTGGCTTAGTTGGTCAAAGCGCCTGTCTTGTAAACAGGAGATCCTGGGTTCGAATCCCAGCGGTGCCTCTATCCAGCTGACTTTGCTCTTTGGGATTGTTCTTGGACAGAGAGCCTTGAGACCTTGAATCCAGTTTAAATTGTGCAGAGGCTAGAGCACCTGTCTTTTCTGCCCGCAGAGTGAAAAGCATTACAGTGTTGGAAATGCCCAAATGAAAAACCATCAAGTGGCCCAACCACATAACCATGTGGGCTCTGTGGCGCAATGGATAGCTCATTGGACTTCTAGATTGCAAAATGAGGACATTCAAAGGTTGTGGGTTCGAGTCCCACCAGAGTCGTACCTTTAGCCCTTTTGTCAACCCCATACTGTACAGTGTTGCCCTCAGTTAACAGAAAGCTTTTGAGGCCTCTTGTTCTCAACGTGTTCATTTCAAATAATGTCAATGTAGTTGAAAGGCTTCAAAATGTTGTCTGTTTTGTTTACTACTACATTTGCTTACCAAAACCTCTTGGCTCTTGCACACAAGGACTGGCAGTCACCACAGAGTGGTGCCAGACTTCCTTTCTCTTCCCGCTGCTTAGATGGTCTTTGCAGCTCTTGTGAATGGAGCTCCATAAACATGTTTGATGTGGGTTCTAGGAGTCCTGCTGAACATGGTTGGCCAATAATCACAGAGGCTGGCTGGCCACCCCATAGTTTATGCTGTCCAAGGCCTGGTCCACGATTTGCATCTTTTTTGTGCACAGGCGCTGTGGCTTAGTTGGTTAAAGCGCCTGTCTCGTAAACAGAAGATCCTGGGTTCGAATCCCAGCGGTGCCTTTGACTGTGCCCTTCTTTTTCGCAAGGCCTTGAACCCTCGCAATTCTTTGCTTTTCTGAGAACTGACCACAAACGGTGAAACTGAGGCTTGCTTTGCAATTTCTTCCACTTGCAAACCATCCCTGAGCTGTTGTTGAAGGACAGTGTCCCAAGATAACAAATCATAGCATCAAGGCGCTGTGGCTTAGTTGGTCAAAGCGCCTGTCTTGTAAACAGGAGATCCTGGGTTCGAATCCCAGCGGTGCCTCTATCCAGCTGACTTTGCTCTTTGGGATTGTTCTTGGACAGAGAGCCTTGAGACCTTGAATCCAGTTTTAATTGTGCAGAGGCTAGAGCACCTGTCTTTTCTGCCCGCAGAGTGAAAAGCATTACAGTGTTGGAAATGCCCAGATGAAAAACCATCAAGTGGCCCAACCACATAATCATGTGGGCT
This sequence comes from Pimephales promelas, assembly GCF_016745375.1. The sequence continues at coordinate 1,884,089 of NW_024121299.1, read as the reverse complement.
CTGTGGCGCTACCTGACAGCCGTTCGTCTGTAAAATCTATCCAATACAATGACGAGCTCCATCTTTAATAAACCAATTACGTTACGAGCTCCATTTTTCGCCGTCCAATGAAATATCAAGGTCCATTTTTCATAGACCAATCACCGCGCATAGTCCATTTTTGTCCATCTTTGAGCGTGAGCAGATTCCATCCAATCTCCTCTCATGTTCTATTTTTTTGGCCATCCAATGAAATGGCAATGTCCATTTTTCATACACCAATCACCGCACATAGTCAGTTATTGTCAATCTTGAGCACAAACACCGCTAAAGGCTAAAGTTATTATCCCGCTGTTATTTATGTTCCTCTCAGGTATGTTTTGTTGTTTATAGTTATTATATTTATTGTTAATGAAATGGCTTACGTTTTCTGTATTTTAGGAATAGTAAGATTGCCTCCGTAAAACATCTCTGTAATCACTCATGTTGGGTCCTTATAATGACTTAATGTAATTGTTACACTATAACATGAATAGAACTGCGTATATGTCATTACAGAAAAAATGTCCAAACAACAATCCAAAAGCCACAAGGCTATGGATGATAGTGAGTGGGTCTCGCGCTTTAGGTCTTTTGCCTCCACGGGTGTCTGGCCATCAGATGCAGGTAACCGACCTGCTCCAAGGCAAAAGAAGTGGTACAGTCTGTATCAGAAGGTATGTAGAAAAAGTATCAAAAGGAATACACACACACACACACACACACACACACATATATATATATATATATATATATTTATTATAATATCAAAAGGAATATATGTATATTTTTATTATTATTATTATTATTCGTTTTTTTTAATTTTGAGTAGTAGACATTATATTTTCAGTATGTACAGTATGAGCATAAAACAAGAACTTGTTCAAATAAATAAAGTTCAAGTAAGTGGCATCTTTTTTCTTTTTTTTCTTTATTTTTACAGATAGAGAAGTGCCCTCTGCAGCTGAGAGGCCAGTGGACGCTTTTCTCCCAGCCACAGAGGTGTTTGTGTGGATTTCATCCTCATAAGGTAGGCAAATAGGGATCTTTCAATTTAACTACAGTTAATGCAGTGTGCACACAATATAAAGAATTGGTATTTCTTAACATTAATGTATTCTTGGACAATTTCTGTTGTTTCTATCTGGGTTGGTTTGGCAACAGGTCTGTTCCACAGCAGAGAAAATTGCGAAGTAGGTAAAAGAAGGTCATAAGGTTAAAACTACATCACTAATAACTGAATAAAAAACCCACATCTAAATTTGTCACGTCATTTGCATGAAAGGGGTTCTTATACATTATTGTTTATACTATTAACATAGAATAGAACAGTAGTATTGTGCTTTCTTTAAATCACTGGTGATTTTGTCCATCATCTTTCTAAATCTTTCATACTGTATTTCATACTGTATATATGCACTGTTTTATACATTTTTGTTATGCTGCAGCAAGTGCCTACAGCCTCATCTAAACCCACAAGCAGTGCAGACCAATTAACTAGTGATCAACGTAGCTCCTTAATGGTAGGTAGATTTTATAGCTTTATGTGAGAGAGAATTCATAATGGAAATATTTTATATTCTTGTCATATTTCAGCTCTCAACCACTGCTCCAGTAGAACGTCCCACAGCTGACACTACATCTGCAAGTTTGGTGAAAAGGCCCAAGCTCACCCTTTCTTCGGTACATATGATGACATGTGTTTTAAAATGGTTCACAATTGTCATATTAATACTTCTCTCTTTAAGTTTGAAAGGTCCAGATTTGGTGGAAAGCATGTGGAGAGTGCAAAGCCAAATTTACATGTTGGACGGAAAGCTCATGTAAGTAATGAATAATTATTATTTCTTTGCTACAAAAAAAATTCCAATGATACAATATTTTTTTTTACCTTGTATTTTTAGACTCATTCAACCACTGCTACAAATATAGCTGCCCATGTGTGTGAGGCTCCAGTGCTAGCAGGTGGTCCTCCTCAAACCATCTCTCCACCACAGCCTCCAAGTGCAGAATCATTTTTTCTTGCTCCTCCATTACCGCCTCCAAAACAACTTCATCGGCCAGTGGAGGGGCAGAGTTTAGGAGTGAATGTGGTAAAACATTGCAGCACTTGTTACTATGTTTGGTTAGTATTTTTTAGTCTTTATTTGACCTGTCCTTTTCTGTGTCCGCAGAGCACATTCCGACCTGAGCACTCTGCTGCAGTTCCTCTCCTGTGGCCTAAAACCATGCCCCAGGAGGATCACCAATGGGTCTCCACAGAATTGTTCAGAGTTGGTGCTCGTGGGAATTTGGAACTCCAGGACCATCTCCAGTTGTGGTATTTCCCTCCACAGCCATCCCTTATTTACCACCAGGCGCCAACATCAGCCAGATTTTTTGCCCATCTCTTACTGCTGTGGATGCCGTATAGGCTGTGGAAAGTCAGGCTGCTGTGCGCGGACAAAGCCTGTAAAAGCCCTCTGACTAGTGGAGGTCTTCACAGACGGGTGCGTCAGGTCCTTGACATTGACCGCTTTTACAACCTGGTCACAGAGACTCTGATTTGCTCCAAGTGCCGCCGCAGCTACCTGTCTTGGAATAGGGAAATACTTGAGCAGCTGGACATGGCCCATCGTTCTGAGTTTAGGGTCATTCTTACCCGCCGGTATGTTGCATTATTGTGTGATTTTTGTTAATTGCTTATCCATGTATATTTAATTTATTTATTATTACAGGTATGCCTGTGACATCAGGGTGATACGCCTCCTACGGGAACGTGGTCTGGGGAATGGCCCTGTCCGACTGATTGGCCAATTGAAAGAGAACCACAGTGAAGAGTGGCTGAAAAGGGTTGCGCGGTATACCAGCGAGTGTGCTTCTTTTACCAGCAAAAGTTGCCTGATGCCGCCAGCATTTGAAGAGCCTCCCCAACCTGTGGCAATTCCCAGCTATAAGTGGCTTTCAGTGGTGTACAGCCAAGACATCCTGTTCAGGCTGGAGGATATCAAGGCTAGTATCACCTCCACTTATGGATCCATCTTAAAACTGGATTCCACCAGAAAGGTACCTCTTTAATTATTATTGTATTGAAGTTATGCAGATTCTGTTTATATTTATTTCTAAATAGAAATGGAACCTCAAATGAATGAACAACTTAAACAATAACATAAGATGAAATGTCAAATTGAGGGACAATTCAAAGATTAAAACAAGAATAACATTGCAGAGATAGCCACTCAATTTTTTATGACGTTACACGCATAAGCTCTATATTCATGCAATAGAACCATTGAAGGTGTTGCTACTATTGGTTCAATATATATGTTTGTTTCAGATCACCAAAAAGCTTTCAGGACCAGCAAAAGGCACTGCACAGTGGCTGACATCCGTTGGTAACGAGATGGGTCAAGTGCTCATCAGTGTCTTGACTGCTGGTGAGGGACCAGGTTTGGATCTTATGGCAGCTGGCTTGGTAGACAGGTATGTTACCTGTAATACACATTTCACTTACATGTAATTTAACTTGTCCTTAGTTTAGAATTTACTATTTACAATTTGCATTTGTAATTTACTGTTGTTTGATGATGAAATTCTTTAATTACTTTTGATAATTATTTCTCGCAGGTATAAAGCTGCAGGTGTAGACCCTCCTGTTGCTCTCTATGTGGACTGTGGCTGCTGCAAGGATATGGGTGAGACCAAGCTGAAGGCCAGATTTGGTGGATGGCCTAACTTGATTGTTCGCCTCGACATCTGGCACTTTATGCGACGTCTGGCTGTGGGATGCACCACTGATGCACACCAGCTCTATCCCACTTTCATGGCTCGCATGTCAGCATGTATTTTTGAGTGGGATGCTGCTGATGTCAACAAGTTGAGAGAGGCAAAAAGAGCACAGCTAAAAGAGCAAGGCCTGATGGCTCTGACGGAGAAGCAGCTAGATCGGCAAATAAAAAAAGAAGAGTTAGAGCTGCACTGCAGGAGGAAGACTCGTGGAGAAGACCAAACCATCCAGCTGTTGGATCAGCTCATCAGTGAGCTCATCAGTGACAAGGGTAAGGATGCCCTTGGTGTTGCTCTTCTGGACCCCATCAGAATGCAGCACATCTGGCGTGTTCAGAAGAGACATGTTAAGTGCATTCAGGACCCACCTGGTGTGGCTCTGTACACACAGACTGGAACCATCACCAAGGGAGGAGTTCAACTGCAGACACTGCGCTGTGCCAGAGGTTCGACATCTTTGGAGTCATTCCACTGTCACTTAAACCGGTTCATTCCAGGTACGTTCAACTCAATAATGTTTATGTTTAACAGAAATACTTTACCTTATTCCTTTTTGCCGTTTTTTTTTATATATATATATATTTACTTTAGGAAACAGTGCAAACTCGCTCAACTTCCAGATCTACCTACTAGATGGGCTACATCGCTGGAACCACAACAGGGCAGCAGCTGCTCTGGAGGCAGAGGCCTCTGGCCTGCGCACATACTCGGGCGAGCTGGTTCACAGTGTGAATAAAGATTATGAGAAGGTTTTTGGCAGGAAGCTGATTCCTTCTTTTACACCACCCGCAAAGTACACAGGTATTCATATGTAATATTGTATGTTTATGCTCATAGTTCTGTTTCTGTTTCTATGTAGTTTTTTTTTAATTGGTTTTGCTTTTTCAGGTGAACTGATTGGAGTGCAGTACCTGTTGAGGCAGAACAATGAACCTCTACAGTGTATGGCGCCAGACTCCGAGGAGGCAAATACATTGCTGGAGCAGTTGGAAGAGCCAGTAGAGACTGATGAGGGCTTTGAAGAACTTGAACACATTGAGGTCACTCTTGCTGATTTACTTTTGGACACATCTGATATGATCTCAGTGCTACCTGCCTCTTGTGCTCCTGAGATTTCTGGTCAGTTCACTCCTCCTGTCCAGTCCACTCACCTGCTGGGTGTCCCATCTGCACCCGCTCCTCCTGTCCAGTCCACTCACCTGCTGGGTGTCCCATCTGCACCCGCTCCTCCTGTCCAGTCCACTCACCTGCTGGGTGTCCCATCTGCACCCACTCCTCCTGTCCAGTCCACTCACCTGCTGGGTGTCCCATCTGCACCCACTCCTCCTGTCCAGTCCACTCACCTGCTGGGTGTCCCATCTGCACCCACTCCTCCTGTCCAGTCCACTCACCTGCTGGGTGTCCCATCTGCACCCACTCCTCCTGTCCAGTCCACTCACCTGCTGGGTGTCCCATCTGCACCCGCTCCTCCTGTCCAGTCCACTCACCTGCTGGGTGTCCCATCTGCACCCACTCCTCCTGTCCAGTCCACTCACCTGCTGGGTGTCCCATCTGCACCCGCTCCTCCTGTCCAGTCCACTCACCTGCTGGGTGTCCCATCTGCACCCGCTCCTCCTGTCCAGTCCACTCACCTGCTGGGTGTCCCATCTGCACCCGCTCCTCCTGTCCAGTCCACTCACCTGCTGGGTGTCCCATCTGCACCCACTCCTCCTGTCCAGTCCACTCACCTGCTGGGTGTCCCATCTGCACCCACTCCTCCTGTCCAGTCCACTCACCTGCTGGGTGTCCCATCTGCACCCGCTCCTCCTGTCCAGTCCACTCACCTGCTGGGTGTCCCATCTGCACCCACTCCTCCTGTCCAGTCCACTCACCTGCTGGGTGTCCCATCTGCACCCGCTCCTCCTGTCCAGTCCACTCACCTGCTGGGTGTCCCATCTGCACCCGCTCCTCCTGTCCAGTCCACTCACCTACTGGGGGCCCCGTCTGGGTTACCTGGACAATCTACATCTTCAGAGCAAGTTGTAAGAGAAATACGAGTATGCATTATATTTATTTATGTTTGACCTTCTTGAAATACTTCAAATCTAATGTAATACTTCCTCCTAGGCCGTGGATGAACAGAGTTTGCCAGGAATGGATCGTGTTGATGAGCTTGCGGAATACTTGGTGGAGCTAAGAAATGAAAAAGGCCTCACTCTTACCAATCAGCAGGCCAGCACCATTGTGGGTCTTTGGCAGAACTTGGAGCAACACGATAAGGACCGGATTTCTTACGCTGCTCGACATCAGGAGAGACTGCTCACTGGTCGGTTTAGGTCTCCGAAAAAGAAGGCTGTATTTTCAGGAGTTGAAAGCACAAAAAGGTGTGTACTTGGTTCTACTGGTTCAGCTGCTCAGTGGCCAAACTGCAGCCGTCTTGTAGAAACAATATTTATCAGATTGTGCAACATTCATAATAGCCCCAAGAAAATTGGACACCAAAACCTTTCAAGATGGTCACTAATTCTAAATGATTATAAAAAGATTCGACAGCTCATTTTAATCAATGGCATTATTATGAAAGATACAACTCTGCAACTTGTCACCGTAAATCAGACCACGTTGATACAGTGGCATAACAAAAGATTCAAGGCACAAGAAGTTGCAATTCTGATGCAAGGTTTGGTACTGCCTGATGAACGCCCTGTTGCCAGTGAACCATTACTCCCAGTAAACACTAGGCCCACTCAAGTCACACCACACATGCATGAACACACTTACAACATGCCATCTGACACGGCTGGGTGGGCAAAAACCAAGCTAGTTGTCAAAGACAGAGCTGAGCTGAGAACCATACAGCCAAAACAACATACAGCTCAGCCAGGAGTTTTTTACATGCCACTAATAGTGCCACCAACCACAACAGCAAGTAGCATTCTGCTTCTGCCACCACCCCAGACCACGGCACCCAGTAGAGTTTGCACACCACATTCTGAGAGCACAACTGGCCCTTGTCAAATGCAAGACACTCCACCAAAAGAAAAGCGTAAATACACTAGAACAGTCACATCCAACAGATGCACTAAATGTGGAGAGCCACGCACCACAGACACCGGCCATAGCCAGTTCAAAGGCAGAATTTACTGCCCAAACAGGGAGACCCTAACCAAAGAGCAGTGGCTGAGAATGATGAGAAAATAGTACATCATTGTATTTTATGTTGTGAAGATTTTGTTTTATTATAGTAAAATATTTAGTTGTTTTGCAAAAGTGATACCGAAATAATTGCACTATTTTTGATTTGATTATTTGATTTTATAATTTTTTTTTTTAATTCAACTTCATTGTGATTCATTGTGTTGCCCACAAAATATACACAAACTGTTGTATTTGCTCTAGGTTAATGTTTTGTATATAGTTCAGTTCTGTTTGTTTTCTTTTTACTTGTAAATAGTGATTTATTTTAAATACTATTCCAAACGTGATTTGTTTGTACATATTTTGTTGAATGTTGTTTATTTGAATGTATATTATAAAGTGTATAAATGTTTTATACTTCGATGTGAAAAGAATAAAAAAAAAATTAAATATATTTTATTGATCTGTTTTATTGTGTGTTTTGTTAATGGCTGATAGTGACAGTGATGTGATATAGCAGGCTTATGTGGAGTGATCAAAGTGAAATAACATAAAAGAAGAGATACATGCAGAATGCCATACTGTATATTTATTTTTTATCAATTTTATTTTCTAAATCATTTTTTTACAGTAATAACTGGTAGTTTACTATTAATCATTATTAGATATTCCTGCAATATATCAGTAGACTAAATTTTCTTCCATTCTACCATTTGATAATACTGGGTCATCAATGCTGAGTGTTTATTAAGTTAGATCATTGGTAAGTCCCAAAAAATGTGGTTCAGTACCTCCTTTTGATCAAAAGAAGAAAAAAAGTAAATCCAAATGCAATGTGTTAATAATTAAATGCATTCTTAATTGCCTGCATGCTGAACTGCATTCCTTATATTGCACTAAATAAATATTGACATTAATAAAAAAGAAATTGGACCCAGTAAGAAAAAGCATGTTCTTGCGGGGATCGAACTCGGATCTCTGTGATTTTTCTCCTCCCCTCGCCCCCCTTCCCGTCAATTCTTCCCCATCTTATACAGACTATTGTTCCCCAGCTTTGGCGCAATGGATAGCGCAATGGACTTCTAGATTGCAAAATGAGGACATTCAAAGGTTGTGGGTTCGAGTCGTACCTTTAGCCCTTTTTTCAACCCCATACTGTACAGTGTTGCCCTCAGTTAACAGAAAGCTTTTGAGGCCTCTTGTTCTCAACGTGTTCATTTCAAATAATGTCAATGTAGTTGAAAAGCTTCAAAATGTTGTCTGTTTTGTTTACTACTACATTTGCTTACCAAAACCTCTTGGCTCTTGCACACAAGGACTGGCAGTCACCACAGAGTGGTGCCAGACTTCCTTTCTCTTCCCGCTGCTTAGATGGTCTTTGCAGCTCTTGTGAATGGAGCTCCATAAACATGTTTGATGTGGGTTCTAGGAGTCCAGCTGAACATGGTTGGCCAATAATCACAGAGGCTGGCTGGCCACCCCCCACGCAGTTGTCAACAAACTAGTTTATGCTGTCCAAGGCCTGGTCCACGATTTGCATCTTTTTTGTGCACAGGCTGGCAGGCGCTGTGGCTTAGTTGGTTAAAGCGCCTGTCTAGTAAACAGGAGATCCTGGGTTCGAATCCCAGCGGTGCCTTTGACTGTGCCCTTCTGTTTCGCAAGGCCTTGAACCCTCGCAATTCTTTGCTTTTCTGAGAACTGACCACAAACGGTGAAACTGAGGCTTGCTTTGCAATTTCTTCCACTTGCAAACCATCCCTGAGCTGTTGTTGAAGGACAGTGTCCCAAGATAACAGATCTTGGCATCAAGGCGCCGTGGCTTAGCTGGTCAAAGCGCCTGTCTTGTAAACAGGAGATCCTGGGTTCGAATCCCAGCGGTGCCTCTATCCAGCTGACTTTGCTCTTTGGGATTGTTCTTGGACAGAGAGCCTTGAGACTTTGAATCCAGTTTAAATTGTGCAGAGGCTAGAGCACCTGTCTTTTCTGCCCGCAGAGTGAAAAGCATTACAGTGTTGGAAATGCCCAGATGAAAAACCATCAAGTGGCCCAACCACACAGTCATGTGGGTTCTCTGGCGCAATGGATAGCGCATTGGACTTCTAGATTGCAAAATGAGGACATTCAAAGGTTGTGGGTTCGAGTCCCTTTAGCCGTTTTGTCAACCCCATACTGTACAGTGTTGCCCTCAGTTAACAGAAAGCTTTTGAGGCCTCTTGTTCTCAACGTGTTCATTTCAAATAATGTCAATGTAGTTGAAAGGCTTCAAAATGTTGTCTGTTTTGTTTACTACTACATTTGCTTACCAAAACCTCTTGGCTCTTGCACACAAGGACTGGCAGTCACCACAGAGTGGTGCCAGACTTCCTTTCTCTTCCCGCTGCTTAGATGGTCTTTGCAGCTCTTGTGCATGGAGCTCCATAAACATGTTTGTTGTGGGTTCTAGGAGTCCTGCTGAACATGGTTGGCCAATAATCACAGAGGCTGGCTGGCCACCCCATAGTTTATGCTGTCCAAGTCCTGGTCCACGATTTGCATCTTTTTTGTGCACAGGCTGGCAGGCGCTGTGGCTTAGTTGGTTAAAGCGCCTGTCTAGTAAACAGGAGATCCTGGGTTCGAATCCCAGCGGTGCCTTTGACTGTGCCCTTCTGTTTCGCAAGGCCTTGAACCCTCGCAATTCTTTGCTTTTCTGAGAACTGACCACAAACGGTGAAACTGAGGCTTCCTTTGCAATTGCTTCCACTTGCAAACCATCCCTGAGCTGTTGTTGAAGGACAGTGTCCCAAGATAACAAATCATAGCATCAAGGCGCTGTGGCTTAGTTGGTCAAAGCGCCTGTCTTGTAAACAGGAGATCCTGGGTTCGAATCCCAGCGGTGCCTCTATCCAGCTGACTTTGCTCTTTGGGATTGTTCTTGGACAGAGAGCCTTGAGACCTTGAATCCAGTTTAAATTGTGCAGAGGCTAGAGCACCTGTCTTTTCTGCCCGCAGAGTGAAAAGCATTACAGTGTTGGAAATGCCCAGATGAAAAACCATCAAGTGGCCCAACCACATAATCATGTGGGCTCTGTGGCGCAATGGATAGCGCATTGGACTTCTAGATTGCAAAATGAGGACATTCAAAGGTTGTGGGTTCGAGTCCCACCAGAGTCGTACCTTTAGCCCTTTTGTCAACCCCATACTGTACAGTGTTGCCCTCAGTTAACAGAAAGCTTTTGAGGCCTCTTGTTCTCAACGTGTTCATTTCAAATAATGTCAATGTAGTTGAAAGGCTTCAAAATGTTGTCTGTTTTGTTTACTACTACATTTGCTTACCAAAACCTCTTGGCTCTTGCACACAAGGACTGGCAGTCACCACAGAGTGGTGCCAGACTTCCTTTCTCTTCCCGCTGCTTAGATGGTCTTTGCAGCTCTTGTGCATGGAGCTCCATAAACATGTTTGTTGTGGGTTCTAGGAGTCCTGCTGAACATGGTTGGCCAATAATCACAGAGGCTGGCTGGCCACCCCATAGTTTATGCTGTCCAAGGCCTGGTCCACGATTTGCATCTTTTTTGTGCACAGGCTGGCAGGCGCTGTGGCTTAGTTGGTTAAAGCGCCTGTCTCGTAAACAGGAGATCCTGGGTTCGAATCCCAGCGGTGCCTTTGACTGTGCCCTTCTGTTTCGCAAGGCCTTGAACCCTCGCAATTCTTTGCTTTTCTGAGAACTGACCACAAACGGTGAAACTGAGGCTTGCTTTGCAATTTCTTCCACTTGCAAACCATCCCTGAGCTGTTGTTGAAGGACAGTGTCCCAAGATAACAAATCATAGCATCAAGGCGCCGTGGCTTAGTTGGTCAAAGCGCCTGTCTTGTAAACAGGAGATCCTGGGTTCGAATCCCAGCGGTGCCTCTATCCAGCTGACTTTGCTCTTTGGGATTGTTCTTGGACAGAGAGCCTTGAGACCTTGAATCCAGTTTAAATTGTGCAGAGGCTAGAGCACCTGTCTTTTCTGCCCGCAGAGTGAAAAGCATTACAGTGTTGGAAATGCCCAGATGAAAAACCATCAAGTGGCCCAACCACATAATCATGTGGGCTCTGTGGCGCAATGGATAGCGCATTGGACTTCTAGATTGCAAAATGAGGACATTCAAAGGTTGTGGGTTCGAGTCCCTTTAGCCCTTTTGTCAACCCCATACTGTACAGTGTTGCCCTCAGTTAACAGAAAGCTTTTGAGGCCTCTTGTTCTCAACGTGTTCATTTCAAATAATGTCAATGTAGTTGAAAGGCTTCAAAATGTTGTCTGTTTTGTTTACTACTACATTTGCTTACCAAAACCTCTTGGCTCTTGCACACAAGGACTGGCAGTCACCACAGAGTGGTGCCAGACTTCCTTTCTCTTCCCGCTGCTTAGATGGTCTTTGCAGCTCTTGTGAATGGAGCTCCATAAACATGTTTGATGTGGGTTCTAGGAGTCCAGCTGAACATGGTTGGCCAATAATCACAGAGGCTGGCTGGCCACCCCATAGTTTATGCTGTCCAAGTCCTGGTCCACGATTTGCATCTTTTTTGTGCACAGGCTGGCAGGCGCTGTGGCTTAGTTGGTTAAAGCGCCTGTCTAGTAAACAGGAGATCCTGGGTTCGAATCCCAGCGGTGCCTTTGACTGTGCCCTTCTGTTTCGCAAGGCCTTGAACCCTCGCAATTCTTTGCTTTTCTGAGAACTGACCACAAACGGTGAAACTGAGGCTTCCTTTGCAATTGCTTCCACTTGCAAACCATCCCTGAGCTGTTGTTGAAGGACAGTGTCCCAAGATAACAAATCATAGCATCAAGGCGCTGTGGCTTAGTTGGTCAAAGCGCCTGTCTTGTAAACAGGAGATCCTGGGTTCGAATCCCAGCGGTGCCTCTATCCAGCTGACTTTGCTCTTTGGGATTGTTCTTGGACAGAGAGCCTTGAGACCTTGAATCCAGTTTAAATTGTGCAGAGGCTAGAGCACCTGTCTTTTCTGCCCGCAGAGTGAAAAGCATTACAGTGTTGGAAATGCCCAGATGAAAAACCATCAAGTGGCCCAACCACATAATCATGTGGGCTCTGTGGCGCAATGGATAGCGCATTGGACTTCTAGATTGCAAAATGAGGACATTCAAAGGTTGTGGGTTCGAGTCCCACCAGAGTCGTACCTTTAGCCCTTTTGTCAACCCCATACTGTACAGTGTTGCCCTCAGTTAACAGAAAGCTTTTGAGGCCTCTTGTTCTCAACGTGTTCATTTCAAATAATGTCAATGTAGTTGAAAGGCTTCAAAATGTTGTCTGTTTTGTTTACTACTACATTTGCTTACCAAAACCTCTTGGCTCTTGCACACAAGGACTGGCAGTCACCACAGAGTGGTGCCAGACTTCCTTTCTCTTCCCGCTGCTTAGATGGTCTTTGCAGCTCTTGTGCATGGAGCTCCATAAACATGTTTGATGTGGGTTCTAGGAGTCCAGCTGAACATGGTTGGCCAATAATCACAGAGGCTGGCTGGCCACCCCATAGTTTATGCTGTCCAAGTCCTGGTCCACGATTTGCATCTTTTTTGTGCACAGGCTGGCAGGCGCTGTGGCTTAGTTGGTTAAAGCGCCTGTCTAGTAAACAGGAGATCCTGGGTTCGAATCCCAGCGGTGCCTTTGACTGTGCCCTTCTGTTTCGCAAGGCCTTGAACCCTCGCAATTCTTTGCTTTTCTGAGAACTGACCACAAACGGTGAAACTGAGGCTTCCTTTGCAATTGCTTCCACTTGCAAACCATCCCTGAGCTGTTGTTGAAGGACAGTGTCCCAAGATAACAAATCATAGCATCAAGGCGCTGTGGCTTAGTTGGTCAAAGCGCCTGTCTTGTAAACAGGAGATCCTGGGTTCGAATCCCAGCGGTGCCTCTATCCAGCTGACTTTGCTCTTTGGGATTGTTCTTGGACAGAGAGCCTTGAGACCTTGAATCCAGTTTAAATTGTGCAGAGGCTAGAGCACCTGTCTTTTCTGCCCGCAGAGTGAAAAGCATTACAGTGTTGGAAATGCCCAGATGAAAAACCATCAAGTGGCCCAACCACATAATCATGTGGGCTCTGTGGCGCAATGGATAGCGCATTGGACTTCTAGATTGCAAAATGAGGACATTCAAAGGTTGTGGGTTCGAGTCGTACCTTTAGCCCTTTTGTCAACCCCATACTGTACAGTGTTGCCCTCAGTTAACAGAAAGCTTTTGAGGCCTCTTGTTTTCAACGTGTTCATTTCAAATAATGTCAATGTAGTTGAAAGGCTTCAAAATGTTGTCTGTTTTGTTTACTACTACATTTGCTTACCAAAACCTCTTGGCTCTTGCACACAAGGACTGGCAGTCACCACAGAGTGGTGCCAGACTTCCTTTCTCTTCCCGCTGCTTAGATGGTCTTTGCAGCTCTTGTGAATGGAGCTCCATAAACATGTTTGATGTGGGTTCTAGGAGTCCAGCTGAACATGGTTGGCCAATAATCACAGAGGCTGGCTGGCCACCCCATAGTTTATGCTGTCCAAGTCCTGGTCCACGATTTGCATCTTTTTTGTGCACAGGCTGGCAGGCGCTGTGGCTTAGTTGGTTAAAGCGCCTGTCTAGTAAACAGGAGATCCTGGGTTCGAATCCCAGCGGTGCCTTTGACTGTGCCCTTCTGTTTCGCAAGGCCTTGAACCCTCGCAATTCTTTGCTTTTCTGAGAACTGACCACAAACGGTGAAACTGAGGCTTCCTTTGCAATTGCTTCCACTTGCAAACCATCCCTGAGCTGTTGTTGAAGGACAGTGTCCCAAGATAACAAATCATAGCATCAAGGCGCCGTGGCTTAGTTGGTCAAAGCGCCTGTCTTGTAAACAGGAGATCCTGGGTTCGAATCCCAGCGGTGCCTCTATCCAGCTGACTTTGCTCTTTGGGATTGTTCTTGGACAGAGAGCCTTGAGACCTTGAATCCAGTTTAAATTGTGCAGAGGCTAGAGCACCTGTCTTTTCTGCCCGCAGAGTGAAAAGCATTACAGTGTTGGAAATGCCCAGATGAAAAACCATCAAGTGGCCCAACCACATAATCATGTGGGCTCTGTGGCGCAATGGATAGCGCATTGGACTTCTAGATTGCAAAATGAGGACATTCAAAGGTTGTGGGTTCGAGTCGTACCTTTAGCCCTTTTGTCAACCCCATACTGTACAGTGTTGCCCTCAGTTAACAGAAAGCTTTTGAGGCCTCTTGTTCTCAACGTGTTCATTTCAAATAATGTCAATGTAGTTGAAAGGCTTCAAAATGTTGTCTGTTTTGTTTACTACTACATTTGCTTACCAAAACCTCTTGGCTCTTGCACACAAGGACTGGCAGTCACCACAGAGTGGTGCCAGACTTCCTTTCTCTTCCCGCTGCTTAGATGGTCTTTGCAGCTCTTGTGAATGGAGCTCCATAAACATGTTTGATGTGGGTTCTAGGAGTCCAGCTGAACATGGTTGGCCAATAATCACAGAGGCTGGCTGGCCACCCCCACGCAGTTGTCAACAAACTAGTTTATGCTGTCCAAGGCCTGGTCCACGATTTGCATCTTTTTTGTGCACAGGCTGGCAGGCGCTGTGGCTTAGTTGGTTAAAGCGCCTGTCTAGTAAACAGGAGATCCTGGGTTCGAATCCCAGCGGTGCCTTTGACTGTGCCCTTCTGTTTCGCAAGGCCTTGAACCCTCGCAATTCTTTGCTTTTCTGAGAACTGACCACAAACGGTGAAACTGAGGCTTGCTTTGCAATTTTTTTCCACTTGCAAACCATCCCTGAGCTGTTGTTGAAGGACAGTGTCCCAAGATAACAAATCATAGCATCAAGGCGCTGTGGCTTAGTTGGTCAAAGCGCCTGTCTTGTAAACAGGAGATCCTGGGTTCGAATCCCAGCGGTGCCTCTATCCAGCTGACTTTGCTCTTTGGGATTGTTCTTGGACAGAGAGCCTTGAGACCTTGAATCCAGTTTAAATTGTGCAGAGGCTAGAGCACCTGTCTTTTCTGCCCGCAGAGTGAAAAGCATTACAGTGTTGGAAATGCCCAGATGAAAAACCATCAAGTGGCCCAACCACATAATCATGTGGGCTCTGTGGTGCAATGGATAGCGCATTGGACTTCTAGATTGGACTTCACCACAGAGTGGTGCCAGACTTCCTTTCTCTTCCCGCTGCTTAGATGGTCTTTGCAGCTCTTGTGAATGGAGCTCCATAAACATGTTTGATGTGGGTTCTAGGAGTCCAGCTGAACATGGTTGGCCAATAATCACAGAGGCTGACTGGCCACCCCCCACGCAGTTGTCAACAAACTAGTTTATGCTGTCCAAGGCCTGGTCCACGATTTGCATCTTTTTGTGCACAGGCTGGCAGGCGCTGTGGCTTAGTTGGTTAAAGCGCCTGTCTAGTAAACAGGAGATCCTGGGTTCGAATCCCAGCGGTGCCTTTGACTGTGCCCTTCTGTTTCGCAAGGCCTTGAACCCTCGTAATTCTTTGCTTTTCTGAGAACTGACCACAAACGGTGAAACTGAGGCTTGCTTTGCAATTTCTTCCACTTGCAAACCATCCCTGAGCTGTTGTTGAAGGACAGTGTCCCAAGATAACAAATCATAGCATCAAGGCGCCGTGGCTTAGTTGGTCAAAGCGCCTGTCTTGTAAACAGGAGATCCTGGGTTCGAATCCCAGCGGTGCCTCTATCCAGCTGACTTTGCTCTTTGGGATTGTTCTTGGACAGAGAGCCTTGAGACTTTGAATCCAGTTTAAATTGTGCAGAGGCTAGAGCACCTGTCTTTTCTGCCCGCAGAGTGAAAAGCATTACAGTGTTGGAAATGCCCAGATGAAAAACCATCAAGTGGCCCAACCACATAATCATGTGGGCTCTCTGGCGCAATGGATAGCGCATTGGACTTCTAGATTGCAAAATGAGGACATTCAAAGGTTGTGGGTTCGAGTCCCTTTAGCCGTTTTGTCAACCCCATACTGTACAGTGTTGCCCTCAGTTAACAGAAAGCTTTTGAGGCCTCTTGTTCTCAACGTGTTCATTTCAAATAATGTCAATGTAGTTGAAAGGCTTCAAAATGTTGTCTGTTTTGTTTACTACTACATTTGCTTACCAAAATCTCTTGGCTCTTGCACACAAGGACTGGCAGTCACCACAGAGTGGTGCCAGACTTCCTTTCTCTTCCCGCTGCTTAGATGGTCTTTGCAGCTCTTGTGCATGGAGCTCCATAAACATGTTTGTTGTGGGTTCTAGGAGTCCTGCTGAACATGGTTGGCCAATAATCACAGAGGCTGGCTGGCCACCCCATAGTTTATGCTGTCCAAGTCCTGGTCCACGATTTGCATCTTTTTTGTGCACAGGCTGGCAGGCGCTGTGGCTTAGTTGGTTAAAGCGCCTGTCTAGTAAACAGGAGATCCTGGGTTCGAATCCCAGCGGTGCCTTTGACTGTGCCCTTCTGTTTCGCAAGGCCTTGAACCCTCGCAATTCTTTGCTTTTCTGAGAACTGACCACAAACGGTGAAACTGAGGCTTCCTTTGCAATTGCTTCCACTTGCAAACCATCCCTGAGCTGTTGTTGAAGGACAGTGTCCCAAGATAACAAATCATAGCATCAAGGCGCTGTGGCTTAGTTGGTCAAAGCGCCTGTCTTGTAAACAGGAGATCCTGGGTTCGAATCCCAGCGGTGCCTCTATCCAGCTGACTTTGCTCTTTGGGATTGTTCTTGGACAGAGAGCCTTGAGACCTTGAATCCAGTTTAAATTGTGCAGAGGCTAGAGCACCTGTCTTTTCTGCCCGCAGAGTGAAAAGCATTACAGTGTTGGAAATGCCCAGATGAAAAACCATCAAGTGGCCCAACCACATAATCATGTGGGCTCTGTGGCGCTCACAGCAACCTGTCAGACGACCCTATTTCTGGTAGTGATTACCAAAAATGAGCCAATCACTGTTTGCAGCGCTTCGAGAATTCTTCGAGAAATTGACCAATGGGAAAAATGCCTGTGAATACGTCACTGGCCAATGAAATGTATGACTGTCGCTAAGGCCCACAGTGATGCGTTGGCCAATCAGTGAATGTCTCATACCAAGATATTGACCAATCATGTTCTCAGCGGGTTTTATAATAAAAGTGAATCCTCATCGCTACTGTAACAATACAATTTGACTCTTGTGAATACATATTTCTTTTTGACCGGTACATTTGTATTAACGATAATCTTCAGCGGCTATTATAATAAGTTTTTCGCCTGTTACGCTGTTGTTACAATACGTTTTTCTTTCTTGTTTAATAACGTTATAACGTTACATTTGACGACGCCGTAGAAACTGAGGTAAGTTATATTTATTTCATTATAACGTAACACGACGATGTATTCATAGTTTCATTCATTCATTGTTCGCCATATATTTGTTTGTTTGTTGTAACGTTATGTGTTGTTTTCTGGGGTATTTGTTTGCTTATAATATTATTGTACAGTGTAAGTTAACTATAAGGTGATTTTGGTCATTCAATCATTCGTTTTTTTAACCACTAAAAAGTGTAAAGTGATTGTATTTCTGTTTGTTTTAGAAATGTACAGTATATTGATTATGCATAGGAGCCAAGTTACCTTTATTTCTATATTGCTTTATACAATACATTTTGTTGCAAAGTTAAACAATAGGAACAAATATTAAGGTAACACTTTACAATAAGGTTCATTAGTTAACTACATTATTTAACATTGACTAAAAATGAACAATACTACTTCAGCATTTGTTAATCTTTGTTAATGTTAATTCCAACATTTACTAATACTTTATTAAAATCTTGTTAACATTAGTTAATGCACTGTGAACTAACATGAACAAACAATGAACAGCTGGATTTGTATTAACTAACGTTAACACAGATTAACAAAAAAGTAACAAATGTATTGCTCATAGTTAGTTCATGTTAGTTAATACATTAACTAATGTTTAATAAAAGAACCTTATTGTAAAGTGTTACCAATATTCCACATATTCATATTCTGCAGTAAAACAGCTCTGACTAGACCATAGTGTCAATACAGCTCATGTCAGTTCAATAACAGTGTAAAGTGCACACATAGCCACTATACAGTGGAGGCTATTCATGGTGCTCAAACATGTACATGTCAGTATCTCTTTTAGTTTGCCATATATAATGGCTATTTATTATGTATTTATTTGATGTTTGCTTGTAGAGATAGTATGCAGTCACACCATTTTTAAAAGAGTTAAAATAGTTTCGAATAAAATGTTTGCTTTTGCAAGAAATATGTGAAGTTTTGCATGTAATGTGTGTTTTTTATGTGTTTATTTTATAGAATGGAGCCTAAATTCAGGAGGAAACCTGAAGGGAGTCTTAATATGTGTGACTCTTTGGTCGCTCTAAGGGTGAAGGAAGAGAACAAAAAGAAACCCTGGTCTCGGGCTCTCTCCCCAGATAAGGTTTTGGAAACTGCAAGGCGAGCTGTAGTGCACCAAGGTGAAGACCCAAGCAGAAAATCATACATTCTTGGCCAACATACGATGCAGTTTGGGGTCTTCAGAGGTCAGACCTTTAAGTGGGTTGCCGAAAATGCTCTGGGTTATGCTGGGTATCTGGTGGCAAGCATGAGGAGGGAAACGAGTGAAGTGAAAGACTCAAAAAACAACTATGCTAATAAAGCAGCCTTTGCCGAATACATTGGGCTTTTCCCAGAGGGTCGTGAGGCCATCCGTATTAAGGAAGGAAATATGGATTCCACAGGCTCCCGGCAGAAGTCTTCGAGTGCCCCACAATCCTTATCCACAGGCTCCCGGCAGAAGTCTTCCAGTCCTCCACAGTCCTTATCCACAGGCTCCCAGCAGAAGTCTTCCAGTGCCCCACGGTCCATACCTTCAGTGTCATCTGTCCGCACCCTTTTGATTGGCAGATCTCAAAATCCACAAAGCATTGACAAAGCCGTCAAAAAAATGTTAACATCACCTGTACCCCAACCAGGTAAGCAGTCTTTAGAAATTTGTTTTTTCCCTTAATCTGTCAGTGTATAGAGTGTTTATTAGTGTAAAGTTCATAGTGCATTAAAATTTGCATAGTTTTACAAAACATAGTAATGTTTTTCCAAAGAAGTGACTTATGCAAGCTTGCCTTTTTTTGGTTTAAAAAATATAGTGGACAGTACAATTGTGAAATATTTTTTATAAAATTTAAAATAACTGTTTCTATTAATATGCATTTATTTAAATTTCTTAATTAAAGTTATTACTAGTACAAATTGAAGTGCAGCAAAATGATGTACTATGTGTAATTGGTTGTATCTTTATTCTTCAGCTTTAATTGGAAGATCTACAAAGAGATCTGAAACAACTGTACCAGTGCCTGTAGAATCTACAAGTGTGGCCTCTTTTGCATCATCTGAGCAGGGTGACCGTGAGCTGGTTGAACAGGCAGACTTGCTGGAATCGCAAGTGTCCCGTAAGTCCCTGAACATCTGAAAGATATATATATATATATTTGTTTTATCTTGTAAAGTCACGTATTAAAAGTTTTTTGGGTTTTTTTCTGTTCATTTTGCCAAGGTAAACAAATGTGCCTCCCAGTGGGCTGGACTCACACGTTGCCACATGCAGATCAGCTGTGGATATCAAAGGCTTTGTTTAAGTTTTCATCCCACAACCAACCTGAAATGGACTTCACCAGAGTCGACAGGATGTGGTGGTACCCTCCACAACCGCACTTTGCAGTTACTGGAGTACCAGGGACAGAGCGCTACTTTGGCCATCCCTTCTTTCTTTGGATGCCAAGAAAGCTGTGGAGAGTTCGACTAACATGTCCACATCCTGAATGTGTTAACGTGGAGCTCACGTCAGCAGGACTGCACCAGAAGATCCGACAGGTAGTCGATGTTAAAACGTCCTACTTCATGGCGTCTGAGTACCTGTCTTGTAGGAAATGCAAGAGGAAAGTGATCAGCTGGAGCTTTGACATCATATCCCAGCTGGACATCAGTCATAGGCTACAGTTTCCCTGCATTCTTACCTCAAAGTTGGCATGTGACATGGCAGTGGTCCGCCTTCTGCGTCAGAGAGGTCTGGGAAACAGCAGCAGCCAAGTGCAGAAGAAGCTTGAGGAGCAGCACTCTGAGATCTGGCTGCAGAAGGTTGTCCAGTTTCTGACAGATTGCCAGAGTTTCCGCAAGGGGATCACCGCAGGTCTTGTTATGCCCGTGTCTTTCGAACACCCACCTGCAATGCTCCCTGTACCCAAGCACCGGTGGCTGATGCAAGTGTATGCTCAGGATGTCCTTCAAAGACTAGATGAGGTCAAAGCCAGTATAACATCGCTGTTTGGACGTGTGCTGAAAATGGATTCCACCAAGAAGGTTGCACGCAAGCTTGCTGGTCACAGTGCTGGAACAGCCACCTGGGTCACAAATGTCGGAAACGAACATGGTCAGGTCATCATGTCTGTTCTTACAGCAAGTGAAGGCTTTGGATTGGCACAGATGGTTGCTGGCATCATTAAAAGGTACAGGGATGCTGCAGCGCCTCCACCTGTACTGCTGTATGTCGACAGAGACTGCTGTGGGGCTACTCACCTCAAAACGATGTTTGCGGAATGGAAGGACCTGGAAATCAGACTCGACATCTGGCATTTCATGAGACGGATTTCTGTGGGGTGCACAACAGATTCACATCAGCTGTATGCAACTTTCATGGCTCACCTCAGCCGCTGTATTTTCTCCTGGGACCAGGAGGACATGGACCGGCTTTTAGCGGCAAAGCGTGCAGAGTTGGAAGGACAGCTCATGCAACCCTCAGATGCTGATGTTTTGCGTCGCCTCAGCAAGAGTGAACTGGCCCTTCACTGCAAAAGAACCACACGTGGCACAAGGGAGACTGTGGATCTCATCACCCAGCTGGTCCAGTCCTTTGAAGGGGAGAGGGGACGTGACACTTTGGGTGTGCCTCTCATCAATTCCGCTCGAATGGCTGAGATATTGAAGTCACAGAGGAAACACGTGGCCTGCATTCAAGATCCCCCTGGTGTACAGCTCTATGTGCAGACAGGAACCCTGAAAAAGGGAGGGCACACTCTGCCAACGTTTAGGTGTGCCAGAGGTTCGACTTCATTGGAATCCTTCCACCTCCATCTAAACAGGTTCATTCCAGGTAAAGTAACTGTCCTGTTAGTCTTTTAAAGTAAATGTATTATGGTTGTAAGTAATGAAATATTAAAGTGTTCTTTCCTGTATATTTTAGGGACGTTGGCCAGTGATACATTTTTCCAAGCCTACCTGTTGGATGGATTAGCCCGGTGGAATGAGGACAGAGCAGATGCTGCAACCTCTCAGGGCGTGCAGAAGCCCCATTCATACAGTGGCCTCCTTCGTCATGCTGCTAATGTGCTGGGAGAAGATGTTCTTGGACAGAAGATAGTGTCGTATGTTAGTCCACATCAATACACTGGTACGTTCATTACAGTTGTCTGACAATTGTTTTTGCTTGTTTAAATCTTTAGACAATTGTTTTTGCGCTTAGATCTTTGAATAAGGGTCCTTAATAAAAAAAAAATGTATTGTTAATTGTACAGGGTCCCTAAGCAGTTTGGGAAATTACAGAATTTTGGAATGAACCCTTTTCCTCTCTTGTTGTGTTTTAGGTGAACTGCTTGGAATAGAGTATCTATACCAGCAGACTGGCAAGGTTCCCAAGGTCTACAAGTCAGCAATTCAGGAATTGGAGACTGTCGATGTGTCTATTGCAGAAGATGAGGGCTATGTGGAACCTGTGGACTTTGATGATTTGACTCTCTCTGCCTTGGATGAAGCACTACCTCCTTGTGTGTCACCCTCTAAATCATGTGCAGTCCCTTCCACAATCCACACCATTCAGTCACCATCCACACAGCCCTCAGAAGATCCACACACGTTGCCCTCTACGCCATCAAAACAGCCCTCAGAAGATCCACACACTTTGCCCTCTACACCATCCACACAGCCCTTAGAGGATTCACACACGTTGCCCTCTACACCTTATGCAGTCACCTCACCTTCTTTTGGTCCCTTGTCTACTCCACCTGCCACACAGTCTGCACCGGCTCTACAAAGGAGACAAAGAAACCTGTCCAGCGAGATGTCTTCCTGTTCAATGCCACCTGCTTTTCCTGATGTAAGAATTCTGCCTTGTTCATACATTTTATGTACTGGGTTGGTATAATTGAAAACTTTAGATGCAAAAGCCTCCAAATCTGATGTTTTTTTGTCTAAAATTAGCATTTTATCAGACTTCTATGTTTATGTTCAGTTATTTCACTTTAATGGCAATGAAAAGGCCTTATTTATTATATTCTTATTACCTATTGTGTCTGTTTATTTATTTATTCATACATTGTATATAAAGTGTGTGTATATATGCGCTGGTGAGCAAAAGGTTTTTGACGGAAGCATGCATTTAATTACTCAAAAAACAATTAGTTTTAAAAGGGTAACTGTTTGAACATTATGTTTAAAATGTGATTTATTCCTGAGATGGCAAAACTGAATTTTCAACTACCTCTTTTCTTTTTTTGTAGGATTCGGTTGGACCTGACAACATCAAAGGTTTTGGTGCAGTCCAGAACTTAGCAGAGACATTGGTTGAACTCAGGGAACACAGTCTTGCTTTGACAAGAGAAGAATCTGCACAAATTATTAGTTTGTGGCAAGGACTAGCAGATTATGACAAAGAAAAGACTGTGTACTCTCCACGCCACCAATCTTCCCTGAAGACAGGCCGGTTTAGGGCAACCAAAAAAATTGTGGCACCAGGGGTAGAGAGTACCAGAAGGTAAGATCTTTTCATCATATTTTCCCATTTCTGGCTGTTCCGAATGATATGACTACATAGCAACCAGTTTGAATTCTCTCTCCACATTTTCAGATGCTTTGTTGGAGCAAACAGTCCTGCACAGTGGCCTGACTGCAACAGAATTGTCGAGGCAGTTTTTGTGAAACTGTGTGCTGTCTATCCCAACCCTGTGCGTAAAGAAGGAGTTAAAATCTCAAGATTTAACTTGATTGCACATGCCTACAAGCACATCAGAGAGTGCATTTTGAGCAACGCGGAAGTGATGCAACAGACCACCCTCCAGTTACCTGAGGTCAATGCAGCTACACTCACACAGTGGTGAGTTTAGACACTTATGTTTTTGCTCTGTTGGGATTTGTAATCAATGCATCTATAAAAAATAGTTACAACCATATTTAACACTCATTTATTTCATTTATCATATACAAAACATGCATGCCTCCATTCTTGATACAAGACCAGTATAGTATATGTACAGTTTCTTATCAAAATGATCTATGGTACCATTTGTTGTTTTGTAGGTACAGCAGACGTACTAGAAGTAATGAGAGGGGCATTTTGACTCAGGGACTCCATGCACCAGATGCCCCAATGACAGCACCAGATAGGCTTCCACCAGCTCTTCAGAAAGAACAGAGTCTGCAGCGTGGGAGTAATGACAAGCCCCATGTGTTCAACTTGCCTCCGAACACAGCTGGGACGGCCAAGATCAGATCTGGGCCACCAATACCTCAGATGATACTGCCACCACCACTTGCACCAACCTCACTTGCTGTACCAGGGCAGCCATCTAGACCACTCCCAGTTATCCTTCCTACTCCTGTTTCCTTCCAACCTATAATGCTCCTTGTAGCACCACCTGGACAAACTATGCCAGCAGCAGCAGCAGCAGCAGCAGCACATCCTTCTGTACCATACACCACTGAGTACTACAGGAAGAAAAAGATGGAAAAGGAGCAGATGGGCATGAAATCAAGAAAATATGTCCGGAAGACAGAAGTAATCATTTGCAAAAAGTGTAGCAAGGAGAGAAAACCACCATCTCATATCCAGTATTTTGGCAATTGGTTCTGTGAGGAGACAGCCACTGAATCATTCACCGACTGGAGGGCAGCACTGCAGACAAGAGGATATGGCAAAAAGAGACCAAGAAGTGAGGAGAAGTGAAAAAGCCGTGGAACTTCCAAACAATTCGGAAGTTGGAACATTCCACAGTGGAAGACAGGACTAAACTGCACCACACTTTTTGCACTAATTGTCTGAAATAGTATATTATATTATATGATATTATATTATATTATATTATATTATATTATATTATATTATATTATATTATATTATATTATATTATATTATATTATATTAATGTATTTATTGTATGTATCTTATTATTATTTTTATTCTGATTTTATTGATATAATAGTATATTACAATTATTATACTCCTATATTCTGTATATCTATAATATCTATATTAGATATTTTTGATCAAAATGTCAAATCAAATCAAAATTTGGATGTGTCAAAATTGCACTGCTTAAAAGTTTGTTTGTGTTCACTATTTATTATTTTAGATTGATGTGTCAAAATTGCACTGCTGTAAAAGTTTGTTAACTATTTATTATTTTAGATTCACTGCTGTTTTAAATGTTTTTATTGACTTCTATGCAAACAAAACTATGCAAATAAAAAAGGTTGTTCATCTTTGACTGTCACATTACTGTCATTCTGCCTATTTGTATACTCAAAATATTTGTACCTGTAAACAATTTTCTATCTAATCTAAATACATAAAATGACAACATTTCAAAGGGGGTAGGGGTAATTGCTTACAGTTAAAAAAATATCACAAATATATATATATATATATATATATATAGTAATTTGATTACTATTATTGGGTTCTGTACACACACTTGACCATTAAGTAATCATAGAATAAGCCAGAAAATATATTTTAAAGGATTTATTCTATACTGGAAGCTGTCAATTTGCACTGAATTATTCAAATAAGTTTTGTAATGCCTTTGTCCATATAAGGGACTTCCTGTAGCGTCATAAGATAGTACTTCTTTGAGACCTTCTTTGAGACAAGTCCGTTTAGGACTTTCTGCGAGAGAGCGCCATCCGGCGTCCAGTATGAATGAAACATATAAAGTGAGAGTATAAAAGTCCCCGCTTTAAAGTGCGGGGGACAATTTTACGTTTTAATAAAGTGCGTGGGACAATGACAATTACATGCGTGTACACCAGCGATACAATTCTTGCGTTATACGGACACATTCCACGAATTCCGTCGCTCGTCAGACCGGTCCGCGAACCCATGTCGCTGTGCGTCTTTTGGTAGCTCGACCGCGTCTTGTGGTAGCTCAACCACGACTAACACGCGCAGGCTTTGGCGCAATGGATAGCGCATTGGACTTCTAGATTGCAAAATGAGGACATTCAAAGGTTGTGGGTTCGAGTCCCACCAGAGTCGTACCTTTAGCCCTTTTGTCAACCCCATACTGTACAGTGTTGCCCTCAGTTAACAGAAAGCTTTTGAGGCCTCTTGTTCTCAACGTGTTCATTTCAAATAATGTCAATGTAGTTGAAAGGCTTCAAAATGTTGTCTGTTTTGTTTACTACTACATTTGCTTACCAAAACCTCTTGGCTCTTGCACACAAGGACTGGCAGTCACCACAGAGTGGTGCCAGACTTCCTTTCTCTTCCCGCTGCTTAGATGGTCTTTGCAGCTCTTGTGAATGGAGCTCCATAAACATGTTTGATGTGGGTTCTAGGAGTCCAGCTGAACATGGTTGGCCAATAATCACAGAGGCTGGCTGGCCACCCCCCACGCAGTTGTCAACAAACTAGTTTATGCTGTCCAAGGCCTGGTCCACGATTTGCATCTTTTTTGTGCACAGGCTGGCAGGCGCTGTGGCTTAGTTGGTTAAAGCGCCTGTCTAGTAAACAGGAGATCCTGGGTTCGAATCCCAGCGGTGCCTTTGACTGTGCCCTTCTGTTTCGCAAGGCCTTGAACCCTCGCAATTCTTTGCTTTTCTGAGAACTGACCACAAACGGTGAAACTGAGGCTTGCTTTGCAATTTCTTCCACTTGCAAACCATCCCTGAGCTGTTGTTGAAGGACAGTGTCCCAAGATAACAAATCATAGCATCAAGGCGCCGTGGCTTAGTTGGTCAAAGCGCCTGTCTTGTAAACAGGAGATCCTGGGTTCGAATCCCAGCGGTGCCTCTATCCAGCTGACTTTGCTCTTTGGGATTGTTCTTGGACAGAGAGCCTTGAGACTTTGAATCCAGTTTAAATTGTGCAGAGGCTAGAGCACCTGTCTTTTCTGCCCGCAGAGTGAAAAGCATTACAGTGTTGGAAATGCCCAGATGAAAAACCATCAAGTGGCCCAACCACACAATCATGTGGGCTCTGTGGCGCAATGGATAGCGCATTGGACTTCTAGATTGCAAAATGAGGACATTCAAAGGTTGTGGGTTCGAGTCCCTTTAGCCGTTTTGTCAACCCCATACTGTACAGTGTTGCCCTCAGTTAACAGAAAGCTTTTGAGGCCTCTTGTTCTCAACGTGTTCATTTCAAATAATGTCAATGTAGTTGAAAGGCTTCAAAATGTTGTCTGTTTTGTTTACTACTACATTTGCTTACCAAAACCTCTTGGCTCTTGCACACAAGGACTGGCAGTCACCACAGAGTGGTGCCAGACTTCCTTTCTCTTCCCGCTGCTTAGATGGTCTTTGCAGCTGTTGTGAATGGAGCTCCATAAACATGTTTGTTGTGGGTTCTAGGAGTCCTGCTGAACATGGTTGGCCAATAATCACAGAGGCTGGCTGGCCACCCCATAGTTTATGCTGTCCAAGGCCTGGTCCACGATTTGCATCTTTTTTGTGCACATGCTGGCAGGCGCTGTGGCTTAGTTGGTTAAAGCGCCTGTCTCGTAAACAGGAGATCCTGGGTTCGAATCCCAGCGGTGCCTTTGACTGTGCCCTTCTGTTTCGCAAGGCCTTGAACCCTCGCAATTCTTTGCTTTTCTGAGAACTGACCACAAACTGTGAAACTGAGGCTTCCTTTGCAATTGTTTCCACTTGCAAACCATCCCTGAGCTGTTGTTGAAGGACAGTGTCCCAAGATAACAAATCATAGCATCAAGGCGCCGTGGCTTAGTTGGTCAAAGCGCCTGTCTTGTAAACAGGAGATCCTGGGTTCGAATCCCAGCGGTGCCTCTATCCAGCTGACTTTGCTCTTTGGGATTGTTCTTGGACAGAGAGCCTTGAGACCTTGAATCCAGTTTAAATTGTGCAGAGGCTAGAGCACCTGTCTTTTCTGCCCGCAGAGTGAAAAGCATTACAGTGTTGGAAATGCCCAGATGAAAAACCATCAAGTGGCCCAACCACATAATCATGTGGGCTCTGTGGCGCAATGGATAGCGCATTGGACTTCTAGATTGCAAAATGAGGACATTCAAAGGTTGTGGGTTCGAGTCCCACCAGAGTCGTACCTTTAGCCCTTTTGTCAACCCCATACTGTACAGTGTTGCCCTCAGTTAACAGAAAGCTTTTGAGGCCTCTTGTTCTCAACGTGTTCATTTCAAATAATGTCAATGTAGTTGAAAGGCTTCAAAATGTTGTCTGTTTTGTTTACTACTACATTTGCTTACCAAAACCTCTTGGCTCTTGCACACAAGGACTGGCAGTCACCACAGAGTGGTGCCAGACTTCCTTTCTCTTCCCGCTGCTTAGATGGTCTTTGCAGCTCTTGTGAATGGAGCTCCATAAACATGTTTGTTGTGGGTTCTAGGAGTCCTGCTGAACATGGTTGGCCAATAATCACAGAGGCTGGCTGGCCACCCCATAGTTTATGCTGTCCAAGGCCTGGTCCACGATTTGCATCTTTTTTGTGCACAGGCTGGCAGGCGCTGTGGCTTAGTTGGTTAAAGCGCCTGTCTAGTAAACAGGAGATCCTGGGTTCGAATCCCAGCGGTGCCTTTGACTGTGCCCTTCTGTTTCGCAAGGCCTTGAACCCTCGCAATTCTTTGCTTTTCTGAGAACTGACCACAAACGGTGAAACTGAGGCTTCCTTTGCAATTGCTTCCACTTGCAAACCATCCCTGAGCTGTTGTTGAAGGACAGTGTCCCAAGATAACAAATCATAGCATCAAGGCGCTGTGGCTTAGTTGGTCAAAGCGCCTGTCTTGTAAACAGGAGATCCTGGGTTCGAATCCCAGCGGTGCCTCTATCCAGCTGACTTTGCTCTTTGGGATTGTTCTTGGACAGAGAGCCTTGAGACCTTGAATCCAGTTTAAATTGTGCAGAGGCTAGAGCACCTGTCTTTTCTGCCCGCAGAGTGAAAAGCATTACAGTGTTGGAAATGCCCAGATGAAAAACCATCAAGTGGCCCAACCACATAATCATGTGGGCTCTGTGGCGCAATGGATAGCGCATTGGACTTCTAGATTGCAAAATGAGGACATTCAAAGGTTGTGGGTTCGAGTCCCACCAGAGTCGTACCTTTAGCCCTTTTGTCAACCCCATACTGTACAGTGTTGCCCTCAGTTAACAGAAAGCTTTTGAGGCCTCTTGTTCTCAACGTGTTCATTTCAAATAATGTCAATGTAGTTGAAAGGCTTCAAAATGTTGTCTGTTTTGTTTACTACTACATTTGCTTACCAAAACCTCTTGGCTCTTGCACACAAGGACTGGCAGTCACCACAGAGTGGTGCCAGACTTCCTTTCTCTTCCCGCTGCTTAGATGGTCTTTGCAGCTCTTGTGAATGGAGCTCCATAAACATGTTTGATGTGGGTTCTAGGAGTCCAGCTGAACATGGTTGGCCAATAATCACAGAGGCTGGCTGGCCACCCCCACGCAGTGTGTAGTGTCCAAGGCCTTTGCACTTTTTTGCACTTTTTTGCACAGGCTGGCAGGCGCTGCAGGCTTAGTTGGTTAAAGCGCCTGTCTAGTAAACAGGAGATCCTGGGTTCGAATCCCAGCGGTGCCTTTGACTGTGCCCTTCTGTTTCGCAAGGCCTTGAACCCTCGCAATTCTTTGCTTTTCTGAGAACTGACCACAAACGGTGAAACTGAGGCTTCCTTTGCAATTGCTTCCACTTGCAAACCATCCCTGAGCTGTTGTTGAAGGACAGTGTCCCAAGATAACAAATCATAGCATCAAGGCGCCGTGGCTTAGTTGGTCAAAGCGCCTGTCTTGTAAACAGGAGATCCTGGGTTCGAATCCCAGCGGTGCCTCTATCCAGCTGACTTTGCTCTTTGGGATTGTTCTTGGACAGAGAGCCTTGAGACCTTGAATCCAGTTTAAATTGTGCAGAGGCTAGAGCACCTGTCTTTTCTGCCCGCAGAGTGAAAAGCATTACAGTGTTGGAAATGCCCAGATGAAAAACCATCAAGTGGCCCAACCACATAATCATGTGGGCTCTGTGGCGCAATGGATAGCGCATTGGACTTCTAGATTGCAAAATGAGGACATTCAAAGGTTGTGGGTTCGAGTCCCTTTAGCCGTTTTGTCAACCCCATACTGTACAGTGTTGCCCTCAGTTAACAGAAAGCTTTTGAGGCCTCTTGTTCTCAACGTGTTCATTTCAAATAATGTCAATGTAGTTGAAAGGCTTCAAAATGTTGTCTGTTTTGTTTACTACTACATTTGCTTACCAAAACCTCTTGGCTCTTGCACACAAGGACTGGCAGTCACCACAGAGTGGTGCCAGACTTCCTTTCTCTTCCCGCTGCTTAGATGGTCTTTGCAGCTCTTGTGAATGGAGCTCCATAAACATGTTTGATGTGGGTTCTAGGAGTCCAGCTGAACATGGTTGGCCAATAATCACAGAGGCTGGCTGGCCACCCCATAGTTTATGCTGTCCAAGGCCTGGTCCACGATTTGCATCTTTTTTGTGCACAGGCTGGCAGGCGCTGTGGCTTAGTTGGTTAAAGCGCCTGTCTAGTAAACAGGAGATCCTGGGTTCGAATCCCAGCGGTGCCTTTGACTGTGCCCTTCTGTTTCGCAAGGCCTTGAACCCTCGCAATTCTTTGCTTTTCTGAGAACTGACCACAAACGGTGAAACTGAGGCTTCCTTTGCAATTGCTTCCACTTGCAAACCATCCCTGAGCTGTTGTTGAAGGACAGTGTCCCAAGATAACAAATCATAGCATCAAGGCGCCGTGGCTTAGTTGGTCAAAGCGCCTGTCTTGTAAACAGGAGATCCTGGGTTCGAATCCCAGCGGTGCCTCTATCCAGCTGACTTTGCTCTTTGGGATTGTTCTTGGACAGAGAGCCTTGAGACCTTGAATCCAGTTTAAATTGTGCAGAGGCTAGAGCACCTGTCTTTTCTGCCCGCAGAGTGAAAAGCATTACAGTGTTGGAAATGCCCAGATGAAAAACCATCAAGTGGCCCAACCACATAATCATGTGGGCTCTGTGGCGCAATGGATAGCGCATTGGACTTCTAGATTGCAAAATGAGGACATTCAAAGGTTGTGGGTTCGAGTCCCACCAGAGTCGTACCTTTAGCCCTTTTGTCAACCCCATACTGTACAGTGTTGCCCTCAGTTAACAGAAAGCTTTTGAGGCCTCTTGTTCTCAACGTGTTCATTTCAAATAATGTCAATGTAGTTGAAAGGCTTCAAAATGTTGTCTGTTTTGTTTACTACTACATTTGCTTACCAAAACCTCTTGGCTCTTGCACACAAGGACTGGCAGTCACCACAGAGTGGTGCCAGACTTCCTTTCTCTTCCCGCTGCTTAGATGGTCTTTGCAGCTCTTGTGAATGGAGCTCCATAAACATGTTTGATGTGGGTTCTAGGAGTCCAGCTGAACATGGTTGGCCAATAATCACAGAGGCTGGCTGGCCACCCCATAGTTTATGCTGTCCAAGGCCTGGTCCACGATTTGCATCTTTTTTGTGCACAGGCTGGCAGGCGCTGTGGCTTAGTTGGTTAAAGCGCCTGTCTAGTAAACAGGAGATCCTGGGTTCGAATCCCAGCGGTGCCTTTGACTGTGCCCTTCTGTTTCGCAAGGCCTTGAACCCTCGCAATTCTTTGCTTTTCTGAGAACTGACCACAAACGGTGAAACTGAGGCTTCCTTTGCAATTGCTTCCACTTGCAAACCATCCCTGAGCTGTTGTTGAAGGACAGTGTCCCAAGATAACAAATCATAGCATCAAGGCGCTGTGGCTTAGTTGGTCAAAGCGCCTGTCTTGTAAACAGGAGATCCTGGGTTCGAATCCCAGCGGTGCCTCTATCCAGCTGACTTTGCTCTTTGGGATTGTTCTTGGACAGAGAGCCTTGAGACCTTGAATCCAGTTTAAATTGTGCAGAGGCTAGAGCACCTGTCTTTTCTGCCCGCAGAGTGAAAAGCATTACAGTGTTGGAAATGCCCAGATGAAAAACCATCAAGTGGCCCAACCACATAATCATGTGGGCTCTGTGGCGCAATGGATAGCGCATTGGACTTCTAGATTGCAAAATGAGGACATTCAAAGGTTGTGGGTTCGAGTCCCACCAGAGTCGTACCTTTAGCCCTTTTGTCAACCCCATACTGTACAGTGTTGCCCTCAGTTAACAGAAAGCTTTTGAGGCCTCTTGTTCTCAACGTGTTCATTTCAAATAATGTCAATGTAGTTGAAAGGCTTCAAAATGTTGTCTGTTTTGTTTACTACTACATTTGCTTACCAAAACCTCTTGGCTCTTGCACACAAGGACTGGCAGTCACCACAGAGTGGTGCCAGACTTCCTTTCTCTTCCCGCTGCTTAGATGGTCTTTGCAGCTCTTGTGAATGGAGCTCCATAAACATGTTTGATGTGGGTTCTAGGAGTCCAGCTGAACATGGTTGGCCAATAATCACAGAGGCTGGCTGGCCACCCCACGCAGTTGTTAGTTTATGCTGTCCAAGGCCTGGTCCACGATTTGCATCTTTTTTGTGCACAGGCTGGCAGGCGCTGTGGCTTAGTTGGTTAAAGCGCCTGTCTAGTAAACAGGAGATCCTGGGTTCGAATCCCAGCGGTGCCTTTGACTGTGCCCTTCTGTTTCGCAAGGCCTTGAACCCTCGCAATTCTTTGCTTTTCTGAGAACTGACCACAAACGGTGAAACTGAGGCTTCCTTTGCAATTGCTTCCACTTGCAAACCATCCCTGAGCTGTTGTTGAAGGACAGTGTCCCAAGATAACAAATCATAGCATCAAGGCGCCGTGGCTTAGTTGGTCAAAGCGCCTGTCTTGTAAACAGGAGATCCTGGGTTCGAATCCCAGCGGTGCCTCTATCCAGCTGACTTTGCTCTTTGGGATTGTTCTTGGACAGAGAGCCTTGAGACCTTGAATCCAGTTTAAATTGTGCAGAGGCTAGAGCACCTGTCTTTTCTGCCCGCAGAGTGAAAAGCATTACAGTGTTGGAAATGCCCAGATGAAAAACCATCAAGTGGCCCAACCACATAATCATGTGGGCTCTGTGGCGCAATGGATAGCGCATTGGACTTCTAGATTGCAAAATGAGGACATTCAAAGGTTGTGGGTTCGAGTCCCACCAGAGTCGTACCTTTAGCCCTTTTGTCAACCCCATACTGTACAGTGTTGCCCTCAGTTAACAGAAAGCTTTTGAGGCCTCTTGTTCTCAACGTGTTCATTTCAAATAATGTCAATGTAGTTGAAAGGCTTCAAAATGTTGTCTGTTTTGTTTACTACTACATTTGCTTACCAAAACCTCTTGGCTCTTGCACACAAGGACTGGCAGTCACCACAGAGTGGTGCCAGACTTCCTTTCTCTTCCCGCTGCTTAGATGGTCTTTGCAGCTCTTGTGAATGGAGCTCCATAAACATGTTTGATGTGGGTTCTAGGAGTCCAGCTGAACATGGTTGGCCAATAATCACAGAGGCTGGCTGGCCACCCCCCACGCAGTTGTCAACAAACTAGTTTATGCTGTCCAAGGCCTGGTCCACGATTTGCATCTTTTTTGTGCACAGGCTGGCAGGCGCTGTGGCTTAGTTGGTTAAAGCGCCTGTCTAGTAAACAGGAGATCCTGGGTTCGAATCCCAGCGGTGCCTTTGACTGTGCCCTTCTGTTTCGCAAGGCCTTGAACCCTCGCAATTCTTTGCTTTTCTGAGAACTGACCACAAACGGTGAAACTGAGGCTTCCTTTGCAATTGCTTCCACTTGCAAACCATCCCTGAGCTGTTGTTGAAGGACAGTGTCCCAAGATAACAAATCATAGCATCAAGGCGCCGTGGCTTAGTTGGTCAAAGCGCCTGTCTTGTAAACAGGAGATCCTGGGTTCGAATCCCAGCGGTGCCTCTATCCAGCTGACTTTGCTCTTTGGGATTGTTCTTGGACAGAGAGCCTTGAGACCTTGAATCCAGTTTAAATTGTGCAGAGGCTAGAGCACCTGTCTTTTCTGCCCGCAGAGTGAAAAGCATTACAGTGTTGGAAATGCCCAGATGAAAAACCATCAAGTGGCCCAACCACATAATCATGTGGGCTCTGTGGCGCAATGGATAGCGCATTGGACTTCTAGATTGCAAAATGAGGACATTCAAAGGTTGTGGGTTCGAGTCGTACCTTTAGCCCTTTTGTCAACCCCATACTGTACAGTGTTGCCCTCAGTTAACAGAAAGCTTTTGAGGCCTCTTGTTTTCAACGTGTTCATTTCAAATAATGTCAATGTAGTTGAAAGGCTTCAAAATGTTGTCTGTTTTGTTTACTACTACATTTGCTTACCAAAACCTCTTGGCTCTTGCACACATGGACTGGCAGTCACCACAGAGTGGTGCCAGACTTCCTTTCTCTTCCCGCTGCTTAGATGGTCTTTGCAGCTGTTGTGAATGGAGCTCCATAAACATGTTTGTTGTGGGTTCTAGGAGTCCAGCTGAACATGGTTGGCCAATAATCACAGAGGCTGGCTGGCCACCCCATAGTTTATGCTGTCCAAGGCCTGGTCCACGATTTGCATCTTTTTTGTGCACATGCTGGCAGGCGCTGTGGCTTAGTTGGTTAAAGCGCCTGTCTCGTAAACAGGAGATCCTGGGTTCGAATCCCAGCGGTGCCTTTGACTGTGCCCTTCTGTTTCGCAAGGCCTTGAACCCTCGCAATTCTTTGCTTTTCTGAGAACTGACCACAAACGGTGAAACTGAGGCTTCCTTTGCAATTGCTTCCACTTGCAAACCATCCCTGAGCTGTTGTTGAAGGACAGTGTCCCAAGATAACAAATCATAGCATCAAGGCGCCGTGGCTTAGTTGGTCAAAGCGCCTGTCTTGTAAACAGGAGATCCTGGGTTCGAATCCCAGCGGTGCCTCTATCCAGCTGACTTTGCTCTTTGGGATTGTTCTTGGACAGAGAGCCTTGAGACCTTGAATCCAGTTTAAATTTGTGCAGAGGCTAGAGCACCTGTCTTTTCTGCCCGCAGAGTGAAAAGCATTACAGTGTTGGAAATGCCCAGATGAAAAACCATCAAGTGGCCCAACCACATAATCATGTGGGCTCTGTGGCGCAATGGATAGCGCATTGGACTTCTAGATTGCAAAATGAGGACATTCAAAGGTTGTGGGTTCGAGTCCCACCAGAGTCGTACCTTTAGCCCTTTTGTCAACCCCATACTGTACAGTGTTGCCCTCAGTTAACAGAAAGCTTTTGAGGCCTCTTGTTCTCAACGTGTTCATTTCAAATAATGTCAATATAGTTGAAAGGCTTCAAAATGTTGTCTGTTTTGTTTACTACTACATTTGCTTACCAAAACCTCTTGGCTCTTGCACACAAGGACTGGCAGTCACCACAGAGTGGTGCCAGACTTCCTTTCTCTTCCCGCTGCTTAGATGGTCTTTGCAGCTCTTGTGAATGGAGCTCCATAAACATGTTTGATGTGGGTTCTAGGAGTCCAGCTGAACATGGTTGGCCAATAATCACAGAGGCTGGCTGGCCACCCCCCACGCAGTTGTCAACAAACTAGTTTATGCTGTCCAAGGCCTGGTCCACGATTTGCATCTTTTTTGTGCACATGCTGGCAGGCGCTGTGGCTTAGTTGGTTAAAGCGCCTGTCTCGTAAACAGGAGATCCTGGGTTCGAATCCCAGCGGTGCCTTTGACTGTGCCCTTCTGTTTCGCAAGGCCTTGAACCCTCGCAATTCTTTGCTTTTCTGAGAACTGACCACAAACTGTGAAACTGAGGCTTCCTTTGCAATTGTTTCCACTTGCAAACCATCCCTGAGCTGTTGTTGAAGGACAGTGTCCCAAGATAACAAATCATAGCATCAAGGCGCCGTGGCTTAGTTGGTCAAAGCGCCTGTCTTGTAAACAGGAGATCCTGGGTTCGAATCCCAGCGGTGCCTCTATCCAGCTGACTTTGCTCTTTGGGATTGTTCTTGGACAGAGAGCCTTGAGACCTTGAATCCAGTTTAAATTTGTGCAGAGGCTAGAGCACCTGTCTTTTCTGCCCGCAGAGTGAAAAGCATTACAGTGTTTGGAAATGCCCAGATGAAAACCATCAAGTGGCCCAACCACATAATCATGTGGGCTCTGTGGCGCAATGGATAGCGCATTGGACTTCTAGATTGCAAAATGAGACATTCAAAGGTTGTGGGTTTCGCACCCTTTAGCCCTTTTGTCAACCCCATTACTGTACAGTGTTGCCCTCAGTTAACAGAAAGCTTTTGAGGCCTCTTGTTCTCAACGTGTTCATTTCAAATAATGTCAATGTAGTTGAAAGGCTTCAAAATGTTGTCTGTTTTGTTTACTACTACATTTG
>NW_024121299.1:1816893-1848116 GCF_016745375.1 Pimephales promelas | reverse complement strand
TGTAATGCTTTTCACTCTGCGGGCAGAAAAGACAGGTGCTCTAGCCTCTGCACAATTTAAACTGGATTCAAGGTCTCAAGGCTCTCTGTCCAAGAACAATCCCAAAGAGCAAAGTCAGCTGGATAGAGGCACCGCTGGGATTCGAACCCAGGATCTCCTGTTTACAAGACAGGCGCTTTGACCAACTAAGCACGGCGCCTTGATGCTATTGATTGTTATCTTGGGACACTGTCCTTCAACAACAGCTCAGGGATGGTTTGCAAGTGGAAAGCAATTGCAAAGGAAGGCCTCAGTTTTCACCGTTTGTGGTCAGTTCTCAGAAAAGCAAAGAATTGCGAGGGTTCAAGGCCTGCGAAACAGAAGGGCACAGTCAAAGGCACGCTGGGATTCGAACCCAGGATCTCCTGTTTACGTAACAGGCGCTTTATAACCAACTAAGCCACAGCGCCTGCCAGCCTGTGCACAAAAAAGATGCAAATCGTGGACCAGGCCTTGGACAGCATAAACTATTTGTTTGACTGCGTGGGGGGTGGCCAGCCTCTGTGATTATTGCCAACCATGTTCAGATGGACTCCTAGAACCCACATCAACATGTTATGGAGCTCAATTCACAAGAGCTGCAAAGACCATCTAAGCAGCGGAAGAGAAAGGAAGTCTGGCACCACTCTGTGGTGACTGCAGTCCTTGTGGCAAGAGCCAAGAGGTTTTGGAAGCAAAATGTAGTAGTAAACAAAACAGACAACATTTGAAGCCTTTCAACTACATTGACATTATTTGAAAATGAACACGTTGAGAACAAGAGGCCTCAAAAGCTTTCTGTTAACTGAGGCAACACTGTACAGTATGGGGTTGACAAAAGGCTAAAAGGGACTCGAAACCCCAACCTTTGAATGTCCTCATTTTGCAATCTAGAAGTCCAATGCGCTATCCATTGCGCCACAGAGCCCACATGATTATGTGGTTGGGCACTTGATGGTTTTTCATCTGGGCATTTCCAACACTGTAATGCTTTTCACTCTGCGGGCAGAAAAGACAGGTGCTCTAGCCTCTGCACAATTTAAACTGGATTCAAGGTCTCAAGCTCTCTGTCCAAGAACAATCCCAAAGAGCAAAGTCAGCTGGATTAGAGGCACCGCTGGGATTCGAACCCAGGATCTCCTGTTTACAAGACAGGCGCTTTGACCAACTAAGCCACGGCGCCTTGATGCTATGATTTGTTATCTTGGACACTGTCCTTCAACAACAGCTCAGGGTGGTTTGCAAGTGGAAGAAATTGCAAAGGAAGCCTCAGTTTCACCGTTTGTGGTCAGTTCTCAGAAAAGCAAAGAATTGCGAGGGTTCAAGGCTTGCGAAACAGAAGGGCACAGTCAAAGGCACCGCTGGGATTCGAACCCAGGATCTCCTGTTTACTAGACAGGCGCTTTAACCAACTAAGCCACAGCGCCTGCCAGCCTGTGCACAAAAAAGATGCAAATCGTGGACCAGGCTTGGACAGCATAAACTATGGTGGTGGCCAGCAGCCTCTGTGATTATTGGCCAACCATGTTCAGCTGGACTCCTAGACCCACATCAAACATGTTTATGGAGCTCCATTCACAAGAGCTGCAAAGACCATCTAAGCAGCGGGAAGAGAAAGGAAGTCTGGCACCACTCTGTGGTGACTGCCAGTCCTTGTGTGCAAGAGCCAAGAGGTTTTGGTAAGCAAATGTAGTAGTAAACAAAACAGACAACATTTTGAAGCCTTTCAACTACATTGACATTATTTGAAATGAACACGTTGAGAACAAGAGGCCTCAAAAGCTTTCTGTTAACTGAGGGCAACACTGTACAGTATGGGGTTGACAAAGGGCTAAAGGTACGACTCTGGTGGGACTCGAACCCACAACCTTTGAATGTCCTCATTTGCAATCTAGAAGTCCAATGCGCTATCCATTGCGCCACAGAGCCCACATGATTATGTGGTTGGGCCACTTGATGGTTTTTCATCTGGGCATTTCCAACACTGTAATGCTTTTCACTCTGCGGGCAAGAAAAGACAGGTGCTCTAGCCTCTGCACAATTTAAACTGGATTCAAGGTCTCAAGGTCTCTGTCCAAGAACAATCCCAAAGAGCAAAGTCAGCTGGATAGAGCACCGCTGGGATTCGAACCCAGGATCTCTCCTGTTTACAAGACAGGCGCTTTGACCAACTAAGCCACGCGCCTTGATGCTATGATTTGTTATCTTGGGACACTGTCCTTCAACAACAGCTCAGGGATGGTTTGCAAGTGGAAGCAATTGCAAAGGAAGCCTCAGTTTCACCGTTTGTGGTCAGTTCTCAGAAAAGCAAGATTGCGCAGGGTTCAAGGCCTTGCGAACAGAAGGGCACAGTCAAAGGCACCGCTGGGATTCGCAAACCCAAAGATCTCCTGTTTTAAACTAGAACAGGCGCTTTAACAAGAGCCTCAAAAGCTTTCTGTTAACTGAGGCAACACTGTACAGTATGGGGTTGACAAAAGGCTAAAGGTACGACTCTGAACCCACAACCTTTGAATGTCCTCATTTTGCAATCTAGAAGTCCAATGCGCTATCCATTGCGCCACAGAGCCCACATGATTATGTGGTTGGCCACTGATGGTTTTTCATCTGGGCATTTCCAACACTGTAATGCTTTTCACTCTGCGGGCAGAAAAGACAGGTGCTCTAGCCTCTGCACAATTTAAAACTGGATTCAAGGTCTCAAGGCTCTCTGTCGAACAATCCCAAAGAGCAAAGTCAGCTGGATAGAGGCACCGCTGGGATTCGAACCAGGATCTCCTGTTTACAAGACAGGCGCTTTGACCAACTAAGCCACGGCGCCTTGATGCTATGATTTGTTATCTTGGGACACTGTCCTTCAACAACAGCTCAGGGATGGTTTGCAAGTGGAAGCAATTGCAAAGGTAGCCTCAGTTTCACCGTTTGTGGTCAGTTCTCAGAAAAGCAAAGAATTGCGAGGGTTCAAGGCCTTGCGAAACAGAAGGGCACAGTCAAAGGCACCGCTGGGATTCGAACCCAGGATCTCCTGTTTACTAGACAGGCGCTTTAACCAACTAAGCCACAGCGCCTGCCAGCCTGTGCACAAAAAAGATGCAAATCGTGGACCAGGCCTTGGACAGCATAAACTATGGGGTGGCCAGCCAGCCTCTGTGATTATTGGCCAACCATGTTCAGCAGGACTCCTAGAACCCACAACAAACATGTTTATGGAGCTCCATGCACAAGAGCTGCAAAGACCATCTAAGCAGCGGGAAGAGAAAGGAAGTCTGGCACCACTCTGTGGTGACTGCCAGTCCTTGTGTGCAAGAGCCAAGAGGTTTTGGTAAGCAAATGTAGTAGTAAACAAAACAGACAACATTTTGAAGCCTTTCAACTACATTGACATTATTTGAAATGAACACGTTGAGAACAAGAGGCCTCAAAAGCTTTCTGTTAACTGAGGGCAACACTGTACAGTATGGGGTTGACAAAACGGCTAAAGGGACTCGAACCCACAACCTTTGAATGTCCTCATTTTGCAATCTAGAAGTCCAAT
The DNA here is from genome assembly GCF_016745375.1 of Pimephales promelas. The sequence goes on along the minus strand of NW_024121299.1, from coordinate 1,844,563 downwards.
GCGCTATCCATTGCGCCACAGAGCCCACATGATTATGTGGTTGGGCCACTTGATGGTTTTTCATCTGGGCATTTCCAACACTGTAATGCTTTTCACTCTGCGGGCAGAAAAGACAGGTGCTCTAGCCTCTGCACAAATTTAAACTGGATTCAAGGTCTCAAGGCTCTCTGTCCAAGAACAATCCCAAAGAGCAAAGTCAGCTGGATAGAGGCACCGCTGGGATTCGAACCCAGGATCTCCTGTTTACAAGACAGGCGCTTTGACCAACTAAGCCACGGCGCCTTGATGCTATGATTTGTTATCTTGGGACACTGTCTTCAACAACAGCTCAGGGATGGTTTGCAAGTGGAAGAAATTGCAAAGAAGCCTCAGTTTCACCGTTTGTGGTCAGTTCTCAGAAAAGCAAAGAATTGCGAGGGTTCAAGGCCTTGCGAAACAGAAGGGCACAGTCAAAGGCACCGCTGGGATTCGAACCCAGGATCTCCTGTTTACTAGACAGGCGCTTTAACCAACTAAGCCACAGCGCCTGCCAGCCTGTGCACAAAAAAGATGCAAATCGTGGACCAGGCCTTGGACAGCATAAACTAGTTTGTTGACAACTGCGTGGGGGGTGGCCAGCCAGCCTCTGTGATTATTGGCCAACCATGTTCAGCTGGACTCCTAGAACCCACATCAAACATGTTTATGGAGCTCCATTCACAAGAGCTGCAAAGACCATCTAAGCAGCGGGAAGAGAAAGGAAGTCTGGCACCACTCTGTGGTGACTGCCAGTCCTTGTGTGCAAGAGCCAAGAGATTTTGGTAAGCAAATGTAGTAGTAAACAAAACAGACAACATTTTGAAGCCTTTCAACTACATTGACATTATTTGAAATGAACACGTTGAGAACAAGAGGCCTCAAAAGCTTTCTGTTAACTGAGGGCAACACTGTACAGTATGGGGTTGACAAAACGGCTAAAGGGACTCGAACCCACAACCTTTGAATGTCCTCATTTTGCAATCTAGAAGTCCAATGCGCTATCCATTGCGCCACAGAGCCCACATGATTATGTGGTTGGGCCACTTGATGGTTTTTCATCTGGGCATTTCCAACACTGTAATGCTTTTCACTCTGCGGGCAGAAAAGACAGGTGCTCTAGCCTCTGCACAATTTAAACTGGATTCAAGGTCTCAAGGCTCTCTGTCCAAGAACAATCCCAAAGAGCAAAGTCAGCTGGATAGAGGCACCGCTGGGATTCGAACCCAGGATCTCCTGTTTACAAGACAGGCGCTTTGACCAACTAAGCCACGGCGCCTTGATGCTATGATTTGTTATCTTGGGACACTGTCCTTCAACAACAGCTCAGGGATGGTTTGCAAGTGGAAGCAATTGCAAAGGAAGCCTCAGTTTCACCGTTTGTGGTCAGTTCTCAGAAAAGCAAAGAATTGCGAGGGTTCAAGGCCTTGCGAAACAGAAGGGCACAGTCAAAGGCACCGCTGGGATTCGAACCCAGGATCTCCTGTTTACTAGACAGGCGCTTTAACCAACTAAGCCACAGCGCCTGCCAGCCTGTGCACAAAAAAGATGCAAATCGTGGACCAGGCCTTGGACAGCATAAACTATGGGGTGGCCAGCCAGCCTCTGTGATTATTGGCCAACCATGTTCAGCAGGACTCCTAGAACCCACAACAAACATGTTTATGGAGCTCCATGCACAAGAGCTGCAAAGACCATCTAAGCAGCGGGAAGAGAAAGGAAGTCTGGCACCACTCTGTGGTGACTGCCAGTCCTTGTGTGCAAGAGCCAAGAGATTTTGGTAAGCAAATGTAGTAGTAAACAAAACAGACAACATTTTGAAGCCTTTCAACTACATTGACATTATTTGAAATGAACACATTGAGAACAAGAGGCCTCAAAAGCTTTCTGTTAACTGAGGGCAACACTGTACAGTATGGGGTTGACAAAAGGGCTAAAGGTACGACTCTGGTGGGACTCGAACCCACAACCTTTGAATGTCCTCATTTTGCAATCTAGAAGTCCAATGCGCTATCCATTGCGCCACAGAGCCCACATGATTATGTGGTTGGGCCACTTGATGGTTTTTCATCTGGGCATTTCCAACACTGTAATGCTTTTCACTCTGCGGGCAGAAAAGATAGGTGCTCTAGCCTCTGCACAATTTAAACTGGATTCAAAGTCTCAAGGCTCTCTGTCCAAGAACAATCCCAAAGAGCAAAGTCAGCTGGATAGAGGCACCGCTGGGATTCGAACCCAGGATCTCCTGTTTACAAGACAGGCGCTTTGACCAGCTAAGCCCAACGCGTTGATGCCAAGATCTGTTATCTTGGGACACTGTCCTTCAACAACAGCTCAGGGATGGTTTGCAAGTGGAAGAAATTGCAAAGCAAGCCTCAGTTTCACCGTTTGTGGTCAGTTCTCAGAAAAGCAAAGAATTGCGAGGGTTCAAGGCCTTGCGAAACAGAAGGACACAGTCAAAGGCACCGCTGGGATTCGAACCCAGGATCTCCTGTTTACTAGACAGGCGCTTTAACCAACTAAGCCACAGCGCCTGCCAGCCTGTGCACAAACAAGATGCAAATCGTGGACCAGGCCTTGGACAGCATAAACTAGTTTGTTGACAACTGCGTGGGGGGTGGCCAGCCAGCCTCTGTGATTATTGGCCAACCATGTTCAGCTGGACTCCTAGAACCCACATCAAACATGTTTATGGAGCTCCATTCACAAGAGCTGCAAAGACCATCTAAGCAGCGGGAAGAGAAAGGAAGTCTGGCACCACTCTGTGGTGACTGCCAGTCCTTGTGTGCAAGAGCCAAGAGATTTTGGTAAGCAAATGTAGTAGTAAACAAAACAGACAACATTTTGAAGCCTTTCAACTACATTGACATTATTTGAAATGAACACGTTGAGAACAAGAGGCCTCAAAAGCTTTCTGTTAACTGAGGGCAACACTGTACAGTATGGGGTTGACAAAACGGCTAAAGGGACTCGAACCCACAACCTTTGAATGTCCTCATTTTGCAATCTAGAAGTCCAATGCGCTATCCAATTGCGCCAGAGAACCCACATGAATCTGTGGTTGGGCCACTTGACGGATTTTCATCTGGGCATTTCCAACACTGTAATGCTTTTCACTCTGCGGGCAGAAAAGACGGGTGCTCTAGCCTCTGCACAATTTAAACTGGATTCAAAGTCTCAAGGATCTCTGTCCAAGAACAATCCCAAAGAGCAAAGTCAGCTGGATAGAGGCACCGCTGGGATTACGAACCCAGGATCTCCTGTTTACAAGACAGGCGCTTTGACCAACTAAGCCACGGCGCCTTGATGTTATGATTTGTTATCTTGGAACACTGTCCTTCAACAACAGCTCAGGGATGGTTTGCAAGTGGAAGCAATTGCAAAGGTAGCCTCATTTTCACCGTTTGTGGTCAGTTCTCAGAAAAGCAAACAATTGCGAGGGTTCAAGGTCAAGGTCAGGTCTGCTGTCTATTAGCGTCACGTCGCCTCTAAATGGTTTAGCTCCAGTCTATTTAACAGATCTTCTATCGCCCTACAATCCATCGCGCTCTTTAATAAAAGAACCTTATTGTAAAGTGTTACCAATATTCCACATATTCATATTCTGCAGTAAAACAGCTCTGACTAGACCATAGTGTCAATACAGCTCATGTCAGTTCAATAACAGTGTAAAGTGCACACATAGCCACTATACAGTGGAGGCTATTCATGGTGCTCAAACATGTACATGTCAGTATCTCTTTTAGTTTGCCATATATAATGGCTATTTATTATGTATTTATTTGATGTTTGCTTGTAGAGATAGTATGCAGTCACACCATTTTTAAAAGAGTTAAAATAGTTTCGAATGAAATGTTTGCTTTTGCAAGAAATATGTGAAGTTTTGCATGTAATGTGTGTTTTTTATGTGTTTATTTTATAGAATGGAGCCTAAATTCAGGAGGAAACCTGAAGGGAGTCTTACAGTTTTTTCTGATTGCTTAAGCACATTTTTTGTAACTATTGGCTAGTTTTGCAAAACTCTACACACAAATAAGAAAACCTTTCACCCAATTATCAAAACATTGTAGTTCTCTTGCAAAATCAAACACAGCTAGATTAACTCTTCACACCTTCGTAAAAATTGTGTTTTTGTATCAAACAGTAAACACAAGCCATCATCTACTAAGCACACAATGTGCCAACTACACACTGATGGTATGAATGCAAAACACATCTGGCTTTTGCTGTCTCTGTTTACAGATGTCAATTTGAGGTCATACTTTTGTCATAGTGTCATGTAAACATACAAGGATACAAACTTCAAGTATTGGTGTTTATTCACACTCATAAAAACCAAGACAAAGTCAGAACACAAAAGAGTAATTTTGCAAAAAAAAAAACCCAAAAAAAAAAAAAAAAAACAATCAGCCTACATCATGTCGTCTTTCTGGGTTCGGCCGCAAAATTCCGTCCACACATCGCATGCAATATCCTCCAGTCCAAGGCACCGGGAAAATATCTCCTTGAATGCCTTATCCAGGCCTGACATGATGCCTGGTCAATATCTCCACATGCCTCCTCCATTGCCTGTAAAAGTGCTACCTGTTGATGAGGATGACGGTCGTACACTTTCCAGAACTCCTCAATGGGATTTACGTAAGAATGGAGAGTATGGAGGGAGGTTGAGTGCCATGAAGAATGTGTGGTCTGTAAACCAGTTGCGGACCAAAGCAGCCCTATGGAAACTAACATTGTCCCATATGATGACATATCGGGTATGCTCTTCAACTCCACATCCTCTCCCTCTGCCTCCTTGTCCTCTTCTAGCTCCTTCCTCCAACTTCTTCACCTCCACGTCCTTTTCCTCCAACTTCTTCACCTCCATGTCCTCTCCCCCGGCCTCCTCTGATTCTCACTCTTCTCACTCTTACTGCTCCTTCCATTGTACTCCACACAGACAGCGTACCTGTGACTTATTTATAGTGCTTAGGCTGATTGCAAAGTTAACTAATTTTCTAAAACAGTTTTCACATGTGAAAGTGAGCCAGACAGTTGGCAAAATAGTGTTAATGATAGCCATACATGTGTATAATTTTGCTAGTTGTGTTTAAAGTTCTGCAAAAAGAGTGTTGTGCAGTGAATTGTGCCTACAGTTTTGCAAAGTGTGTGTTACAAAATTGCAAATTGAGTGCAAAGCAGTTTTTGTGCTTTTAGTTTTGCAAACTCAGTGAGTGGTTTTGCCATACGTATTAATAGTTTTAGAAATTGTGCTACAAGAATCACGATTAGCGCCTAAGCATTCAGAAAAAACTGTAATATGTGTGACTCTTTGGTCGCTCTAAGGGTGAAGGAAGAGAACAAAAAGAAACCCTGGTCTCGGGCTCTCTCCCCAGATAAGGTTTTGGAAACTGCAAGGTGAGCTGTAGTGCACCAAGGTGAAGACCCAAGCAGAAAATCATACATTCTTGGCCAACATACGATGCAGTTTGGGGTCTTCAGAGGTCAGACCTTTAAGTGGGTTGCCGAAAATGCTCTGGGTTATGCTGGGTATCTGGTGGCAAGCATGAGGAGGGAAACGAGTGAAGTGAAAGACTCAAAAAACAACTATGCTAATAAAGCAGCCTTTGCCGAATACATTGGGCTTTTCCCAGAGGGTCGTGAGGCCATCCGTATTAAGGAAGGAAATATGGATTCCACAGGCTCCCGGCAGAAGTCTTCGAGTGCCCCACAATCCTTATCCACAGGCTCCCGGCAGAAGTCTTCCAGTCCTCCACAGTCCTTATCCACAGGCTCCCAGCAGAAGTCTTCCAGTGCCCCACGGTCCATACCTTCAGTGTCATCTGTCCGCACCCTTTTGATTGGCAGATCTCAAAATCCACAAAGCATTGACAAAGCCGTCAAAAAAATGTTAACATCACCTGTACCCCAACCAGGTAAGCAGTCTTTAGAAATTTGTTTTTCTTCCTTAATCTGTCAGTGTATAGAGTGTTTATTAGTGTAAAGTTCATAGTGCATTAAAATTTGCATAGTTTTACAAAACATAGTAATGTTTTTCCAAAGAAGTGACTTATGCAAGCTTGCCTTTTTTTGGTTTAAAAAATATAGTGGACAGTACAATTGTGAAATATTTTTTATAAAATTTAAAATAACTGTTTCTATTAATATGCATTTATTTAAATTTCTTAATTAAAGTTATTACTAGTACAAATTGAAGTGCAGCAAAATGATGTACTATGTGTAATTGGTTTTATCTTTATTCTTCAGCTTTAATTGGAAGATCTACAAAGAGATCTGAAACAACTGTACCAGTGCCTGTAGAATCTACAAGTGTGGCCTCTTTTGCATCATCTGAGCAGGGTGACCGTGAGCTGGTTGAACAGGCAGACTTGCTGGAATCGCAAGTGTCCCGTAAGTCCCTGAACATCTGAAAGATATATATATATATATTATTTGTTTTATCTTGTAAAGTCACGTATTAAAAGTTTTTTGGGTTTTTTTCTGTTCATTTTGCCAAGGTAAACAAATGTGCCTCCCAGTGGGCTGGACTCACACGTTGCCACATGCAGATCAGCTGTGGATATCAAAGGCTTTGTTTAAGTTTTCATCCCACAACCAACCTGAAATGGACTTCACCAGAGTTGACAGGATGTGGTGGTACCCTCCACAACCGCACTTTGCAGTTACTGGAGTACCAGGGACAGAGCGCTACTTTGGCCATCCCTTCTTTCTTTGGATGCCAAGAAAGCTGTGGAGAGTTCGACTAACATGTCCACATCCTGAATGTGTTAACGTGGAGCTCACGTCAGCAGGACTGCACCAGAAGATCCGACAGGTAGTCGATGTTAAAACGTCCTACTTCATGGCGTCTGAGTACCTGTCTTGTAGGAAATGCAAGAGGAAAGTGATCAGCTGGAGCTTTGACATCATATCCCAGCTGGACATCAGTCATAGGCTACAGTTTCCCTGCATTCTTACCTCAAAGTTGGCATGTGACATGGCAGTGGTCCGCCTTCTGCGTCAGAGAGGTCTGGGAAACAGCAGCAGCCAAGTGCAGAAGAAGCTTGAGGAGCAGCACTCTGAGATCTGGCTGCAGAAGGTTGTCCAGTTTCTGACAGATTGCCAGAGTTTCCGCAAGGGGATCACCGCAGGTCTTGTTATGCCCGTGTCTTTCGAACACCCACCTGCAATGCTCCCTGTACCCAAGCAGCGGTGGCTGATGCAAGTGTATGCTCAGGATGTCCTTCAAAGACTAGATGAGGTCAAAGCCAGTATAACATCGCTGTTTGGACGTGTGCTGAAAATGGATTCCACCAAGAAGGTTGCACGCAAGCTTGCTGGTCACAGTGCTGGAACAGCCACCTGGGTCACAAATGTCGGAAACGAACATGGTCAGGTCATCATGTCTGTTCTTACAGCAAGTGAAGGCTTTGGATTGGCACAGATGGTTGCTGGCATCATTAAAAGGTACAGGGATGCTGCAGCGCCTCCACCTGTACTGCTGTATGTCGACAGAGACTGCTGTGGGGCTACTCACCTCAAAACGATGTTTGCGGAATGGAAGGACCTGGAAATCAGACTCGACATCTGGCATTTCATGAGACGGATTTCTGTGGGGTGCACAACAGATTCACATCAGCTGTATGCAACTTTCATGGCTCACCTCAGCCGCTGTATTTTCTCCTGGGACCAGGAGGACATGGACCGGCTTTTAGCGGCAAAGCGTGCAGAGTTGGAAGGACAGCTCATGCAACCCTCAGATGCTGATGTTTTGCGTCGCCTCAGCAAGAGTGAACTGGCCCTTTACTGCAAAAGAACCACACGTGGCACAAGGGAGACTGTGGATCTCATCACCCAGCTGGTCCAGTCCTTTGAAGGGGAGAGGGGACGTGACACTTTGGGTGTGCCTCTCATCAATTCCGCTCGAATGGCTGAGATATTGAAGTCACAGAGGAAACACGTGGCCTGCATTCAAGATCCCCCTGGTGTACAGCTCTATGTGCAGACAGGAACCCTGAAAAAGGGAGGGCACACTCTGCCAACGTTTAGGTGTGCCAGAGGTTCGACTTCATTGGAATCCTTCCACCTCCATCTAAACAGGTTCATTCCAGGTAAAGTAACTGTCCTGTTAGTCTTTTAAAGTAAATGTATTATGGTTGTAAGTAATTGTTATGGTATGGGTGGCGGATGAACCCAGAAGCAGACGGTGTGCAATCACAGATAATTTATTGAAGACAAAAAGGGGAAAACAAAGCCCACGAGGGGGCAAAACAAGTCTCTGACAAGGTGACTGACTAGACAAGGTACTGACAAAATAAAACTAGGTAAACGACTGACACGAGCAATGGATAAACGGGACAAATACTCTTCACAGGTACTCACAAACTTGGCACGGATAACATTAGTCAACATATGGCAATGAACCGACACAGGACAGCAAACACAAGGGGATTAAATAGGGAACACTAATGACGAGGACAGGTGAAACTGACTAGACAATAATCACAAGACAAGATAACAAGGGGGCGGGGTAACGTAATGAGAAAACACAAGCACATGGCCCAAACAACAGACCATGCGCTTGTACACAAAACATGATTCTGTCATGATCCTGCCTCATGACCAGAGAAAATCAACCACAAGAGGGCAGAATCATGACAGAACCCCCACCTTAAGGAGCGGCTACCAGACGCTCCTCAAGGGGACATTAAACACAGGACATGACAGACTGTGACGAAGACAAAAACCAACAGTACATAGCAAAAACCAACAAAGGCAAACAAGAATACACAACAACAGGGTTGGGGTGGAACATCAAAAATAATAAACAAGGAAGGGGAGGCGGAGGGACAACAAAGTCCTTGAGCGAGGGTCCAGGGTGCACAGGCGGGACGGTGATCTTGGGACCACGGGGTATGGGCTTGGGACGGGGGGTCCGAACGGACTTGGGTGGAGTGGTGTGGGTAGAGGGAGAAACAGTCCGGGGTTGAGACATGGCAGGGGAGACAGGAGAAACAAGCGGAAGTCCAGGGGCAGTGGAGACAGGGACAAATGGGGAAACAGTCCGGGAATTAGTGGAGACAGGGGCGACCGGGAAAACAGACTGGGGTACTGCATTAGTGGCAGCAGCAACAAATTCAGAGGACTCAGAGGACGGGGAAACAGGACTCCTGACGGGGGACATGACAGGCGAAAGGACAGGACTGGGTGCAGCGCTCTCGGTGGCGGGCTCCGGTCTTGTGCTCTCGGCGGCTGGCGCGGGTTCGGCGCTCTCGGCGGCTGGCGCGGGTTCGGCGCTCTCGACGGCTGTAGACACGGGACAAGACAATATGCCAGACCTGGCTGGAACTTCCAGAATCTTGGCTAGACTTGACAGGTACTTGGACAAAGTACTTGCCGCAACGGCAATAGGCAACTCCTGATCTGCTGACACTGACCGCAAAACAGCCTCAGCAGCCGAATCAGCTGCAGCCCTCTCAGCGGCGCTCACGACAGCAGGCTCAGGAACGGTGTCCTCAGCAGCGGGTTCAGGGACAGCGCTTACAGCAGCGGGCTCTGGGACAGCGCTTACAGCAGCGGGCTCTGGGACAGCGCTTACAGCAGTGGGCTCTGGGACAGGTGGAGATGAAGGATGAGAGGCTCCCCTCCTCCTCCTCCTCTTCTTCCTAGGCCGTGGCACGGACGTAGTAGACGGACCCTTGACCGGTTGGAGAAGCTCAATGGGGGCTGTAACTGGTGCAGGAAGGGCAGTCTCAGACAACGTTGACTCTGTCGAGGATGATTCAGAGGGAGAATCCCATGAACTCCGTCTCTCTCGCTTGCCACGGAGATGAGGTGGTGTGGACGAAACCTCAGGCGAAGATACGGAGGAAACCAGATCCCCTTGAGTGACCACAGCTAGAACACGACCCTCCGGGATCACGGGCAGCTTGGCGGATGATGAGCTTGTGGGTGTCTGTGACTCTCTCCGAGACAAGCAATCCACCAAATCAGTGAACGGATAAGTCACCAGCTCCTCCCGTTCAACCAGGGGTGGAAGAGAGTTGAGACCAGCGACGAGGTAGCAGTTTAGGAGGAACTCCGGAATGAAAAACCTCCTCTCGTTCACAACCCGGGCATACTCCCTTATCGTTAGCTGTCCCTGAGCGGGAATCGGGAGCTTGCCTCTCCTCGAGTCAGCGATGGTCTTGGACCACCACTCCTTCAGTTCCTCAGAGTCATGCTTGACACTGGAGGACATACCATCTGCTGGGTTCGATTCTGGTCGGTTCATTCTGTTATGGTATGGGTGGCGGATGAACCCAGAAGCAGACGGTGTGCAATCACAGATAATTTATTGAAGACAAAAAGGGGAAAACAAAGCCCACGAGGGGGCAAAACAAGACTCTGACAAGGTGACTGACTAGACAAGGTACTGACAAAATAAAACTAGGTAAACGACTGACACGAGCAATGGATAAACGGGACAAATACTCTTCACAGGTACTCACAAACTTGGCACGGATAACATTAGTCAACATATGGCAATGAACCGACACAGGACAGCAAACACAAGGGGATTAAATAGGGAACACTAATGACGAGGACAGGTGAAACTGACTAGACAATAATCACAAGACAAGATAACAAGGGGGCGGGGTAACGTAATGAGAAAACACAAGCACATGGCCCAAACAACAGACCATGCGCTTGTACACAAAACATGATTCTGTCATGATCCTGCCTCATGACCAGAGAAAATCAACCACAAGAGGGCAGAATCATGACAGTAATGAAATATTAAAGTGTTCTTTCCTGTATATTTTAGGGACGTTGGCCAGTGATACATTTTTCCAAGCCTACCTGTTGGATGGATTAGCCCGGTGGAATGAGGACAGAGCAGATGCTGCAACCTCTCAGGGCGTGCAGAAGCCCCATTCATACAGTGGCCTCCTTCGTCATGCTGCTAATGTGCTGGGAGAAGATGTTCTTGGACAGAAGATAGTGTCGTATGTTAGTCCACATCAATACACTGGTATGTTCATTACAGTTGTCTGACAATTGTTTTTGCTTGTTTAAATCTTTAGACAATTGTTTTTGCGCTTAGATCTTTGAATAAGGGTCCTTAATAAAAAAAATGTATTGTTAATTGTACAGGGTCCCTAAGCAGTTTGGGAAATTACAGAATTTTGGAATGAACCCTTTTCCTCTCTTGTTGTGTTTTAGGTGAACTGCTTGGAATAGAGTATCTATACCAGCAGACTGGCAAGGTTCCCAAGGTCTACAAGTCAGCAATTCAGGAATTGGAGACTGTCTATGTGTCTATTGCAGAAGATGAGGGCTATGTGGAACCTGTGGACTTTGATGATTTGACTCTCTCTGCCTTGGATGAAGCACTACCTCCTTGTGTGTCACCCTCTAAATCATGTGCAGTCCCTTCCACAATCCACACCATTCAGTCACCATCCACACAGCCCTCAGAAGATCCACACACGTTGCCCTCTACGCCATCAAAACAGCCCTCAAAAGATCCACACACTCTGCCCTCTACACCATCCACACAGCCCTTAGAGGATTCACACACGTTGCCCTCTACACCTTATGCAGTCACCTCACCTTCTTTTGGTCCCTTGTCTACTCCACCTGCCACACAGTCTGCACCGGCTCTACAAAGGAGACAAAGAAACCTGTCCAGCGAGATGTCTTCCTGTTCAATGCCACCTGCTTTTCCTGATGTAAGAATTCTGCCTTGTTCATACATTTTATGTACTGGGTTGGTATAATTGAAAACTTTAGATGCAAAAGCCTCCAAATCTGATGTTTTTTTGTCTAAAATTAGCATTTTATCAGACTTCTATGTTTATGTTCAGTTATTTCACTTTAATGGCAATGAAAAGGCCTTATTTATTATATTCTTATTACCTATTGTGTCTGTTTATTTATTTATTCATACATTGTATATAAAGTGTGTGTATATATGCGCTGGTGAGCAAAAGGTTTTTGACAGAAGCATGCATTTAATTACTCAAAAAACAATTAGTTTTAAAAGGGTAACTGTTTGAACATTATGTTTAAAATGTGATTTATTCCTGAGATGGCAAAAAAAAAAAAAATTTCAACTACCTCTTTTCTTTTTTTGTAGGATTCGGTTGGACCTGACAACATCAAAGGTTTTGGTGCAGTCCAGAACTTAGCAGAGACATTGGTTGAACTCAGGGAACACAGTCTTGCTTTGACAAGAGAAGAATCTGCACAAATTATTAGTTTGTGGCAAGGACTAGCAGATTATGACAAAGAAAAGACTGTGTACTCTCCACGCCACCAATCTTCCCTGAACACAGGCCGGTTTAGGGCAACCAAAAAAATTGTGGCACCAGGGGTAGAGAGTACCAGAAGGTAAGATCTTTTCATCATATTTTCCCATTTCTGGCTGTTCCGAATGATATGACTACATAGCAACCAGTTTGAATTCTCTCTCCACATTTTCAGATGCTTTGTTGGAGCAAACAGTCCTGCACAGTGGCCTGACTGCAACAGAATTGTCGAGGCAGTTTTTGTGAAACTGTGTGCTGTCTATCCCAACCCTGTGCGTAAAGGAGTTAAAATCTCAAGATTTAACTTGATTGCACATGCCTACAAACACATCAGAGAGTGCATTTTGAGAGTGCAACAGACCACCCTCCAGTTACCTGAGGTCAATGCAGCTACACTCACACAGTGGTGAGTTTAGACACTTATGTTTTTGCTCTGTTGGGATTTGTAATCAATGCATCTATAAAAAATAGTTACAACCATATTTTACACTCATTTATTTCATTTATCATATACAAAACATGCATGCCTCCATTCTTGATACAAGACCAGTATAGTATTTTCAAATGGGTTTGTGTACAGTTTCTTGTCGAAATGATCTATGGTACCATTTGTTGTTTTGTAGGTACAGCAGACGTACTAGAAGTAATGAGAGGGGCATTTTGACTCAGGGACTCCATGCACCAGATGCCCCAATGACAGCACCAGATAGGCTTCCACCAGCTCTTCAGAAAGAACAGAGTCTGCAGCGTGGGAGTAATGACAAGCCCCATGTGTTCAACTTGCCTCCGAACACAGCTGGGACGGCCAAGATCAGATCTGGGCCACCAATACCTCAGATGATACTGCCACCACCACTTGCACCAACCTCACTTGCTGTACCAGGGCAGCCATCTAGACCACTCCCAGTTATCCTTCCTACTCCTGTTTCTTTCCAACCTGTAATGCTCCTTGTAGCACCACCTGGACAAACTATGCCAGCAGCAGCAGCAGCAGCAGCACATCCTTCTGTACCATACACCACTGAGTCCTACAGGAAGAAAAAGATGGAAAAGGAGCAGATGGGCATGAAATCAAGAAAATATGTCCGGAAGACAGAAGTAATCATTTGCAAAAAGTGTAGCAAGGAGAGAAAACCACCATCTCATATCCAGTATTTTGGCAATTGGTTCTGTGAGGAGACAGCCACTGAATCATTCACCGACTGGAGGGCAGCACTGCAGACAAGAGGATATGGCAAAAAGAGACCAAGAAGTGAAGAGAAGTGAAAAAGCCGTGGAACTTCCAACAATTCGGAAGTTGGAACATTCCACAGTGGAAGACAGGACTAAACTGCACCACACTTTTTGCACTAATTGTCTGAAATAGTATATTATATTATATTATATTATATTATATTATATTATATTATATTAATGTATTTATTGTATGTATCTTATTATTATTTTTATTCTGATTTTATTGATATAATAGTATATTACAATTATTATACTCCTATATTCTGTATATCTATAATATCTATATTAGAAATTTGTATAATCAAAATTTGGATGTGTCAAAATTGCACTGCAGTAAAAGTTTGTTTTTGTTCACTATTTATTATTTTAGATTGATGTGTCAAAATTGCACTGCTTAAAAGTTTGTTTGTGTTCACTATTTATTATTTTAAATTGATGTGTCAAAATTGCACTGCTGTAAAAGTTTGTTTACTATTTATTATTTTAGATTCACTGCTGTTTTAAATGTTTTTTATTGACTTCTATGCAAACAAAACTATGCAAATAAAAAAGGTTGTTCATCTTTGACTGTCACATTACTGTTATTCTGCCTATTTGTATACTCAAAATATTTGTACCTGTAAACAATTTTCTATCTAATCTAAATACTTAAAATGACAACATTTCAAAGGGGGTAGGGGTAATTGCTTACAGTTAAAAAAATATCACAAAATTATATATATATATATACAGTATATATATATATAGTAATTTGATTACTATTATTGGGTTCTGTACACTACACACACACTTGACCATTAAGTAATCATAGAATAAGCCAGAAAATATATTTTAAAAGATTTATTCTATACTGGAAGCTGTCAATTTGCACTGAATTATTCAAATAAGTTTTGTAATGCCTTTGTCCATATAAGGGACTTCCTGTAGCGTCATAAGATAGTACTTCTTTGAGACCTTCTTTGAGACAAGTCCGTTTAGGCAGAGACTTTCTGCGAGAGAGCGCCATCCGGCGTCCAGTATGAATGAAACATATAAAGTGAGAGTATAAAAGTCCCCGCTTTAAAGTGCGGGGGACAATTTTACGTTTTAATAAAGTGCGTGGGACAATGACAATTACATGCGTTTCTGTCGCTCGTCAGACCGGTCCGCGAACCCATGTCGCTGTGCGTCTTATGGTAGCTCGACCGCGTCTTATGGTAGCTCAACCACGACTAACACGCGCAGGCTTAGGTTCTAAGTAATTCCTGAAGAACTATTAAAAAGTTATTTATTAATTACTAATAAGTTCCTTATATTTTCACTTTAGAAGACTGTTTCAGATTATAAGTAGCCTAATTTCAAGATAATTATGTGATCATTTTTTATTAATTACTAATGGGTTCCCTGTATTTTCACTTTAGAATACTGTTCCAGCTTCTAAGTAATTCCTGCAGAATTATTTGATATTTATTTATTAATTACTAATAAGTTCTCTATATTTTCAGTTTCCCTCAGTCGTTGCCTCAAATACATGAATTTACTCAGTGGCATTCTATGCTGAGGAAAACAGACACACACAGTACTGTATATAAAATATACAAATAATATGAGGTTAGTTTTGTATGACTGTTCAGTAGTTACTTCTTAGTTATTTTTCTTGAACCTTAATTAGTAGATAATTAGTAGTAGTTCTTCAGGAGGTATGACAGAATTCATTATTTATTGATTAACTAACTGATACTTAACACAATCATAAATTTATATTACATACTGATTAGTTAACACATCTTCCTTAGTAGTTAACAGTAGTGAAGAAGTAGTTAATGAAGAATTACCTATTAGTTCATCAATAATTCCTTATTAATTCTGCAGTAAGTAAGATACAGTATTCTAAAGTGTTACCGTTAATACATTAACTAATGTTTAAGATCACTAAATTCGAGGCTTCTGGTCATTCCTAGGATATCCAGATCCACCAAAGGAGGGAGAGCATTTTCACATTTAGCTCCGAAGCTCTGGAATAGCCTTCCTGATATTGTTCTTTGCTCAGACTCGCTCTCCCGGTTTAAAACTAGACTTAAGACGCATTTATTTATTTAACAGGTGTGCGCGTGCGCGAGCGATCGGTTGTTTGTGTTTGTAGCTCCGGAGAATTTCTTCACTAATCCTTGATTTTTTTCTTTACCACTTATTTATAAACAAGCACTTTCTATTTTTATATTATGTGAACTTATCCTCGATAGTATTCCTTATAAAAAAACAATTGGATTGCTTTGATATCGCTACTTATATCCAACCTTCCTAATCCTGGCTACTAGCCTTTAGCCCGCTAGCATTCCACGCGTGCCCTCTCGCCTATTGATCGTCTCATTTTACACCCGTTTCACTGAATCCTGGTTATTTCCGACATTTCAATCCTAAATTAGTAGTGATAGTTGTAGTATCACTACTAATTTACTGATCATCCGTTATAATGGCGAACATATCAGATGTGTGTCTAACATTACCTTTGAGTGCAGGTGAGGACACATTCGAGCTCTTCACGGTGAAGCAGGAGCTGGAATACGTCGAGAAACAGATCCGCGGTCTGCTGGTGAAGCAAGCCGAGCTGTTGGATCGGCACTCAACGCTTGAAGCATCACGCGCCGACGCTAACAAATCAAATCACTCTTTGACTCCGAGTTCGTCTACGCCGTATGTTACTCTGCCGAGGAAGATGCGATCATCTCAGGCTTCATTCACTCCGGCACCGAAACAACATGGACCATGGATCACACAGCGGAAGACACGAGCCAGGACCAGAGCTGCCTCTCCGCCCCTCCCGGTCTTCGAGATCTCCACCCGGAACCGCTTCTCCCCTCTTCGCGAGCCGGAACGCGATGACGCCGTGATCATCTGCACATCCATAGTCCGCCATGTCCGCGCTAATTCGGATAAAGGTAAGGTGCGCACTCACTGCTTTCCTGGTGCTCGTGTTCTTGATGTCGCTGCACAGGTTCCCGAGATCCTGAACGGGGACGAGCGCGTCGGAGCTGTTGTGCTGCACGCGGGAGCGAACGACATTAGGCTGCGGCAGACGGAGGTTCTGAAGAAGGACTACAGGAGCCTGATCGAAACGGTACGCAGCACAGCGCCTAAAGCAGCGATCATCGTGTCTGGACCGCTTCCCACGTACAGACAAGGACAGGAAAGGTTCAGTAGACTTTTTGCATTAAATGAATGGTTAATGTCATTGTGTAATGAACAGAGGCTGCACTTTGTAAATAACTGGCATCTGTTTTGGGAAAGACCGAGGCTGTACAGCACGGATGGACTTCATCCCAGCCGAATCGGATGTGCTGTCGGACAACATTTCCAAGACATTACGCACCAGATGACTAATGAGTCAAAGTCCAAATTACAGCCTTTGCGGTCCAAACTAGAGGTGGGCAGATCGATACTAATATCGATAATATCGATAACCAACGTTGTATCGGTATTGATCGATACCAACGCGAAAATATCGATACTTAAGTTTCAGTTTCTCTCGTTTTGCGACCTGACCGTGTTTGTAAAAAGGCTGCTGCTGTCACAGAGCAGAGCAAGCTCTCTGTAATCCTAGTCCTGCTCTCGCCCCCTCTCCTGTGTTGTACCGTCACGTGACTCACCGCTAGCGCGCTCCAGGACTACCACCAGTCACCAGGCTAGGCATTCTAGTCTACAGCAGCACAATCAGAGACGGAGAACTTGTGACTTTGTTTATTTAAGAAAAAAATCCTGAAAAGAAGTGCACTAAAGAAGAGAAACATTTTTTGTTAACATGCTACTTGAAAAGAGAATTTGTTTTTACAAATTTGTTGTATTTTTATATTTGTGAAGTAATAATTTTGTAACTTTGTTTAAATAAAACAGAAGGTAACCAAAAAGTTGTTTCTGAACAAAAGCTTTTGTAGTACTGATTTTTAACTGATTAATAACCCAAAATGCAAATCACAAAAACAAAAGTCATAAAAATTCATTTAGATTAGGTGAAGAGGCATCCACCTTAATTATTAAAAAGTATCGTATTGGTATCGGTATCGGCGATACTGGCCCTGTATTTACTTGGTATCGGATCGATACAAATCTACGGTATCGCACACCTCTAGTCCAAACTTAACTAATAAGCATAGTGTGGAACATTATATAAAACTGTGTCTATTCCTCGTTTAGTGAAGCCAAACAATAAAATCTAGTGTAGGATCTAGCAAAAATCTTATTGTAATTAAACCAGAAAATCTAAATATCAGTGAACAAAAACAATTTCTAAAGCTAGTCTCCTAAACATTAGATCGCTCACACCTAAGGCGGTTATTGTAAATGAAATGGTCACAGACAATAACTTCGATGTTCTGTGCCTTACTGAAACCTGGCTTAAACAAATGAGTATTTCGGTCTAAACAAATCTACTCCGCCCAGGATACTGTTATAAACATGAGCCTCGTCTGATTGGTCGTGGCGGCGGTGTTGCAACAATCTATAAAGATATTTTTAATATTACTCAGAAAACAAGTCACAGGTTTAATTCATTTGAAGTACTTGTGCTAAATGTTACGCTCTTAGATGTAAGAAGGAAATCCATATTATCTCTAGCCTGGCTACTGTATATAGACCTCCAGGGCCATATGCTGAATTCCTAAAAGAGTTCGCAGACTTTCTCTCGGATCTATTGGTAAATGTCGATAAAGCAATAATTGCTGGAGATTTTAACATACACGTAGATAATACAAATGATGCTTTAGGGGCTGCGTTCACAGATTTATTAAACTCCTTTGGGGTCAAACAAAACGTCAGTGGTCCCACTCATCGTCTAAATCATACACTAGATTTAATATATATCATATGGAACCGATCCAACTGATATAGATATTTATACCGCAAAGCGATGATGTCACTGATCATTACATGGTGACTTGCATAATACGTACTGATGAAATATGTCATGTTGCACCACGTTATAGACCAGGCAGAACAATCCTTCCAACCACTATAGATGGATTTTCAAATAGCTTACCTGATCTATCTAAGCTGCAAAGTGAACCCAAACAAACAGATGAATTAGAGGAAATGACTAGCAGTTTAAGCACCATTTTCACTAGTACATTAGATATTGTTGCGCCAATTAGATTAAAAAAGTTCGAGAGAAAATTAAAGCACCATGGTACAACAGTGTACGCATGCTATCAAGAGAGAAACTCGCAACTTAGAGCGTAAATGGAAACAAACTAATTTAGAGGTCTTTAGAATCGCGTGGAAAGACAGTATGTCACGTTATAAAAAGACACTAAAAACAGCCAGGGCTGAGCATCTCCGCAAACTAATCGAAAATAACCAAAATAATCCAAGGTTTTTTATTTAACACCGTGGCTAGACTAACAAATAAACAGACGTCACCAGAGCAAAATATACCGTTACAGTTTAGTAGTAATGATTTTATGAATTACTTCAATGCGAAAATAGAAAGCATCCGAAACAAAATTATAAATGTACAATCCGCTATGGTGTCTTATAATTCAGCTTCAATTATGGACCCTCTAGAACGTACACCGCTTTACAACGAATAGGACAGGAGGAGCTAAATAAACTTATCATTGCATCTAAACCAACAACATGTTTATTAGATCCAATACCCACTAAACTACTGAAAGAACTATTACCTGCAGTGGAAGAGCCTCTCCTCAATATTATTAACTCGTCTTTAACTTTAGGTCATGTCCCAAAAATATTCAAGCTGGCAGTAATAAAACCGCTCATTAAGAAACCGCAATTAGATCCAATAACTTGGCAAATTACAGACCCATTTCAAATCTTCCATTTATGTCCAAAATACTTGAAAAAGTAGTGTCCGCTCAATTGTGCTCTTTTTTGCAAGAAAATGATATCTATGAAAAATTCCAGTCAGGATTCAGACCGCATCATAGTACAGAAACTGCGCTAGTTAAAACTACAAATGATTTACTTTTAGCTTCTGACCAAGGCTGTATCTCAATACTAGTCCTACTTAATCTTAGCGCTGACGACACTCAATTATATATTTCATCACGACCAGATGAAAACACTAACTCATCTAAAATGACAGAGTGTCTCAAAGATATAAAATGCTGGATGACGCGTAATTTCCTGCTATTAAATTCAGATAAAACGGAGGTATTACTTATTGGTCCAAAAAACTACTCACAAAACCTCTCACAATACAACTTTAATATAGACGGATGTCCTGTTACTTTATCCACTACAGTAAAAGACCTGGGTGTTATACTAGACCGCAACTTGTCTTTCGAAAATCATATTTCATATGTTACAAGAACAGCCTTTTTTCCACCTTAGAAACATTGCTAAGCTACGTAACATGCTATCTATCTCTGATGCAGAAAAATTAGTTCACGCATTCATGACCTCGAGACTAGATTACTGTAATGCTTTATTAGCCGGTTGTCCTGCATCCTCAAAAACAAGCTACAGTTAGTACAAAATGCAGCTGCTAGAGTTCTTACTAGGTCAAGAAAATATGATCATATAACACCGATTTTATCATCTCTACACTGGTTACCTATTAAGTTCCGCATCAACTACAAAATACTACTACTGACCTATAAAGCCCTAAATGGTTTAGCACCTATGTACTTAACGGACCTTCTTTCGCCCTACAATCCACCGCGTTCCTTAAGATCACTAAATTCAAGGCTTCTGGTCATTCCTAGGATATCGAAGTCCAGTAAAGGAGGGAGGGCGTTCTCGCATTTAGCTCCAAACTCTGGAATGGCCTTCCCGATACGGTCCGAGCCTCTGACTCGCTGACACAGTTTAAAACTAGATTAAAGACGCATCTCTTTAGTCAAGCATTCACATAATGCTTACCTTCTAGTCCTCTGTTATGCCATATGGAACCGTTTGCCACTGAAACTGCTTAACGCACCAGGGGCTCGACAGCCTTTTAGACAAACGGGTCGGCGCGTATGGTCGGCGCGTATGGTTGGGTTGCGGAGAGTTCAGGTTACGGAGAGTTTGTGAGTTATAACGGAATCATTATGAACATCAGCTATGCTAATTATTTCCCATCTGCCTTTCTGCTGTTATCTCGGGACGCTTGTCCCGAGAAAAATGGCGTTCGTCAGGTCCAGTTTTGTGTCCAGCCTCTCACAGGGATTTCGGATGCCCCAACGCCTGTGATGAGACGACTCAACGCCTGTGATGAGACGACTCAACGCCTGCGATATGTTATGGCGCCGTTTGATTCATAAACAATATTTATATTTAATATTTATATTTAAACAATATGAATGTAAGCCAGAGGAGAACTGGCCCCCGACTGAGCCTGGGTTCTCCAAGGTTTTTTCTCCATCCAATCTGATGGAGTTTGGTTCCTTGCCACTGTCGCCTGCTTTTGGCTTGCTTTGAGCTTGCTCAGTTGGGTTATTTAGTGTTTAGCAATGTTGTTGATCTGTGTTGTGCTACTTTCATGTTATCACTGTGAAGCTGCTTTGATACAATCTGTATTGTGAAAAGCGCTATATAAATAAATGTGACTTGACTTGACTATATGATTCTCGCTGTGGGTGCGAGAGGTCCAGGGTTCAAATCACGGATGAGGCCAGCAGTCTCCGCAGGAGCAGCCTGTTGGCTCCCTCCTTTGGAGCACTGAACCTAAATCAAAACTTCTGTGCTTTTGAAATCCTTAAGGCTGCTTGTCTTCATCTGTACTCCAATTTAGCCAAAAGTCAGCCAGGTGACAAGTGTTTATTTCCTTCACAGAACGTCCTCACAATCGCTGCCTGCCAGGGAGTACGGCTCCCTAACGACAAACGTTTTGTATTAAAACTAGTGCCTGCCCATTCTGTTAAAGGCCAGCGTTCAGTGACTGTACAAGTGTGTGCAAGTAGCCCAAACGTTCATTAATCAGGCTCGTTGGTCTAGGGGTATGTTTCTCGCTTCGGGTGCGAGAGGTCCCGGGTTCAAATCCCGGACGAGCCCAGCACTTTCAGAACAAGCAGCCATTTGGCTCATTTCGTTGCAGCACTGAGCTGAACTCAAAACTGTTGTGGTCTTGAAATCCTTGCTGCTGCTTGTGTTCATCTGTACTATAACTCAGCCCAGAATTTCTTTATTTAGAAAAGTGACAGTGTACATTAGTCAACATTCATGAATGCAGATGGACCCAAATTAGTCCCAAGGTTAGTTTTCATCGGTAGTGCCTTTGCCAGATGTTATTAGGCCTAAAACTAGAGAAAAGGGTAAAACATTACAAAAATAATAGAACTAGAACTTGTAAACCACTCTGGAAAAAAATAGTCCGAGGCCTGATCCGTCAGGCTCGTTGGTCTAGGGGTATGATTCTCGCTTAGGGTGCGAGAGGTCCCGGGTTCAAATCCCGGACGAGCCCTCTCACCTTTAGTGTGAGTTCAAGGATTCTCTGACTCTGTTTGCTGTTGCTGCTTTTCTCTATCAGCCACTTCATATCTTGCCATTTATTGCAAGCCACATAGTACTTGACGTCACATGCATCGGCCAAATTGAAGTGTTTGCAGGCCTGTAGCTGTCGTAGTGGGATACAAACTATTTTATATCGCTCTTAATTGAATTACCGCTCTTTGGCAGAAACGCTGAGCACAGGTATACTTGTTGCTCTGGTAGGGCAGATGCACGGGCAGGACAGATCAGAACAGAGTGACGCACACAAAAACCCAACACAGCTATCAGAAGTTTGTCGGTTCTACGCTAATTCAGATCTTGCTGTCATCATGGCTAAAGGCTTGCTTTTAACAAACCATCCTTGAATTTGTCGAACGGCAATCTTAAATGTAGCCCATTAATTCGACCCAGGTGGGACTTGAACCCACAATCTCCAGCTCCGGAGGCTGATGCCTTATCCATTAGGCCACTGGGCCTTGTCTGCCAAGCTTTGCGTTTGATCTGTAAAATGACTTCAAGTGGTTTCTTTCAGGTCGGGTTCCGTCTTTGAGGTGAACTTCAATGAATTTGTGGCGCCCTCCCGAAAGACTTGCTTTCGACGAGGCTCGTTGGTCTAGGGGTATGATTCTCGCTTTGGGTGCGAGAGGTCCCGGGTTCAAATCCCGGACGAGCCCAGCGGCTTTGGAACAAGCAGCCAGTTGGCTCTGACCTTTTGCAGCACTGAGCCAAACTCAAAACTGTCGTGGTTTTAAAATCCTTACTGCTTCTTGAGTTCACCTGTACTACTACAGAGCCAAGATTCAGCCGGACGAGAAGCGGATATTTCCTTACACAGAACGTACTCTGAATAGTTGCCTACCAGGGATTGCGGCTTCCTAACCACAAACGCTTTCTATTAAAACCAGTTCCCGCCCATTCTGTTGGAGGCCGGCGTTTGGTGACTTTACAAGTGTATGCAAGTAGCCCTTCCCTTCATCAGCCAGGCTCGTTGGTCTAGGGGTATATGATTCTCGCTGTGGGTGCGAGAGGTCCAGGGTTCAAATCACGGATGAGGCCAGCAGTCTCCGCAGGAGCAGCCTGTTGGCTCCCTCCTTTGGAGCACTGAACCTAAATCAAAACTTCTGTGCTTTTGAAATCCTTAAGGCTGCTTGTCTTCATCTGTACTCCAATTTAGCCAAAAGTCAGCCAGGTGACAAGTGTTTATTTCCTTCACAGAACGTCCTCACAATCGCTGCCTGCCAGGGAGTACGGCTCCCTAACGACAAACGTTTTGTATTAAAACTAGTGCCTGCCCATTCTGTTAAAGGCCAGCGTTCAGTGACTGTACAAGTGTGTGCAAGTAGCCCAAACGTTCATTAATCAGGCTCGTTGGTCTAGGGGTATGTTTCTCGCTTCGGGTGCGAGAGGTCCCGGGTTCAAATCCCGGACGAGCCCAGCACTTTCAGAACAAGCAGCCATTTGGCTCATTTTGTTGCAGCACTGAGCTGAACTCAAAACTGTTGTGGTCTTGAAATCCTTGCTGCTGCTTGTGTTCATCTGTACTATAACTCAGCCCAGAATTTCTTTATTTAGAAAAGTGACAGTGTACATTAGTCAACATTCATGAATGCAGATGGACCCAAATTAGTCCCAAGGTTAGTTTTCATCGGTAGTGCCTTTGCCAGATGTTATTAGGCCTAAAACTAGAGAAAAGGGTAAAATATTACAAAAATAATAGAACTAGAACTTGTAAATCACTCTGGAAAAAAATAGTCCGAGACCTGATCCGTCAGGCTCGTTGGTCTAGGGGTATGATTCTCGCTTAGGGTGCGAGAGGTCCCGGGTTCAAATCCCGGACGAGCCCTCTCACCTTTAGTGTGAGTTCAAGGATTCTCTGACTCTGTTTGCTGTTGCTGCTTTTCTCTATCAGCCACTTCATATCTTGCCATTTATTGCAAGCCACATAGTACTTGACGTCACATGCATCGGCCAAATTGAAGTGTTTGCAGGCCTGTAGCTGTCCTAGTGGGATACAAACTATTTTATATCGCTCTTAATTGAATTACCGCTCTTTGGCAGAAACGCTGAGCACAGGTATACTTGTTGCTCTGGTAGGGCAGATGCACGGGCAGGACAGATCAGAACAGAGTGACGCACACAAAAACCCAACACAGCTATCAGAAGTTTGTCGGTTCTACGCTAATTCAGATCTTGCTGTCATCATGGCTAAAGGCTTGCTTTTAACAAACCATCCTTGAATTTGTCGAACGGCAATCTTAAATGTAGCCCATTAATTCGACCCAGGTGGGACTTGAACCCACAATCTCCAGCTCCGGAGGCTGATGCCTTATCCATTAGGCCACTGGGCCTTGTCTGCCAAGCTTTGCGTTTGATCTGTAAAATGACTTCAAGTGGTTTCTTTCAGGTCGGGTTCCGTCTTTGAGGTGAACTTCAATGAATTTGTGGCGCCCTCCCGAAAGACTTGCTTTCGACGAGGCTCGTTGGTCTAGGGGTATGATTCTCGCTTTGGGTGCGAGAGGTCCCGGGTTCAAATCCCGGACGAGCCCAGCGGCTTTGGAACAAGCAGCCAGTTGGCTCTGACCTTTTGCAGCACTGAGCCAAACTCAAAACTGTCGTTGTTTTAAAATCCTTACTGCTTCTTGAGTTCACCTGTACTACTACAGAGCCAAGATTCAGCCGGACGAGAAGCGGATATTTCCTTACACAGAACGTACTCTGAATAGTTGCCTACCAGGGATTGCGGCTTCCTAACCACAAACGCTTTCTATTAAAACCAGTTCCCGCCCATTCTGTTGGAGGCCGGCGTTTGGTGACTTTACAAGTGTATGCAAGTAGCCCTTCCCTTCATCAGCCAGGCTCGTTGGTCTAGGGGTATATGATTCTCGCTGTGGGTGAGAGAGGTCCAGGGTTCAAATCACGGATGAGGCCAGCAGTCTCCGCAGGAGCAGCCTGTTGGCTCCCTCCTTTGGAGCACTGAACCTAAATCAAAACTTCTGTGCTTTTGAAATCCTTAAGGCTGCTTGTCTTCATCTGTACTCCAATTTAGCCAAAAGTCAGCCAGGTGACAAGTGTTTATTTCCTTCACAGAACGTCCTCACAATCGCTGCCTGCCAGGGAGTACGGCTCCCTAACGACAAACGTTTTGTATTAAAACTAGTGCCTGCCCATTCTGTTAAAGGCCAGCGTTCAGTGACTGTACAAGTGTGTGCAAGTAGCCCAAACGTTCATTAATCAGGCTCGTTGGTCTAGGGGTATGTTTCTCGCTTCGTGTGCGAGAGGTCCCGGGTTCAAATCCCGGACGAGCCCAGCACTTTCAGAACAAGCAGCCATTTGGCTCATTTCGTTGCAGCACTGAGCTGAACTCAAAACTGTTGTGGTCTTGAAATCCTTGCTGCTGCTTGTGTTCATCTGTACTATAACTCAGCCCAGAATTTCTTTATTTAGAAAAGTGACAGTGTACATTAGTCAACATTCATGAATGCAGATGGACCCAAATTAGTCCCAAGGTTAGTTTTCATCGGTAGTGCCTTTGCCAGATGTTATTAGGCCTAAAACTAGAGAAAAGGGTAAAATATTACAAAAATAATAGAACTAGAACTTGTAAATCACTCTGGAAAAAAATAGTCCGAGACCTGATCCGTCAGGCTCGTTGGTCTAGGGGTATGATTCTCGCTTAGGGTGCGAGAGGTCCCGGGTTCAAATCCCGGACGAGCCCTCTCACCTTTAGTGTGAGTTCAAGGATTCTCTGACTCTGTTTGCTGTTGCTGCTTTTCTCTATCAGCCACTTCATATCTTGCCATTTATTGCAAGCCACATAGTACTTGACGTCACATGCATCGGCCAAATTGAAGTGTTTGCAGGCCTGTAGCTGTCGTAGTGGGATACAAACTATTTTATATCGCTCTTAATTGAATTACCGCTCTTTGGCAGAAACGCTGAGCACAGGTATACTTGTTGCTCTGGTAGGGCAGATGCACGGGCAGGACAGATCAGAACAGAGTGACGCACACAAAAACCCAACACAGCTATCAGAAGTTTGTCGGTTCTACGCTAATTCAGATCTTGCTGTCATCATGGCTAAAGGCTTGCTTTTAACAAACCATCCTTGAATTTGTCGAACGGCAATCTTAAATGTAGCCCATTAATTCGACCCAGGTGGGACTTGAACCCACAATCTCCAGCTCCGGAGGCTGATGCCTTATCCATTAGGCCACTGGGCCTTGTCTGCCAAGCTTTGCGTTTGATCTGTAAAATGACTTCAAGTGGTTTCTTTCAGGTCGGGTTCCGTCTTTGAGGTGAACTTCAATGAATTTGTGGCGCCCTCCCGAAAGACTTGCTTTCGACGAGGCTCGTTGGTCTAGGGGTATGATTCTCGCTTTGGGTGCGAGAGGTCCCGGGTTCAAATCCCGGACGAGCCCAGCGGCTTTGGAACAAGCAGCCAGTTGGCTCTGACCTTTTGCAGCACTGAGCCAAACTCAAAACTGTCGTGGTTTTAAAATCCTTACTGCTTCTTGAGTTCACCTGTACTACTACAGAGCCAAGATTCAGCCGGACGAGAAGCGGATATTTCCTTACACAGAACGTACTCTGAATAGTTGCCTACCAGGGAGTGCGGCTTCCTAACCACAAACGCTTTCTATTAAAACCAGTTCCCGCCCATTCTGTTGGAGGCCGGCGTTTGGTGACTTTACAAGTGTATGCAAGTAGCCCTTCCCTTCATCAGCCAGGCTCGTTGGTCTAGGGGTATATGATTCTCGCTGTGGGTGCGAGAGGTCCAGGGTTCAAATCACGGATGAGGCCAGCAGTCTCCGCAGGAGCAGCCTGTTGGCTCCCTCCTTTGGAGCACTGAACCTAAATCAAAACTTCTGTGCTTTTGAAATCCTTAAGGCTGCTTGTCTTCATCTGTACTCCAATTTAGCCAAAAGTCAGCCAGGTGACAAGTGTTTATTTCCTTCACAGAACGTCCTCACAATCGCTGCCTGCCAGGGAGTACGGCTCCCTAACGACAAACGTTTTGTATTAAAACTAGTGCCTGCCCATTCTGTTAAAGGCCAGCGTTCAGTGACTGTACAAGTGTGTGCAAGTAGCCCAAACGTTCATTAATCAGGCTCGTTGGTCTAGGGGTATGATTCTCGCTTCGGGTGCGAGAGGTCCGGGTTCAAATCCGGACGAGCCCAGCACTTTCAGAACAAGCAGCCATTTGGCTCATTTCGTTGCAGCACTGAGCTGAACTCAAAACTGTTGTGGTCTTGAAATCCTTTCTGCTGCTTGTGTTCATCTGTACTAAACTCAGCCCAGAATTTCTTTATTTAGAAAAGTGACAGTGTACATTAGTCAACATTCATGAATGCAGATGGACCCAAATAGTCCCAAGGTTAGTTTTTCATCGGTAGTGCCTTGCCAGATGTTATTAGGCCTAAAACTAGAGAAAAGGGTAAAATTTACAAAAATAATAGAACTAGAACTTGTAAACCACTCTGGAAAAAAATTGTCCGAGACCCTGATCTATCAGGCTCGTTGGTCTAGGGGTATGATTCTCGCTTAGGGTGCGAGAGATCCCGGTTCAAATCCCGACGAGCCCTCTCACCTTTTAGTGTGAGTTCAAGGATTCTCTGACTCTGTTTGCTGTTGCTGGCTTTTCTCTATCAGCCACTTCATATCTTGCCATTTATTGCAAGCCACATAGTACTTGACGTCACATGCATCGGCCAAATTAAAGTGTTTGCAGGCTGTAGCTGTCG
>NW_024121299.1:1543426-1816393 GCF_016745375.1 Pimephales promelas | reverse complement strand
TCAACATTCATGAATGCAGATGGACCCAAATTAGTCCCAAGTTAGTTTTCATCGGTGTGCCTTTGCCAGATGTTATCAGGCCTAAAACTAGAGAAAAGGGTAAAACATTACAAAAATAATAGAACTAGAACTTGTAAACCACTCTGGAAAAAAATAGTCCGAGACCTGATCCGTCAGGCTCCTTGGTCTAGGGGTATGATTCTCGCTTAGGGTGCGAGATGTCCCGGGTTCAAATCCCGGACGAGCCCTCTCACCTTTAGTGTGAGTTCAAGGATTCTCTGACTCTGTTTGCTGTTGCTGCTTTTCTCTATCAGCCACTTCATATCTTGCCATTTCTTGCAAGCCACATAGTACTTGACGTCACATGCATCGGCCAAATTGAAGTGTTTGCAGGCCTGTAGCTGTTGTAGTGGGATACAAACTATTTTATATCGCTCTTAATTGAATTACCGCTCTTTGGCAGAAACGCTGAGCACAGGTATACTTGTTGCTCTGGTAGGGCAGATGCACAGGCAGGACAGATCAGAACAGAGTGACGCACACAAAAACCCAACACAACTATCAGAAGTTTGTCGGTTCTACGCTAATTCAGATCTTGCTGTCATCATGGCTAAAGGCTTGCTTTTAACAAACCATCCTTGAATTTGTCGAACGGCAATCTTAAATGTAGCCCATTAATTCGACCCAGGTGGGACTTGAACCCACAATCTCCAGCTCCGGAGGCTGATGCCTTATCCATTAGGCCACTGGGCCTTGTCTGCCAAGCTACGCGTTTGATCTGTAAAATGACTTCAAGTGGTTTCTTTCAGGTCGGGTTCCGTCTTTGAGGTGAACTTCAATGAATTTGTGGCGCCCTCCCGAAAAGCTTGCTTTCAACGAGGCTCGTTGGTCTAGGGGTATGATTCTCGCTTTGGGTGCGAGAGGTCCCGGGTTCAAATCCCGGACGAGCCCAGCGGCTTTGAAACAAGCAGCCAGTTGGCTCCAACCTTTTGCAGCACTGAGCCAAACTCAAAACTGTCGTGGTTTTAAAATCCTTACTGCTTCTTGAGTTCACCTGTACTACTACAGAGCCAAGATTCAGCCAGACGACAAGCGGATATTTCCTTACACAGAACGTACTCTGAATAGTTGCCTGCCAGGGAGTGCGGCTTCCTAATGACAAACGCTTTCTATTAAAACCAGTGCCCGCCCATTCTGTTGGAGTCCGGCGTTTGGTCACTTTACAAGTGTACGCAAGTAGCCCTTCCCTTCATCAGCCAGGCTCGTTGGTCTAGGGGTATATGATTCTCGCTGCGGGTGCGAGAGGTCCAGGGTTCAAATCACGGATGAGGCCAGCAGTCTCCGCAGGAGCCCTCTCACCTTTCCGGACGAGCCCTCTCACCTTTAGTGTGAGTTCAAGGATTCTCTGCTTGCCGCAACCTGTTGGCTCCTTCCTTTGGAGCACTAAACCTAAATCAAAACTTCTGTGCTTTTGAAATCCTTAAGGCTGCTTGTCTTCATCTGTACTCCAATTTAGCCAA
Organism: Pimephales promelas; assembly: GCF_016745375.1. Next base: position 1,814,873 of record NW_024121299.1, on the reverse strand, counting down.
AAGTCAGCCAGGTGACAAGTGTTTATTTCCTTCACAGAACGTCCTCACAATCGCTGCCTGCCAGGGAGTACGGCTCCCTAACGACAAACGTTTTGTATTAAAACTAGTGCCTGCCCATTCTGTTAAAGGCCAGCGTTCAGTGACTGTACAAGTGTGTGCAAGTAGCCCAAACGTTCATTAATCAGGCTCGTTGGTCTAGGGGTATGATTCTCGCTTCGGGTGCGAGAGGTCCCGGGTTCAAATCCCGGACGAGCCCAGCAGTTTCAGAACAAGCAGCCATTTGGCTCATTTCGTTGCAGCACTGAGCTGAACTCAAAACTGTTGTGGTCTTGAAATCCTTGCTGCTGCTTGTGTTCATCTGTACTATAACTCAGCCCAGAATTTCTTTATTTAGAAAAGTGACAGTGTACATTAGTCAACATTCATGAATGCAGATGGACCCAAATTAGTCCCAAGGTTAGTTTTCATCGGTAGTGCCTTTGCCAGATGTTATTAGGCCTAAAACTAGAGAAAAGGGTAAAACATTACAAAAATAATAGAACTAGAACTTGTAAACCACTCTGGAAAAAAATTGTCCGAGACCTGATCCGTCAGGCTCGTTGGTCTGGAGGTATGATTCTCGCTTAGGGTGCGAGAGGTCCCGGGTTCAAATCCCGGACGAGCCCTCTCACCTTTAGTGTGAGTTCAAGGATTCTCTGACTCTGTTTGCTGTTGCTGCTTTTCTCTATCAGCCACTTCATATCTTGCCATTTATTGCAAGCCACATAGTACTTGACGTCACATGCATCGGCCAAATTGAAGTGTTTGCAGGCCTGTAGCTGTCGTAGTGGGATACAAACTATTTTATATCGCTCTTAATTGAATTACCACTCTTTGGCAGAAACGCTGAGCACAGGTATACTTGTTGCTCTGGTAGGGCAGATGCACGGGCAGGACAGATCAGAACAGAGTGACGTACACAAAAACCCAACACAGCTATCAGAAGTTTGTCTGTTCTACGCTAATTCAGATCTTGCTGTCATCATGGCTAAAGGCTTGCTTTTAACAAACCATCCTTGAATTTGTCGAACGGCAATCTTAAATGTAGCCCATTAATTCGACCCAGGTGGGACTTGAACCCACAATCTCCAGCTCCGGAGGCTGATGCCTTATCCATTAGGCCACTGGGCCTTGTCTGCCAAGCTACGCGTTTGATCTGTAAAATGACTTCAAGTGGTTTCTTTCAGGTCGGGTTCCGTCTTTAAGGTGAACTTCAATGAATTTGTGGCGCCCTCCCGAAAAACTTGCTTTCAATGAGGCTCGTTGGTCTAGGGGTATGATTCTCGCTTTGGGTGCGAGAGGTCCCGGGTTCAAATCCCGGACGAGCCCAGCGGCTTTGAAACAAGCAGCCAGTTGGCTCCAACCTTTTGCAGCACTGAGCCAAACTCAAAACTGTCGTGGTTTTAAAATCCTTACTGCTTCTTGAGTTCACCTGTACTACTACAGAGCCAAGATTCAGCCAGACGACAAGCGGATATTTCCTTACACAGAACGTACTCTGAATAGTTGCCTGCCAGGGAGTGCGGCTTCCTAATGACAAACGCTTTCTATTAAAACCAGTGCCCGCCCATTCTGTTGGAGTCCGGCGTTTGGTCACTTTACAAGTGTACGCAAGTAGCCCTTCCCTTCATCAGCCAGGCTCGTTGGTCTAGGGGTATATGATTCTCGCTGCGGGTGCGAGAGGTCCAGGGTTCAAATCACGGATGAGGCCAGCAGTCTCCGCAGGAGCCCTCTCACCTTTCCGGACGAGCCCTCTCACCTTTAGTGTGAGTTCAAGGATTCTCTGCTTGCCGCAACCTGTTGGCTCCTTCCTTTGGAGCACTAAACCTAAATCAAAACTTCTGTGCTTTTGAAATCCTTAAGGCTGCTTGTCTTCATCTGTACTCCAATTTAGCAAAAAGTCAGCCAGGTGACAAGTGTTTATTTCCTTCACAGAACGTCCTCACAATCGCTGCCTGCCAGGGAGTACGGCTCCCTAACAACAAACGTTTTGTATTAAAACTAGTGCCTGCCCATTCTGTTAAAGGCCAGCGTTCAGTGACTGTACAAGTGTGTGCAAGTAGCCCAAACGTTCATTAATCAGGCTCGTTGGTCTAGGGGTATGATTCTCGCTGCGGGTGCGAGAGGTCCAGGGTTCAAATCACGGATGAGGCCAGCAGTCTCCGCAGGAGCCCTCTCACCTTTCCGGATGAGCCCTCTCACCTTTAGTGTGAGTTCAAGGATTCTCTGACTCTGCTTGCCGCAACCTGTTGGCTCCTTCCTTTGGAGCACTAAACCTAAATCAAAACTTCTGTGCTTTTGAAATCCTTATGGCTGCTTGTCTTCATCTGTACTCCAATTTAGCCAAAAGTCAGCCAGGTGACAAGTGTTTATTTCCTTCACAGAACGTCCTCACAATCGCTGCCTGCCAGGGAGTACGGCTCCCTAACGACAAACGTTTTGTATTAAAACTAGTGCCTGCCCATTTTGTTAAAGGCCAGCGTTCAGTGACTACAAGTGTGTGCAAGTAGCCCAAACGTTCATTAATCAGGCTCGTTGGTCTAGGGGTATGATTCTCGCTTCGGGTGTGAGAGGTCCCGGGTTCAAATCTCAGATGAGCCCAGCAGTTTCAGAACAAGCAGCCATTTGGCTCATTTCATTGCAGCACTGAGCTGAACTCAAAACTGTTGTGGTCTTGAAATCCTTGCTGCTGCTTGTGTTCATCTGTACTATAACTCAGCCCAGAATTTCTTTATTTAGAAAAGTGACAGTGTACATTAGTCAACATTCATGAATGCAGGTGGACCCAAATTAGTCCCAAGGTTAGTTTTCATCGGTAGTGCCTTTGCCAGATGTTATTAGGCCTAAAACTAGAGAAAAGGGTAAAACATTACAAAAATAATAGAACTAGAACTTGTAAACCACTCTGGAAAAAAATTGTCCAAGACCTGATCCGTCAGGCTCGTTGGTCTGGAGGTATGATTCTCGCTTAGGGTGCGAGACGTCCCGAGTTCAAATCCCGGACGAGCCCTCTCACCTTTAGTGTGAGTTCAAGGATTCTCTGACTCTATTTGCTGTTGCTGCTTTTCTCTATCAGCCACTTCATATCTAGCCATTTACTGCAAGCCACATAGTACTTGACGTCACATGCATCGGCCAAATTGAAGTGTTTGCAGGCCTGTAACTGCCATAGTGGGATACAAACCATTTTATATCGCTCTTAATTGAATTACCGCTCTTTGGCAGAAACGCTGAGCACAGGTATACTTGTTGCTCTGGTAGGGCAGATGCACGGGCAGGACAGATCAGAACAGAGTGACGCACACAAAAACCCAACACAGCTATCAGAAGTTTGTCGGTTCTACGCTAATTCAGATCTTGCTGTCATCATGGCTAAAGGCTTGCTTTTAACAAACCATCCTTGAATTTGTCGAACGGCAATCTTAAATGTAGCCCATTAAATCGACCCAGGTGGGACTCAAACCCACAATCTCCAGCTCCGGAGGCTGATGCCTTATCCATTAGGCCACTGGGCCTTGTCTGCCAAACTTTGCGTTTGATCTGTAAAATGACTTCAATTGGTTTCTGCCAGGTCGGGTTCCATCTTTGAGGTGAACTTCAATGAATTTGTGGCGCCCTCCCAAAAGACTTGCTTTTGACGAGGCTCGTTGGTCTAGGGGTATTATTCTCGCTTTGGGTGCGAGAGGGCCCGGGTTCAAATCCCGGACGAGCCCAGCGGCTTTGGAACAAGCAGCCAGTTGGCTCCGACCTTTTGCAGCACTGAGCCAAACTCAAAACTGTCGTGGTTTTAAAATCCTTACTGCTTCTTGAGTTCACCTGTACTACTACAGAGCCAAGATTCAGCCAGACGACAAGCGGATATTTCCTTACACAGAACGTACTCTGAATAGTTGCCTGCCAGGGAGTGTCACCATTATAGGTGTTTGGTTTGATGTTTGGTTTGATGTCACCACTATTTTCTATTTAAACAAGCTCACCTTGCTCACATTATTAATGCATTATACATTTAGTTGATTCTTTTAAGTTGGTTTCTGCAAGTGAAGTTAGTTAACTCGAGTTTTAGTGCATTTCTACAGTAAATAACTGGCAACAGTGTTGCCAGTATTTTACTGTAAAAAAACCTGGTAAGCTCTAACAGTGTGTTTAACCGACGCTGATTTGGTTGGCTTCTCCCATCCCCCATACAACGTCACTTCTCTGTCTTTCACTGCCCTGACAAGAACGTCGTTCTCCTTGGCTGTGAACGCTCCTGGCTCGCGCCTGGTTATAATAATCCGCCGTTATAATAATAATCCGTCATGCAACATGCGTACCTCAGACATCCCAAGTCTCCCGGAAGTTCCGGGAGTCTCACGCATATTGATAGCATCTCCCTGATGCCCGCAAATGAGTTAAAATCTCCCGGAATCTAGAGCGAGATACTGCGCGCATAACATACATGCGCGCGGCGCGTGAACGGCAGAGATATGGGAAGCAAAACAAACCAAAAGTGGGACGAGACAGCGGGGCTTTACAGAGCTCGTGCCGCGCGGACATGTCATCTGCACGGTTCAATGGTCCGAGCCACGCGGCCGATTCGTCAGCGCAGCGCGGACGTGTTTCCTAGCGACACTCAATGGTCAGTGTGGCGCGAACAATCCTCAGCAGTGCTGCACTGACCAATTTAAACAGCGCAGCACAAACCATACTACATGCAAATAAATGTACAATAAAGAAACCCCTCCTTACAAAGAATTGTTCTCTACTGAAGTTTAGGAGTTAATTATGGAGAATTCCATAATTAAAACAATCATTTGTTAATATTTATTTACATAATAGTATTTACATAATATATATTATACATAATATATATAATACTTATTAAATATAAAATATAACATATTAACATATTTTATATTTATTAACATATTTTATACCCCCACCCCTGTCAACAAAACATTCATTGAGATATACCTCACTGAAATGAATTCTTGTAGGTTGGGATGTCTCTTAAAGGGTATGTTGGATGACGCTCTGATTGGTTTATTTCACGTTACGCCCAAACCACAACTGTGAATAATGAAGCTACTTCAGACCAACCCCTTTTAGATTTGCGCCAGGCGCAAGAGGCATTTATCCCGCCGGGAAAATAGCAACAGCACCGGGATCCGTCCACAAAGTTACTTGCGCTTTGACACTTGCATTTCAGATCGTTAAAATAGGGCCCCTAAAGTGCAGTGTTATGGAAGAACCATTTCCTTTTCACATCCAATAACTCTGTTGCGGTGCATGCATCTGCCTTTTTCAGGGGTCCTGGTTCCTGGGGTGTAAACACATCGAATACCACCCCAAAGTTCCTAGTTCCTGGGGAAAGTTCCTGCAGTGGAAACGATGGCGCGCATTCGTCCCATCCATCTCACGGTCAATGTCCGCTGATAACAAACTTCTACTTTTATATCTAGCATTATGAGATTTCTGAATACGCTTTGGGTGTTCGTCTCTTTTCTGCCATTTTGGTTCCCGGATTTAAATTTCTGTATCACATGTCACTCTAGCAAAAGGAAAAGCAAGACTGTTATTCAGTCTCAATAAAGTGGCTAATCTGTTTTGTAATTTCATAGCCTCAAATAATAATTCTTTTTGTATTGCAGGTATGGTCAGAAATTGACCATGCATCTCCTTCAACCAGCGAATGTGTACCACCTCTGGAAAGAACAGAGAGTGTATTTGTAAGTAACAACATTAATTACTTGCCTAAATCTGTCAATTAGGGTTACAATATCTACCTTTTAAGTCACTATTCCTGAAAGTTTGTGGTCTGAAGATCACATTTAACTGTGACAGGGTTTAAAAGGTATACGACTCACCAATAAATATTTTGATTGTCCACTGCTCTGCATATGTCTCTAATGATCTCTTTGTAAGAGACAAAACCACAGTAATATTATTTATCGAAATGTCACGCTGACTGTGCATTATTCAAGAAATTTCCCCCAACTCAAGCTCAGCCAACATGAAATTGTAGGGTATTATTTTTGCTGTTGTGTATAAATTGAGGATAGAATGAACAAGCGATGTGTGATGTGATTTGACACCTTCTGGGGACATTGATCTGTATTTTAACTGTCTTTATGGGGACACCTTGTCTAAGTGGGGATTGCATTATATGCATGATAATATAATCTGTGTAGAATTCTCAATACCTTTATATTTGTCATGTTTGACTGATTACAGGTTGCCTTCCAAAACAACATGGACACAGATTCCAGATCTGCAGAAGATGGGAATGACTCCAATCCCAAGGTAAGAAAGTATAGATGATGGCCACAGTTCATAAAAGTTTGAAGAATTCGTTAATTTTATCTTGACTGATTTTCATGACAGTTTAAAAGGCAACCCTTTCAATGTTTGTTTGATACTTTAGACCAGGGATAGGCAACTTCGGTCCTGGAGGGCCACTGTACTGCAGAGTTTAGCTCAAACCCTAATTAAACACACCTGAACAAGGCAATCAATGTTTTCAGGATTAGATAGATACAGGCAGGTGAGGTTTTTTATCAGGGCTGAAGCTAAACTCTGCAAGACAGTGGCCCTCCTGGACCGAAGTTGCCTATTCCTGTTTTAGACCATTCATACTTGTTAACTTGCATTTAATTTTGCATTTATTCATGCAATTAGATATTAAACTAGAGTAATTGCGTGCATGTTACACATTTTTGCTTTTACATTTTTAGCAGTAAAATATAAGGTATTTTTTGTGGATGTTAGATATTATTCTACAGACATTGGGAGATATTGTAGTTCTGTTTCAGTGACAGACCTTTTATTTAGGAAATTTAATTTGCTGAATTCTGATTAATTTCAGTATAAAAAACAAATGCTTGGATATGATTCTGAAGACTCACTAAGCAGCATGGACATAACAGAGGATGAATATGTGCCAGGGTCAGATTGTGAAAGGGAGACCAACTCAGAGGGAGGCAGTATATTAAAGAAAAATGCTGCCACCATGGCCAGTCCTGCTGTCAAAGATGGAATAAGAAAAACATACAAGGAACCTAGAAACCGGAACTCTGAATCTAGGGAAAGCTCCATAACTTCACTTCCAGTCATGCACAGTCAAAAGACTGACGATGGATCTAGAAGATACACCAAAAAGCATTACTGTCTCTTTTGTGAGAAACCACTATCCAAAATTGCCAGGCATCTGGAACTTGTTCATAAAGATCAATCTGAAGTCACTAAGGCCATTTCATCTCCAAAGAACTCCAAGGAAAGAAAGCTGCAACTGACTATACTAAGGAAACAGGGGAACAGAGCACACAATATAGATGTCATTAGAAAGGGAAAAGGTGTCATTGTTCCATGTAAACAAGCGAGTTCTCCAAATGTCAATCCAAATAAATTCTTACATTGTGCAAATTGCCAAGGGCTTTTCAAAAAAAGATTCCTTTGGAAAAGGTGCCCACTTCGAGGTGTTCTTCCAAAACCTGGTAGAACTCGAGCCCAATCGATTTGTGCCTTTGCGCAACCTGTGCAGGAAGGAGTTAGCAAGGGACAGGGGCAGATCTACCGGGGTGGCATAGGGTGGAAAATGCCACCCTAATAGAAAGCCTTGCCACCCCTGCTGCCACCCCAGTTGGCAGCAACCATTTCAAAGTTATGGCAAATTTACGAGCGTGAATCTCCAATGTCCGACTGCAGTGAATTAACTCTGTGCACAAATATGGCAACCGTTGATTTTTGAACTTGAGTGTGTGGGCATTTGCCATTTGCTTCTGGTGAAAACTTCCGGTGATCTGACAGTGGGAGCGGGAGACCGAGTTCCATTATCAGAGAGATAAGTTTTCAACCCGACCAAATTTTAAAATCAATGTAATTTTACGCAAGCGCGTAGAATTTAGTAGGGACGCTGCAGACGTCGATACACACTCGCGTTCAGGAGTCGGGACAAGATGTAATATTCACTTGCACAATTGGGCCAGCATTGCATCGTAACCTGTGATCATTTTCACGTCTTTTAAAGTTTTACCAGTTTAAACATTCAAGCAGCAATGTTAAACTATCCCGTTCTCGCGCACAGAGATGTCTTTCACTGCGTGCACAAACAGTACAGCCTAAATCCGCTTGCCAGAAACAAAAGTTTTATCCCTGGATTATATCACTTTAACAGTTAAAAACACACAAAATTATGTCAAAATTCTGATCTTGGTGAGTACCCAGACAGCAAACTGACATTGAATCAACGTGGAAACGACGTCTCTCATGACATTGAAACAACGTTGATTTGCTCATCGAATTAACGTTGAACCAACGTCAGACGCGGCATTCTTCAAAGCTAAATGAAATCGAAAATTAGTTTGCTTTCATAACGTTGAAACAACGCGTTGATTTCAAGTTGATTTTCCGTTAGTTTTGAAAGAATGACGCATCTGACGTTGGTTCAACGTTAATTCGATGAGCAAAACAATGTCAGATCAACGTTGTTTCGATGTCATATTTCCACGTTGATTCAATGTCAGTTTGCTATCTGGGTAGTAACCTCGTAAAGACAGTCGATTGTGTCTTAAATTAGCATTAAACGTGTGTGACAGACAGACAGTACTATTATGAGAAAGGAATGGATCCGTGCTAGTTCTTAAAGTGAACGCAGCCAGATGTGTCTGTCATTAATTCAGTTGTCATGACAACATAATATTGCATTAATTGTAAGCAATCAGAATTAATAGCCTATGTATTTAATTCAATCTGGACTAAAAAGACTATCCAGTGTTATTTTGCATTGGATTACTTTATTCAGTTTCTGTAGTATTTCTGACATACAAAAAAAAACCTCCAAAATGTCTCTTTATTTGTGTCTTTTGTGCTACTTTTTTCAATTTAATTCAAGGATTGAAATCAAGCTTCCATGTGTTGCATAAACTCTTAATAAAAAATACATAAACATTTCAAGGTAAGATCAATGTAATAAAAAAATGTCTAAATATTTATTTATCTATATCTATCTTAAACATAAAATAACCTGATCCTGTTTGATCAAGCTGTGCGACTGTTCTGCCTGTTTTGCATCTTGCATCAAAATCCTGTCTATTCACTGTATGCATTTAGTGTACCTAAAATAAAAAGTTTTATATACAGGTTCGTGTACATAGGTACATAGTACATCGGTACATAGTCAACCGTTCTCTGAGATTTGTTTTCATGATAATCGAATGTAAAGAGTTTTATCTCTAAAAACTGTTTAGCGTATAATGCTAGTAATGGGGGCATTGAGTAAGTAAAAAGAAATCGCTAGTTTATACCACTAACAAGGCTCAAAATAGCCCCACACTAACGCAATAACATAATGAGACTCCATACATGCAAAACGAAGCATTGAGAACTTTGTAAGTGTCCAGACCGTTTAATAAGAAGATACTTTATGAAGACAGTTCACTTCGCGTTTACAGACAGGAGCCATCTTAAAAAATAGTCTCGATAAGTCGATCCACGAACGTCGTGCTGAGTGATCTGAACTGTATGAAGTTCAACAAACTTCTGAACTGTATGAGCGGCGTTCGGGGATCGACTTATCGAGACTATTTTTTAAGATGGCTCCTGTCTGTATACGCGAAGTGAACTGTCTTCATAAAGTATCTTCTTATTAAACGGTCTGTACACTTACAAAGTTCTCAATGCTTCGTTTTGCATGTATGGAGTCTCATTATGTTAGTGTGTGAGTGTGGGGCTATTTTGAGCCTTGTTAGTGGTATTAACTGTTCATTTCATTTCATCTGCAAATTTCATTTCATTTGACTTTTCACTGTCGACTTCACTCAATAAACCTAAACATAAAATCTGCTTTCGCAAAACAAAAGAAATTAACCTTGAACATCTGTCATATGATTTACAAAAACTTACCACATCTGCCGATCACTCTACTACTGACACGCTTGTCGATCATTACAATATCGGATTAAAAGGGATACTAGATGCCCATGCACCCCTCAAGACTCGGACTGTAACATTTACACGCTCTGCTCCATGGTATACTGATGCACTTCGTAGACAGAAGGCGGCTGGGAGGGTCCTTGAGAGACGCTATGTTGCCACTGGGCTCACTGTTCACAAAATCATTTATAGAGAGCACCAAAGGTCATATTCCAAATTACTCAGTCAGGCACGGTCACAATACTACTCCAATATCATTAACAACAATCCAAGAAATCCAAAACAGCTTTTTAAAACAGTAAACTATCTTCTCAGTCCATCTTCCCTGACACATAAAAAACAATACTGATGACCAGTGTAATAAATTCCTTGATTTTTTCAACACTAAAATAACTACCATCCGCGCTAATCTAATACCAAGCAATGTCACTTCATCCATCAGCTCAATCTCTGCACCAATACTCTCTCATTTCACTACTTCAACACATAGACAGGTTGAGACTCTCATACACAGTATGAGACCCTCAACATGCTCACTGGACCCTTTTCCCACTGTTATGATCAAATCAAATATTAGTTCTTTAAGTTCTTTCATCACTACCATTATTAACTCCTCCTAGCAATCGGGTCTTTTTCCAATTTTGCTTAAAACTGCTCTCATCAACCCTAGGCTAAAGAAACCATCTCTTGATCCTGATATCTTATCAAATTATCGGCCCATTTCCAACCTTCCATTTCTCTCCAAAGTCATTGAAAAGATAGTTCAAATCAAATTCATAACCATCTTCACTCACATAGTCTCTATGAAAAATTTCAGTCTGGGTTCCGCTCTGGCCATAGTGTAGAGACAGCCCTGGTCAGGGTCACAAATGATCTTCTTGTGGCTGCTGACCAGGGCTCTCCATCTCTCCTTATTCTCTTGGACCTCACAGCCGCCTTTGACACTGTTGACCACGCCATTTTACTCCATCGTTTGCAACACCTCATTGGCATCTCACACACAGCACTTCAATGGTTTCGATCCTATCTGACTGACAGGGTTGAGTATGTGGCCCTGGGGGGGGGGCAGGTCGAGGCCCCACATAGTCACATGTGGAGTGCCCCAGGGTTCCGTTCTCGGCCCTACCCTTTTTTCCATTTATATGCTCCCACTGGGCCACATCATCAGCCAGCATGGCGTTGCCTTCCATTGCTATGCTGATGATACTCAGCTATATGTCAGGCTAGACCCAACATCACCTACACTATCACTGTCCACTCTAAACGCCTGCCTGGAGGAGACAAGGGCATGGATGACGGATAACTTCCTCCAGCTAAACAGCACCAAAACTGAAGGTCTCCTAATTGGGACCCCACACCAACTCCGATCTTCCCCCTGACCATTTACTCATTTGCTGGCCATGACATTCATTTGACATCCTCCATAGTAAACCTGGGGTACGATTTGACGCCCATTTATCATTTAATACTCACATCCAACACATCTGTAAAACTGCATTTTTTTCATCTCCGGAACATCTCCAAACTCCGCCCCTCCCTCTCCTTTTCTGATGCAGAAATGCTGGTGCATGCCTTTGTCTCCTCCAGGCTTGACTTTTGCAATTCACTCCTCGTTGGGATCCCTGGCAGTAGCATGCAAAGATTGCAGTACATTCAGAATTGCGCTGCCAGGGTCCTGATGAGGGTGCGCAGATTCGAGCACATCACACCTATCCTCCAAAAACTCCATTGGCTCCCTGTCAGATTTAGGATTGATTATAAGATCTGTCTCCTAACGTATCAGTGCGTCCACGGTAGCGCACCAGAGTACCTCACAGAACTCATTAATATTCATAATCCATCCCGACATCTCCGCTCTTCTGATACTCACAAACTCCAGGTTCCTAAGTCTAAACTCCGCACTATGGGAGACAGGGCCTTCCAGGTAGCTGCACCTCAAATTTGGAACGCTCTACCTAATCACCTGAGAGCGCCACAGTCTATAGAGGTTTTTAAAAATAAACTAAAGACCCACCTATTTTTAACTGCATTTTCTTAAACTATATTTGCTTTTGTCGTAAACTGACTGTTCTTAAGTCTGTTGTTTTAATTCTGTCATTGCATGTTTTTATATCTATTCTTATTATTTTTATCTGTACACTTGTAGCACTTTGAGATATGTTCGTCATGTGTAAAGTGCATTACAAATAAAATTCATTATTATTATTATTATTATTATTATTATTAACTGGCGATTTCTTTTTACTTACTCAATGCCCCCATTACTAGCATTATACGCTAAACAGTTTTTAGAGATAAAACTCTTTACATTCGATTATCATGAAAACAAATCTCAGAGAATGATTGACTAGGCACCGATGTTTTATTAGACCAAAGGTTCATTGTTCGCCGGAGTTCTCCTTTAATGAATTCAGATGGAAAGATCTTGACCAGATCAACATCAATCCAACAGGTATGTAACCTGTTAATCGAATTTAAATTACCTGTCAAGCGTGTCCTAGTGACTTTGGAAGAATCTGTGCATATCTCTGAATACTAGGACTATATTTCAGAGTGCGTTGAGACTGATGCTGGGATGGAGAATGAAACAGAACTGACATATCATTCTCATGATGTGACGTCAAGTGAGCTAGGTAAAGATTTGTAAACACGTTTTTAAAGATGTTTGTCATTTCCATTTGTTAAATAATAATTAAATCATGCCTTCAAGCAGGCACTTCAGGAGTGAATAGCTGCAGGCCAGTAAACACGAATGAAGGTATTAGTAGTTTGATTTTAGAAATGTATATGATTGTGTTTCTAAAGGATCTCCAGAGAGGACACGGAGGTCATGAAAGTAACAACAGGTAAGGAACCTGTCCAATAATAGTTTTTATTTGCTTTATTTATAAAAGGTCAACAACATCATAAAGAATAGTATTAAAATAATCCAGTCTTGCACCTACAACACATCCAGTGCAGTTAATTTTTATTGTCATTAGTTCCTAGGAAGAGAAAGTGGAGTGAGTTGGAGATTGCGGCAGTAGAAGAGAAAATTATTAAATTTATTCACTCGGGAGTTACTCCTGGAAAAGTCGACTGCATTGCATTACAGCAGCCCTAAGCCAAAGCCCTCGGTGAACGAGACTGACAGGCAGTGAAGTATTAAATAAAAAACAATTTATTTATTTTCAAATTATATTTGTATCAGAATTTATGTCAAAAACTAGACTTTCAACCATCAAAATTTAATTTATTCATATGTATTCGTGTACAAATTAACATATTGTAGCGACTGTCAATGGCTGTGTGGCTGTCAATCAGCTATGTGGAACCCCGGGCACGCTGTTGGTTGCCCAGATAGCAAACTGACATTGAATCAACGTGGAAATATGACATCGAAACAACGTTGATCTGACATAGTTTTGCTCATCGAATTAACGTTGAACCAACGTCAGACGCGTCATTCTTTCAAAACTAACGGAAAATCAACTTGAAATCAACGCGTTGTTTCAACGTTATGAAAGCAAACCAATTTTCGATTTTTATTTAGCTTTGAAGAATGCCGCGTCTGACGTTGGTTCAACGTTAATTCGATGAGCAAATCAACGTTGTTTCAATGTCATGAGAGACGTCGTTTCCACGTTGATTCAATGTCAGTTTGCTGTCTAGGTGGCCTGGGGAGAGGGGGGCGGGTTGAGGAAGTTCGTCTCTTATTTTGAAGCTATGATTCTGAATGCTTGCACGTTGTGCCTGGCGAATATAAAAGTTAACTGAATTCTGGCCTCGTGTGAGATGCAACAATATAAACAGATTCTCTATTCTATTTTGCCTGGAAATGCTTGCGTGTCGCGTGAAAAATAGGCGTCGGTTCTATTTCTAGCATGCACGTGTTTTCCTCACGGCTCGAGCGCGCCTGAGCACGCAAGTCACTCAGGCAGTCTGCAAGCTCTAACCTGTTAACATGGGAGCCGAAATAAAAACGGACACGCCACGCAGCCAGTGTGTCATAGGGTACTCTGTGCCACCGCATAACAATAGATGTGTTAAAAAATTCTGAGAATATATATGCATGTAGTCCTGATCGGGAGGTAACATCCAATTCCAATCGAGTCTGAAACCACGTGATCTGGCCTGATTTCCGATCCGGCCTTAATTCACAAGGTTTACTACATGTGCGTTCTGTGTGCAGTCTGTGCACGTGTGATACTGAAGTTGCACAACGTTACCCAGACAGCAAACTGACATTGAATCAACGTGGAAACGACGTCTCTCATGACATTGAAACAACGTTGATTTGCTCATCGATTTAACGTTGAACCAACGTCAGACGCGGCATTCTTCAAAGCTAAATGAAATCGAAAATTGGTTTGCTTTCATAACGTTGAAACAACGCGTTGATTTCAAGTTGATTTTCCGTTAGTTTTGAAAGAATGACGCGTCTGACGTTGGTTCAACGTTAATTCGATGAGCAAAACAATGTCAGATCAACGTTGTTTCGATGTCATATTTCCACGTTGATTCAATGTCAGTTTGCTATCTGGGTAATCATGTGGTGCCCGAGTGCATTTGACCGGCATTAAGACTGACCGGCGGTCACCGATCATGGCCGATTCTGATCACAAGCCGATCAATCGGTGCAACTCTAATTAGAACGGTCAGTGCATAACGTGATCAACTGCTAAATTCAAATGTGCTTCCGCGCGTTGGCTGGCGCTGAGTGCTGTCATATACACGGGTGTAATTTCCTATGGCAGGGGTCGGCAAGTAAGGTTGTTATGAAAACACGGTTATTTAAAAAAAAATATTTTAAAATATTTTTGACACTAGATGGCAAGCCAGAACATAGTCAATGGATAATTTAAGAAATTAATTGATGAAAAATGCAACTAGAATTGCCTGTGACAGACTGTTAAAGTGTCTTTTGTAACTGGTAAGAGCTTTTACTCTGTGATAAATTCTGTAGAAGGACAGTCATTACCAAAAAGGGCACATTCGTGTGAGGATGTCCGAGTTTTACACTGACATCCTACATTAATTAAGGAGTCACGATTTTCGAATTTTCGGTTTGTTTATTTAATTACAGAATATCGATAGGTCGTGCGATTACGCTATTGTCAAAAAAAAAATCCCGATGTTTTCAGTGCTGATTCTGTGGTGACACCGTGTTCATGTAACCAGAAGATGCTGCCAATAACGCAAAAGCTGCCACAAGGAACCGGCAAAAGTAATGATTATGAATGTTTCAAATATAGCAAGGAGACATTTTAATTGTTTATTAGTGTCTGTCGGCTACAATAGTGACCGCAGTAAAGCACCTATAGAGAGAAATGCACTTTTCATATGGATTACATAAGCAGAGAGTATTCGGTTTCTTTCCGTTTTGAATTGTTTCGTTTAAAATTAGACATTTTTAAGCTTTCTATATATTTCTCGTGTATGTGAGGTAGCTTAAACACTGAGTTTTGGTTAATTTATGAGAAGAGCTCCAGTTCACGAGCAATGCAATCTCGCCGGCATCTCCATGTCCTGATTATATTGTCTGCTATAGACGAATCCGACGAGCGTTCTGTGTAGGCTGCCATCTTGTGGCGACGCCATTACTGAGCTGGCACCGGTATGTAAACAAACCTCGGTGAAAACGCGAACTCACCCTCGATGACAGCTACAGCCAGGCAGAATGACTTGTTGGTTTGATCTGTGACTGCAGTGGCCTCCAGTCACAGATGAAGGTACAAACGATCTTACAGATTAACGTTATTTATGAAAATAGCTTGGCAAGCTAGCTAGGCTAACGTTTGCTAACGAGGAAACTATAAAAAGATCTGTCCATTTGGCAACAATAAATAAATGAATGAAATCAAATAAACAAATTCATGTTTTTCATTTGTGTCCATTATTTATCTCATTTTCACATTGCAACAGGCAAGGGTAAGGTAACGTTACAGCTAGAAAGTATACATAATATCGACCAATTAGTGTTTTTAAACCATGGAAAGAGGTCAATATAACAGCAGGAAAACAATTATGTCACATAACGTTACATTTAGCTCAGGAAAGCCATTTAATGACCATAGCATGTTAATTGAATAGAAAAAATAGCAAGAGAGGAGATTTTGCTGATCACTATATCACATATTTATTATATATTTTTTACTTATGTCATTAAATAATTGTTATTATACGCAAATGTCCACGTCTTGTACTCGCCCAGGAAATCTGTAAACCGCACGGCACCAGACTGGGGCAGTTGACCCGGGGTATTCACAGTGTTTTCTCTTTAAAATTGAAATTTTACTGCCACCATTGAAACAATTTACGGAAACTGTTTACCCGCTCGACATTATACAAGGGATAACGTTGTAACGTTAGTGACAGTCGTAAATCGCGGGCTGTTTATTCCAGTGGACGCAAGTTGCAACTAAAACAATAGGAGGCAATGGCGCAACGCTACCCAGCAACAGCTCAGTAATGGCGCCCCGCTTACTTCCGGTAGTTTCGCCGGATTCGTCTATATTTGCTTCTTATTTATAAAATCCAGGTAATTTGTTGATAAAACATTGATTAAAAATAATATACAACGGTACAAAACAAAATTAAATTTTTAGAAAGGCTTTCTACAAAAAAAAAAACTTAAAGCCACACTGTGGAACTCTTCAACCTTTATAATATATTACCAAAACCCATTGAGATGGTAGATCGACTTACAATAGGTTGAATGACACGTCTGCCGTCTCCTGAAGGTGTCTGTATCGCTTTTACTTGCACTTTGTAACTTCGGGTTTCGGGTAGGAACCCGAGCACAAAAAGAACTACAAAATTTGACCACTTTACGCCATACGTCACTTCCCCCACCACCCCAAACTTCCTCAGATTCTGACGTTAGTGCTCAACTCGCGTTTGATTGCCGTCTGTATGTTTTCGTCATGGTCAAACAACAAGGAAGAAGGCAATGGTTTTATTAGAGGAAACTAAATAAAGAAAAGGGGAGAGTGACAAATTAAAAGCCAGGACGAGGATTAACATTGGTCCAACTTTCGCTTCCCTCGCTGGCGGGAGCTAAAAGAGGAAGGGTGCTCGACCGATGCAGATGCTTGCCTGCACACAAATGCTGTTTCCAAAGTAACCCAGATAAATTCATATAAGCAGTGTATGTAATAAAGTAAAAAGAATAAAGCCTATTGTGTGTAGTAAATGGTGTCTATGGGATGCGGAGGTGCGTGCGCAGTTATAATCATGTCTTTTTTGCCGCGCGTACCTTTGGGCTCATGCGGATGCGTCGAGTATAAACAAGGCTTTACGCTTTAACCAGCTCACCCAAAGTAACAGCTCATATTAGCCAGCTAAACTTTTACTACCCTGTTAGAAAAAATATATAGCTGCATAGTTTCATGTGGTTCTTCTCCCTTGCTCTATTATGGGTTTGCTACGTGGGGAGAAATGTGCTGCTGTTTGTGAGACAATCAGCTGATTACTATTATTATATTAAATTATATATTAAAACCCTTGATCCTCACCTGACTATGGCTTTGTAAACTTTATCCATGATGTGGTTTATAATGGACTGTGGTACAGAAACAATGACAATGTTACACACTGCTGTCTCAGCCGACGAGATGTTTGTCCCGTTTTAGCAACCATAGCTTCTTCGAAAGTGAGGGGTGAGCAGTGGGCTGAGCCCTTAGTGTAAGCCTGGTGCAAACTCGCAACCGAACCGCTAGATGTCGCTAAAAATCCCACACTGCACCTTTAAGCTAATATCTGGGCTGCAGCTTGCCTCCATTAGCAGGCGCAGCGGACACACCTAGCAAACTTACTGAAATCTCTCTGGAACAAACGGCAGGGGGTTCTCTTTCTTTGTCAGGGATAAAAAGAGAGAGAAATGATGATTACACACATGTAGTTTATGTATAACCTGGGAGTATTTATTCAGCGATCGGCAGGACATCTGGTCATCTGTACGGAACATCGTTGTGTATGGAACATGGTTAGTCTACGTTATAAGTGAGGAGATGGGTGGAGGAGGGATGCTGATAAACTCTCAGACGAACAAATGGTTGAGTTCATTAACTGAATGCTCTCCACCTGTGCTAATTAGGTTAAGTATCTGAACCTGCTCCACCTGAATTTTGATAATAAAACATCATATTGTGTGATATCAGTGTTTGGTACTATCTTTGCACAAAGTAAAATTACCTTTACCAAAGGTTTTTGAATTGTTCACAAATGCGAGTTTTGGTATTTTTAAATATTGTAGTGTTCAGTCTTTATTACACTCTTTCTCTGGTTAACCAGTAACCAGATTCACCGTGTACAGAACCGTAAGACAATACAATACTAAATAAAGTCGTAGTTTTTGATATTTTTGGACCAAAATGTATTTTCGAGGCTTCAAAACATTGTAACTAACCCACTGATGTCACATGGACTACTTTGATGATGTCTTTTGCTTAATGTATTTGTTACAATAATAACTCTTCATAGAGCATAGTAGCCGACCCCTTTGTAATGCCTCGTTTCCACTGAGTGGTACGGTACGGTACAGTTCGGTTCGGTACGCAATTATTTGCGTTTCCACTGTCAAAACTTGTGAATGGTACCAAAAAGCCGAACCGTACCGTACCACTTTTTGGGTACCCTTACGTTGGGGTACCTAGCACAGTGAAAGGGTACTAAAAGGTGGAGCTAGACTCACTGCAGAACGGTGATTGGTGGACAGAGTATCGACACTCGCGCGTGCTACAAGGGCATTAGAAGCATACAGTTGAAATATAATTCTACTGTTATTGTGTCACGAAATGTAGTTTTAAGAGTTTTTCAGGCGAGAAAGTAGTTTTTTAAAGCTCAAATCTGTGGTTTATTTATAGATTTATGATAATTTGACTGAGATCCATTCTAAGCGATCACCAGACGCTCGCGCTCGTGTCCCCCGCCTGGAACAGCCTTTCCTCGGCTAGTCGTTCTGATGTTTGCCGCTGACTCGGATTTCTTTGTAGCGGTTAAACATGAGATATAGTTCGTCTTGTATAAACCTAACAGGTGATCTCTGGTCTCGTGAATCTATAATTCGTTCCCTGGCCAATAGTTTTGGCAGAAGGCTACGTGAAGTTTCATATCTTTGAGCGCTGAGTAGGCTATTTGACTGACTGAATTTCTTGATGTTATATTTAAGCTTTACTGTATATCTTTTCGTACTTTTTACTTGTACTTTTTTAATGGCTATTATTGATAAAACTGAAATTCAACGAAAAGAGATAGTTTTGTCATTTTTTATTTTATTAAGATCATCTGTATGTTGTTTATTGCAACATTTGTACCAATGCGATAGCCTATGCAATACATTAGGCTACATATTGCCTGGAATATGTTTAATATTTTTTAATTTAAACGAAAAGAGGCAAGGTTGTTTTATATTTAGTTTTGTTATAAATACATGCAGTGAATAATCAAGGCTATGTGTTGCACATTTGTGTGCTTTAGAATGTTTAAAATGTATTGAAATGAAATCGAAAAGAAGCAGAGTGGTGTTTTATAGCATATTTCGTTTTATTGTTGCCTAAAATGAACATGCAGAGATAACCGGAGTCGCAGAGCCAGAGCGAGCAGAGTGCCGCTTTCAAGAAAGCGCTGTTCCATAAACAGAATTACTGGACTCGCGTCCTCGGGATCATTCTCCTGAGTTGGACTTGCGTTGGCTTCTTGGAAACGCCTAATGCCAGCGCTTGTTTCTAGTGACAAACATGCCGAGAAGCAAGAACAAGATCTGCTGTCTATCATCCATTGTTATCGCTTTCTTCACGCGAAAATGACGTCGATCGCTTCTTTCCAGCATACCACGCCTATCAAGTAAGGGTACTGTTGGCGGTGGAAACGCAAGCCTCATCATGGTGTACCCGACCCGACCCGTTCTGTACTGTACCGTACCTTACCGTACCCCTCAGTGGAAACGAGGCATAAATGTGCCTTACTTGACAACTTGTGATTTTAATAATTTAAAATGCATCTTAATTATAGATCTGAATATGAGCAAAGATACATGAGTTTATTACAACATGGATACAAGTAATTGACAATATTACCCAATAAACACCTCTTTAATAACCTTGCTCCACTGAAAACCAGGACAGTTTCATTTATTCTCTCTGCACCTTGGTTTACTCCCACTCTTAGAAAATTAAAAGCAAAAGGAAGACAACTTGAACGACTTTACAGGAAAACCATTCTCACTGTGCACAAAGACTACATGTCTTCAAAGCACATTCTCCTTTACAAAGATTATATTTCTAGGGCTAAAACCATTTACTATTCTGGTTTAATCAGTTCAAGTGAAGGAAATTCACAGGCCCTTTTTTCCCTTATTACAAACTTCACAAAACCCCGGGATCCACTTCCTCCTCACTTATACTCTTCTGATTTTTGTAATTCTATACTATCATTTTTCTCTTTAAAAATTGAAGACATCCACCAGCAACTTGTGTCTACTTCTTGTCTGAACTCACCATCTCAGTTACATTTGCTCCCACCAATTTATTTACAGCATTTGCCTTACCCTCAGTAAATGAAATTTCGGAACTCCTTAAAAAATCCAAATCTTCAACCTGCAGATTAGACCCCTTTCCTACTGTTCTTGTGAAGGTCGCTACTCCTTTTCTGTCCCCTCTCATTACAAACATCATCCATTCTTCTCTTACCACTGGTATTGTTTCTTCTTCTCTTAAAAAAAACTGCTGTAACTCTAATTCTTAAGAAACCTGGTTCAGATCCCAACAACCTTAATAATTTTCATCCTATTTCAAATCTCCCATTCATTACCAAAATTCTTGAAAAAATAGTTGCTGCTCAACTTTACTCATCTTTCCTACAATAATCTATATGAACAATTCCAGTCTGGTTTACCTTCGGCACTCCTTTAAATCACTAATGACCTTCTCCTGGCTGCTGACTGGTTTACTATCTATTCTCCTTCTGATTGATTTGAGCGCAGCATTCGATACAATTTCACACACTATCCTTTTAGACAGACTTTCCTCTATTGGTATTACTAACTCTCCTCATAACTGGTTTTATTATCTCTCAGGCCGCACTCAGTTTATTCAGTTAAAATTATTCACCTCTCATTCAGTTTCTGCCACCACAGGAGTCCCCCAGGGCTCTGTCCTGGGACCCCTGCTTTTTATAATTTATCTTCTCCCTCTTGGTCACATCTTCCGTAAATATCAGATTCAGTTCCATTGCTACAGATGATGCAGATGACACCCAGCTCTATCTTTCAACCAAACCAAACTCAATACTTCCACCATCTTCCCTTACTAACTGTCTTCTAGACATAAAATCTTCACTTCAAATTTCCTTAAATTAAATAGCAATCAAACAGAATTGCTTCTTATACGTACAAGATCAACATTAAACAAACTCCATAATTTTTCAATTCCCATTGATAGCTTCTTCATCTCAGGTTAAGAGTCTGGGTGTCATCTTCGATAGCACCCTTTCTGTTACGTCTCATGTAAATAATGTTACCCGGTGTAACGTTTGATCAGGTACCAGTCCACCAGAGGGAGCAATCACCTGAATATTGAACTCTGTTACTTCCTGTTCCTGCCACATCAGTTCCTGTCTTGTCATTTCCTGTTACTCTGTATTTAAGCCATGTGCTATCACTGCCTTATTGCGAAGTATTGCCAGTTCTCTGCCTTACTAAGCATTCTACTATTCTGTTTTGATTTACTGTTATGACCATTGTTTTGCTTCCTGACTCACGTTTTTGGATTGCTGTTTTCTGGAGTTGTCTGCCTTTGGATTGTTTTACATGTGCTTTGACCTATGCCTGTGACCTGACCTCGAATTGTGACTGTTGTTTGGATTTTATGCTCAGTACCTTAATAAAGACCCGCTTATGGATTCTACTCAGCCTAAATCTACTTTACACCAGGTTTTCTTACTATCATCTCCGAAATATCAACCGTATGCACCCTTTCCTTACGCCTCATTCCACTGCCATTCTTGCTCATAGTTTAGTCACTTCTCGTTTAGATTACTGCAATTCCCTTTTGTTTGGCCTCCTGCATAAAACACTCCGTAAACTTCAAATGGTCCAAAATTCAGCTGCTCGTATTATCACCCGTACCCCCTCTATTCATGACATCACTCCTATCTTACAACAGCTCCATTGGCTACCTATCATGATTTATCGTATCAACTACAAAATAATTCTCCTAATTTTTAAAGTCATTCATCATAATCTTGCCCCTTCATTTCTTTCTGATCTTCTCCATATATCCACACCTGCTCGCACTCTTAGATCCTCTTCTTCCATCCATTTCACTGTTCCCTGTGTCCGCCTTGTTACTATGGGGAGCAGAGCTTTCAGCTGCTCTGCTCCTCAGCTCTGGAACTCGCTTCCACCAGACCTCCGTAATATTGATTATCTCTCACATTTTAAATCAAAAATTAAAACCCATCTTTTTAGAATAGCTTACTCCCTCTGATCACAACTGCATTGTATTTTAATTGTATTGTATCACATAGTCTCTTAATTTAAAATTGTTATTGTTTTGTTGATAATGTATGGTAACCTTGAGTGTCAAGAAAGGCGCCTAAAAATAAAATGTATAATAATAAAAAAAGTAATTGACAATATTTCAAAACAGTTGGCATTTTGAGCTACTTAATGTTTCTTTGATTTTGCAGACAATCAAGCAACTGTGTCACCAGCAAACGTCTGATACTGACCCAGAAGATGGTGTGGTGGTTCCAGAGATCCAATGCCCTTTATCTGAACAGAGCCTTGCTGTCCTGCAGGGATTAATTGATCCCCTGAAATCATCACTGAACTACCGAGAGCTCTATGTCTAAGATTGAGCTTTACTAACATTTGACTTCTAGCAAAAAAAAAAGAAGCTTACAAAAACACATGCTGTTACATCAGAAATGTAATTCACAAGAACATCACATGTAACAGCGTTTTGGAAAAACTAACTTCATGACACTGTTGTGCAAATCTAAAACTTTGTAAGCCACTCTTTAAAGTAGATAAAGTAGTGTTTTTTTATTTTTAAGAGGTGAAAATAATTAAAAGGACGTAAGAGTGCATTAACAAATCTGTTCTAAACCCTGTAAAAGTAAGCTCCCTGTTGCACTGCAATTTTCATCTTTTCTTTAAATTCATTTAAACTTGTTAAATGTGCAGTGGGAAATGTGATTGTCTAGGTGCATGCACTGACAACAGGGTAGCAGATTCTGTGGTCTGGCATAGGTTCCCTGCATGTATGGTCAAATAGAACCGTGATTTTAAAAGCTTGTCTCTCTGAAAGGAGCAGATGTCTATGTGCTTGACCAGACAGCCACTGCATTACTTTTGACACAGAAAATGCCTTAACCTCAGAATCTCCATTTAGGGCAGTAAACATACATGCATATATTTAAAGTATCTAAAAATAGACATTGCCTTAACACTTGAGTAACAACAAATTTACCAAGATTAATTCCAAGATTAAAAAATCTTGGAATTTATTCAAGATTTGCATTTCTTTGCTGTGCGTTAGAGTGCCACTATCACTTATTTGTGGGTCAAGATGTGACGCAATGTAATCAGAGTCCATCTGAAAAAACATTCCAGAAAATAAAAAAACAAATATCATCTGAAGAAAATGCCATATTCAAAAATAGAAGTTCAGGGGTAGTATTCACAAAAAAATGTATCTTACCACTAGGAGTACTACTAAATTGCACTAAAATATTTTAGCTAGGAGTTTTCTCTTAAAAGTTATTCACAACGCCTTTCAGACCTAGACTAGACTCTAGTTCATTTCATTTGCACATAGAGTCTGGAACCGCTCCATTGAGAAATGTTTCCTTCTTTGTAGGCGGGTTCACTATTAAAGTTCAAATCTATTGGATCTGCCCAAGTCACTCACGATCTGCCATAGCCAATCGCTAACAGGGTGTCGTGAGTGACGTCACGCGCCGAAATGGCTGGAAACAACAAGTCCGAATGATCAGAGGATTATGTTTACAATAGGATTTCAGTCAAAGAGCGCCGCAGGTTTTGTTAATCTAGGAACAATTATTAATTCGAAATGTATATTTGACACGAAGGACAGTGATATATTCATTTAACGGTGGAAGCTGTGGGTAATCATTACAAATACGCCGCTGTGGTCGTTTTCTGATCTGCCGCAAATGCTGTAGCAGCTACAGTGAATGATCAGTCTGTCTCTATCTGCAGATGTGTAATAAACAACAATTTTTCATATTACGTCTTATTGTTTCTTAATTACCTTAATTATGGTCTTCAAAGTATGTGTTTGTACATTTTTATGTGGAATTTAGTTTTTTTTAGTAAAACAAATCAACCATTGCCATCTAAAACTGAAAATCAAATATCTTCAAAGTATGGTTTTTCACATTTTTATTTATGACAATTATTTTTAAAAAATCACAACCAATTTGTATGATTTACAACATGTAAAACAGACACACCAACCTCCTGCACGAGTGCACAAAGGGGCTCAAAATGTTCTATACATCACAAGAATCAGTAAATATACAGTTGGGAATATGAGCGACTGACATGACTCCTGAGCGGATCTTCAACAATAGTTTAGCAGCCAGGACTCGGGGCTTCCGAACACCGCGAACACCAGGCTAAACCGTCCGTCCAAAATGTCACGGTCATCGTGCACGAGCTGCCCAACACAAACTTCCAAACTTTCTGCCTCCAACACTTGGTCCTCAGTTGTGCAACAAGAGGTTAGACGATAACAATCCGGCTTTAAATTCTGTATATTCGGCAGTTTCTTTTCCAACAACGGACCGAATAGCTTTTCTCACGTCTTTCTCCGCTGCCATTACTGAACTCAAACTGACGCGCTTACATCAACGTCATCTTTCTCAGCCACTCCCTCTATTCGCTGATTGGTCCTACAAAAAAATTGATTTCTGGAAACCTAAGGATATGGAGCGATCCCAGACGTAGTTACTGAAGTAAAATGAAATTGAGCGGAAGTGCGTAGGAGGGAGCAGCCAGGCTATTTCAGACCTACTCTTAGTAAGGAATGCAGAACATTACACAGCAACAAATCCTGGAATGACGACATCTAAATATGTCTGTGTCCTACACAAAATAATAATAAGAAAAAAAGTAATCGAAATGCTATATAATGACATGTTTGTGCAGGCCCCAGTAAAAGTGTAATTCTAAAAAGGCAGAGAGAGAAAAGTCATGAATGAAATTATTCAAGGTAGCCTAAGGGCATGCTGTGTTCATATATCGTGTCTTTTGCGTGCTCAAGTTCGTTATTTTAAATGTAGGTGTGAGTGCCCGTTTTTTTCCAAGCGCGCCCGTATGGAGCGCACAGTTGGTCCGTAAGGAGCGCACAGTTGGTCACGTGACAAGACCCAACCGGAGCGCAACCGCCCTAGCACTTTGGAAAAAGGAGAATGCGATTTTCATTTAGCTTTGAAGAATGCCGCGTCTGACGTTGGTTCAACGTTAATTCGATGAGCAAAATCAACGTTGTTTCAATGTCATGAGAGACGTCGTTTCCACGTTGATTCAATGTCAGTTTGCTGTCTGGGTTGTGAATAGGTCTTAGTGAGTTAGTAGTTCTCTCGACTTCTTTTAAGCTGTCCCAGACTTAGGTGCTACTTTTAGGGCTAAAATGCTTCATGAATTACTTTTAGTGAAAAAAATTAGGAGTCCTAAAGTTAGGAGTGACACGGCCATTATCTTTAGGACTTGCTCCTAAATTCGCCAGTTAGGAGCTACTTTTAGCCTTAAAATTCTTTGTGAATACGGCCCCAGAAGAGTTTCTCTAACACAGTGGTTCTCAAGTCCAGTTCTGTAGACCCACTGCTCTACACATATTGTATGTCTCTTGTCTGATAAACTGTTTAGTTCATGGAGCTGTCTCATAACAAGCTGATGACCTGAATCAGGTGCTTACAAAAAAGACAAAATGTGCAGGGCTGCGATTCCCAAAAGCATTGTAACCCTAAAGGCAGGCATACACTGTGCGATTTTCGTCCGATTTTGAGCCGAATTCTGACTCGTGCGACTCTTTTTCGTGTCGGACCGATTTTCAGCTTTGTCGTGCGTCGTTTGTCGTGCAGTGTTCGTGCAGTGTACAGGGAGAAACGAGAGGCGATTAACCTCTCACGATCGACAATGGGATGGTCGGATGAATTTCTGGCATGTCAGAAATTTTGGTCGCTCCTCGTGACTATATCGCACAATTGAAGCAAAGCTACGAACCGATTGCCCTAAACTCAGTGTTTTTTCCCCTCACTGCACCTGCGCGAAACAGAAGTTTAACCATTTAATCTGCAGCAAAAATAAAATTAAAATAAAAACGAAAAGAGGGAGATCTTTAAGTTCTGTAGTTCAAACTAGCTACAAATTACTACAAATATGGCCATGCCCTTTTTTGCATTTTCCAGAGGGAGGGTTGATGTAAATGTATGGGTTAGTGACGTCTAAAACCCAGCTGTAGTCCCAATCGAGTCATTTTTGTAGGCAATATACTTCCTGATTTTTAAAAGACGATATCTCTGCTTACACTGAACTTTCAGCGCTGCAACTTTGCAGATACTGTTCATGCACCAACAGCAACATTACACACTATTTAAAATGAAAAAAGTGAAATCGCAGTCAACCCCCCCTTTAAAAATCATTGTGTATTACTGAACAAACAAAGTCACCTATATCTTGGATGCCCTGTGGGTAAGCAGAAAAACAAAATTGAAAAAATAATAATAAATTGGGTGAACTATCCTGAAATGCATGAAGCGATACCTATTTATTTTCTCCTTGTTTATAGGACCAGTGTAGCCATAGCTCGTAATTTGCTCACAGTAATTTAACAGGTCTGAAGTCTCCTCGATCTAGAAAGAATTTTAGGTTTTCTTGAAACATTTATAAAAGGTGCATAGCAATAGAAAAGTACAAAATCACAAATTATTTTCATATATACTGTATAATCATATAAGACGGTCTTAGCAATGGCCAGGCAGGCAGCAAGAAAAAGGAAAAACTCTGAAGTCTCACAAAGGTGATTTAATTTTCTTGTCAGGGCATGCTCCAAACAGTGTAATGTAGTTCCATCCACCAAAATTCCAATACAGGAAAAACAAAATACAAACAAAAGAAAAAAAAAAAAAACATATCAAAGTAAATTTTTACATAGGGTAAATCAAACACGTTGGTTACTGGCCCAACAATCACCCTTTGTTCTCTTCTCCCCCCTTTCTTTATAGTTGAGGCTCCTCCCCTCAAATTCAAACGTACCAATGGCAAGGCTGTCTCAAATACAATCTACATAACTTATTTATAAGATCATATTTAACATCAACATTCAAACATTAATATTAGCATCTTCATTTTTAAGCTCTATTTTCATCATGAAAACCACAGAGAATCTTAAAAGACATGCATTCAATGTAAGAACATTCAACACTTTCAATACTTGAACTCCTCCTCCTTTGGGTGGTATAAATCAGGCTTCCTGTTCACGAGCCCCTCCTTTTAGGAAGTTCCAGGTAAGACAGAAAGATTCACCATTAACAAACAAATCATTATTTGTATACTTTACATTCACCTTTTCTCATTTACAGGCACAAAAGGCTAAGACCATCATACAATGGATCGCAATAAAATGTACACCTTTCCTTCGAGATAGTGATGGCAAAATGAGGCTTCCTGAACCACTGAGACCTCGCAGCCCATTGCTTCACTCAAAGGTTCATTACTCGAAGCTTCATTCAGTATTGCTCACTAGTGACACCTACTGTGCAAAGAAATAGCAAACAAATTATTTAATTCTGAAGCGATGACCTGAGCAGACTTATGATGTCCATATACCCCCCCTGTCCTGTTTTATTTTATTTTTTCTTCTCACTGTTAATGTCTGTAACCTTTCATTTGCAATAATACAAATACCTGAGCAGACATTTGTCCATTGCCTGGGAATAAAATAAAATATGTATATTCTGTCTGAACTTACTTCTACAGAGACAACTCTCTCTCTCTCTCTCTCTCTCTCTCTCTCTCTCTCTCTCTCTCTCTCTCTCTCTCACACACACACACACACACACACACACAGAGAGTTAATTAATTATTCATAAATTATTTGGATAGTGACAGTATGAACAATAAAAGTTACACTGTTGAGTGCAGTGCTTATGGTGGAGGGAGTGTAAAAGTAAAGTGCAACAGAAAAGTGTGGTGTGGTAAAGGTTAAGAATTGTTTCTGGTGATTTTGTGTATTGAACTGTTACTATTTTTGTGCTGTGTTGTGCTTATGGGACTGGGGACGTAGAGGACCAAAGGAAGGATTAAAAATTATTTTTATTGAGGAACAGAATTGTTTCAGTGTGTTCAGGCTTAGACATTAAATATTATACAGCCATATAGTGAGGATTATTAGCTATAACAAGACAGTAAAATAATAATAAGCTCTTTCTTGCTGGCTCCATTACAAGAAAAAAGGATTAGGTCACAAAAAGCAAACAATTCCAAAAGGGCAATCTAAATCAAAAACCAGTCCAAATCCAAAGCAATCAAAATAATCTTATCTAATTAATATAACAATACTAAAATATAGCTATAATTAATACTAACAAGAAACTACTAATCTAACCTAATAATGTAATAATATACAGCCCTAACACATATATTGCACAATAACGACGATGAAACATCTCTCTAACTCTGACTCCCTGACGCTACTTCAACTGATTCAATTACTCCTGACAACACCCACAAGGTGGCGCGAGATTCGAACAAACGACACTCAGACCGAACCGATGACGTTTTCACACAAACCGAGGCCTCGTTTGTCATCAGTCACGTGATTTTCACGTTAACAACACAAGCCTCGAATCGCGGCTTCATCTGGCACGCCCCTTTTTGCTCGACACAAGCTCCGACGCCTCGCTTCAAATGTCACATCACTACTTCGAGACATATGTAAGACAAACAACGAACAAAATTATATTAAGCACAAAACCCATTGTTTGATTCTTTGAATTGAAAGTTCCATACCTCACTTTATCACATATACCATTTTAATCAGTGGTGAAACTTCCATGTCATTAACATTATCCACCATGATGTTTTCAAGGTTTCCACATAACAGGTAATTGTAACACCACTCCTGTAGAAATCGTGGAGCTGGACCACCTTGTGCGAGACTTACGGCTAATATTTCCCCAGCAACTCTGTAACAAGAACAGAAAAATGAAATACAACTTTTACAGTCAGCAACTACATTTAAAACTCATGTTCCAAAGGAATTTGCTCTTAATTGGAGTATTCGCCAAAAAAAAAGAAAAATGAATAGATTAGAACTCCAATAATATTGTTCAAATAATACCTTTGTTTTCTTCAGAACAAGGGATTTACTTTATTTTCTGTTTTTACAGAATTTTCTGTTTTTATAGACTCCTAAATCTAATGTTCGATGAACTATTTCCTTAATGACTTAAATTTCTTTAATGACACTTACCGAAACAGTCCATCAGGTCATTTAGTGAGTACTTGGGCATTTTTCCTTTACCATTTTCTCCTTCAAAGAGCCGGGTCACTAATCATTTCTATAGTGAAAAAATTATAATAATAATTCGGCAACATTCCAACAACAAACAATCTGATCAGACCAAATTAATTAACATTGCAAAGGTTTTGTGGTCAAGGGTATCAGATGCAAAAATCCTCACCTGTCAGGAATTCTTTACGGAGAGCGCCTGTGTCGACTCCAGAATGTCACCTTTAAAGTGTGGATTGGTGAGCTTTTGTCGCTTCCACAGTGACAGAAGTTAATTCTAGACACACAGATGATTAATTCTTTGGAGGTGTCAACTTGTGCAGCAAGCCATCGCAGTATATCCTCTTCACTGTCAAATTGTGATTAAAATGGAGAGTTTGAGACAGCATAATGATATACCAGTTATGTTTATTAAAGTACATTATTAATGTAGGAGCCATTTCAATGTTTATGTCCAGGTTTGGCCATTAGGTGGCACTAGGGTTATGGCACATGAATTGGGGCTCATCTACTTAGGAGGTTAGCTGTAATCAAGGACAGGTGTGCCAGAGGGAAAAGGGCAAACTAGTTTTTGACCGCCACCGAGGCTGTGGTTGAATGTTTTGTTATGTGAAAGTGTTGGTGAAGATGGAATACTGTTCCGTTATGGAAAAGGAAATCCTTGTGTAAATCAAATAAATCTCTCACAACAGAGAAGAAAACCGAACTTTAAGCTTTGTTGCATTATTCAATCAAGCCAAATCGACCACGGTAAGCGCGTCAACTATAGCCCACTTCAACCCTCTGCATAACCCTCGGCTGTTTTAAGCTTAGCGGTTACAAAAAGTCAAAAACTACCTTTTATGAAGCGAGAAGATCGTCGCGTGTGGAGTTAGATGTCCACCGTTAAAGACATGCGGAGTGGACGCTGGAAAGGGGACATCTGAAAGCTACTCATCGTGTATCTGCCCGGCTGTGTTACACATCGGAACCCGGCGAGAGGACAGGCTGAAACGGAGTCAGCGGGGAGATTACCCGCTCAGCCCAGCATCGGTGATGTGACGAGGCGGTGCTCAGCCAGCACGGAACCAATCTATGCAACTGTTTGAGGACAACGATAAACTTCTTTCATCATTCACCAATGTGAGGACATCGTGAAACGGTTCTTCATCTACAAGGCGCCCCACGTAAGGTATGTTGTAGCGCTACAAAGTAATTGAATGGCCATTCATGAGTTGTGTGCACACTATTATAATTACCCGGGCGTAAAAAATCCAATGCATTGGTAAAGAAAGAACTGAACGGTAACTTTGTACTGACAACAAATTACATTGACAATTGATTACGTGGTGACGTTCAAGTGCACTATGAGTTTACTTGAAAAGGACGTGTCAGCTGCTGAGGCGGTTGCGCAATCAGCTGAATGTAACAGTAAAGCAGATGGTCCGGGTGTGTTAAAAGAAAAGGAAAAACGTGTTGTAACATTAACTGCAAAGGCATTTGAACAAAAGCTGGAAAGACTGCAAAATGATAGGAAGGCTAAATTAAATAAGGCTTCTAAGCTAAGGGAGAAAATCAAAGAGCTTATGCAAATAAGTGATAAAGAAGGTGTACAATGTACAATGAGTGCTCTTGTTGATTTGTGTGATGATGCAAAATGTGTTCATGATTCCTTGCTGGTCATATTACCTGAGGGTGAAAGGGAAAAACATGATATTTGGTTCAAAGCAAAAATGATTTGCAATGATGAAATGCTGTCTGAGGTAAACCGCTGGTTAAATGCTATTCAATTAAAAAAAGGTAATAAAGGTAATGAATGTGGGGATGAAAAAGGTTCTCAAAAAGGTAAAAGGCATGAGCAGAATAATGATGATATCAGGCCAGAGGACAGTATCTCAAATGTTTCTAGCAAGCAATCAAGCAGGAGGAGTTCTCGTAGTGGAAAATCTACTAACTCTGCAAGAATAAAGGAAAAGGCAGAAAGAGCTGCACTGCTTGCTCAGGCTGCATCTTTAAAGGAACGGCATGCATTGGAGGAACAGGAGCAACAACTAAAAAGGAGAAGAGAGCAACTTGAGCTGGAAGCTATGCTAGCTGCCTCCAATGCTAAACTGGAAGTGCTGGCCTCTGCCTCTGACATCAGTACCACATCTAATGGAATGAGTTCTTACATGAGTAAAAGCAAAAGACCAGCAAATGTTACTGCGCTCAATCCTATGGCAAAGGAATACAGGCCTGTAAACCACCACCAAGCACAGCAGGGCCAGGATTGGGCATTGCCAATTGGCAATCCACAACCTACAGCTAGGCTAACACAGCAGTCTAGTCAACAAAGCCAGTCTGGGCTAAACCAAAGGATTGGTTCTCAAAAGGACAGTCATCATATTGTACCACCACAAAGTTTGGGACCCCACTCATTCAATGCTCAGCCAGTAGAGGAACAGCAGCGGGGGAACATCTGTTCCATAATGGAAAGGCAAAACGAAATAACTACTGCATTGGTCCAACAGCAGCGCTTCATGTTATTGCCTGCAAGAGAGATTCCCTTATTTGATGGGGATCCTCTTCAATATATTTCATTTATGCGAGCATTTGAGCAGGTAGTGGAGGATAAGGTTAGTCAAAGTGATTGTTTATATTACCTGGAACAATTCACGAGAGGACAGCCACGGGAATTGGTACGAAGCTGCCAGCACATGGCAGCTGATCTAGGCTATGTTAAAGCAAAGGAGCTGCTTAAACAACACTTTGGCAACGAGTATAAGGTTGCCTCTGCATATATGGAAAGGCTTTTTGCGTGGCCATCTATAAGGGCAGAAGATGTCAATGCACTGCAGGCCTATTCACTCTTTCTGCGCTCATGCTGTAATGTCATGGAGAACATGCAGGAGTTAGACATGACAAGCAACATGAGAACAGTCACGTCTAAGCTCCCATTCAAGCTGAGGGAGCAATGGAGGTCAGCGGCACATAACATAATGCATACATCTGACCGCAGAGCTCTGTTCAAGGATTTGGTGGCATTCATTGAGAAACATGTCCATATTCTGTCAGACCCTTTATTTGGCGATATTCGGGACTCAGCACCAGGAACAGGTGGTGCTAAGGTCATTGGGCTGAAGTCGCAGCCAGGCACAAGATTTAATGGAAACAGTTTTGCTACCACTATTGCCCCCGTACATTCAGCATGGGGCTTTGGAGAGAGAAAGACTGTCTTGCCAGAAAATGGTTCTACTATTAGATCAATTTGTGTGTGTTGTTCGCAAAGTCACTCTTTGGAGGAATGTCAACAGTTCAAAGGGAAGAAGCACCAGGATAAAATAACCTTTCTAAAAGAGAAAGAGCTTTGCTTTGGCTGTTTATGTGCTGGGCACATGAGTCGCAGTTGTGGAAAGCGTGCAACCTGTGGGATTTGCGGTCAAGCACATCCTAGTGTGCTTCATGTTGACAGGAGAGACAAAGCCAATGCATACATGGAGCGATCTAAGGAGCTTGTGAGACCTAACACCACAGCATCTAAAGAAGCCTGTGGCCGTGTAGGGGTCGGAAGTGATCGCTGCCTTCTTTTCCATCTTGCCAGTCCAAGTCAAATCTATCAAAGGAGGCAGAGTAGTACAAACTTATGCATTTCTGGACCCCGGCAGTTCAGCCACTTTCTGTTCGGAACATCTCATGCAAAGGCTTGGGTTGTCTGGTAAACGAACACATTTTCTGTTACAGACCATGGGACAGGAAAGGGTCGTGCCAGCAAATTTATTGTCGGACTTGGAGGTGTCTGGTATGGATAGTAATGTTTTCTATAAGCTACCAGAAGTCCTCACGCAGAAGAAAATGCCTGTAAGTGCAGACAGTATTGTCTCTAAAGAAGAGTTGGCAAAATGGTCATATCTGGCAAAAGTACAGATTCCCAGCTTAGAGGCTAATGTCGACCTATTGATTGGAAGCAATGCTCCCAGGATATTGGAACCTTGGGAGGTCATAAACAGCCAAGGGGGAGGACCATATGCAATTAAGACGGTATTGGGGTGGGTCCTTAATGGCCCTTTGCAGTCTAATGACAGCAGTTTGGAAACAGAGGCCTCTTCAGTAGTTGTCAACAGGATTTCTGTGAGACGATTGGAAGAAATGCTACACAGCCAGTACAATCATGATTTCAATGAAAGAGCTACAGAGGACAAAGGCCCTTCAGTAGAAGACATCAAGTTCATGGAAATTATGGAAAATTCTGTAACACTGGACGATGGTCATTACAGTTTGAAGCTGCCCTTTAAAAGGAACAATGTTTCTCTGCCCAACAACTTCTCGGTAGTAAAGCAAAGGTTGCTCGGGCTGAAAAGGAGGTTCCTTAATAACAAAGAGTTTTATGAGGAATACAAAATGAACCTCAACAGGGTGATCAGTCTGGGCTACGCAGAGCAAGTTCCAGATCAGCAGTTGGATCACAATAGTGGTAGGGTGTGGTATCTCCCGCACCATGGCGTATGTCACCCCAAGAAGAGGAGTCTGCGGGTGGTGTTTGACTGTGGCGCAACCTTTAAGGGAACATCTTTGAACCAGCAGCTCTTGCAAGGTCCTAATTTGACCAGTACATTGCTTGGTGTCCTGCTCAGGTTTAGGATGGAACCTGTAGCAGTTATGGGTGACATACAGGCAATGTTCCATCAGGTCAGAGTTGCAAAGGAGGATGAAGACTTCCTGCGCTTTGTATGGTGGCCAGAGGGAGATCTCAGCAAGGAGGTAGCTGAGTTTCGTATGACTGTCCATCTGTTCGGTGCTGTGTCCTCCCCGAGTTGTGCTAGCTTTGCTCTGAGAAAAACAGCAGCTGATAATCAATCTGAATTTCCAGCTGAAGTTCTTCAAACAGTAAAGGAGAACTTTTATGTGGACGATTGTTTGAAGAGCATGCCCTCTGATGAAGAAGCTGCCTTTATGGTCAAAAATTTAATTACTCTCTGTCAGGCAGGAGGATTCACTCTGATGAAATGGATTAGTAACAGTCGCACCACCCTGCAGACTATTCCAGAGGAATACAGAGCTAAAGATCTGACTGAACTGAATCTGGATAGAGACAAACTTCCTCTTGAGAGAGCTCTTGGCTTGCAATGGTGCGTTGAGAGTGATTCGTTCAAGTTCAAAATGGAGATCCAGCAGAGGCCAGTCACCAGGAGAGGAATGTTGTCAGTGGCTAGTTCGGTGTACGATCCTCTTGGCTTTGTTGCACCTGTGGTGTTGCCTGCCAAAATCATGCTACAAGAACTTTGCAGAAGAAATTATGGATGGGATGAGACTGTGCCACAAGACATCTTGCAACGGTGGTTCAGGTGGTTGGAGGAATTGGATATGCTGTCTGAGTTTAAGGTTGATCGGTGTATTAAGCCCAAGGGCTTTGGACAATCAAGACATGCTCAGCTGCATCACTTTGCAGATGCTAGTGAAACAGGATATGGTGCCGTCACATATCTCAGGATGCTGAATGAAGGAAATGATATTCATGTTGCATTCCTGATGGGCAAGGCCAGGGTTACACCTTTAAAGACTGTTACTATTCCTCGCCTGGAGCTAACTGCTGCTGTGCTTGCCATTCGTGTTGATCTGCTGTTGAAGGCTGAGCTGAGATTCCAGTTGCAGCAGTCCATTTTTTGGACCGACAGTACGTCTGTGTTGAAGTATATAAAAAACGAGGATAAACGTTTTCATACATTTGTGGCCAACAGGGTTTCGACTATAAGAGGAGCCACTAAAACTTCACAATGGCGATACATCAGTTCCAAGGAAAATCCAGCGGATGAGGCATCCAGAGGAGTGAGGGCTGGAGACTTTATTCATGGCCGTAGGTGGATAGAGGGTCCAAGTTTTTTGCGTAAACCAGAAACTAATTGGATAACAAATGTGGTAGAAACTATCATGGAACCAGATGATCAGGAGGTCAAGAAGGAAGTCACAGTGAATGTTGTGTCTGTGGATGGCCTACCTGATGCCACAAACCGGTTACTGACTTACTTCTCAAGTTGGAGTAAGCTCAAGGTGGCAGTAGCCTGGTTACTTAAATGGAAAACCATCCTGTTGGAAAAATGCTGCAGGAGGAGGGAGGAGAAATCTGCTGTTGCTGGTAAGCAGACTACAGACAATAATGTGTCACGGAGGAGGCAAGGGTTAAAGGACAAGCCTGGAGGGCAAAATTTGTCCATAGATAACCTTATCGAGCTGAGCTGGCTATCATTCGATACTGTCAGCAACAGAGATTTGGAGAGGAAATCGCCATGTTGTCAGCTGGGAAATCTACAGTGAGCAGGCGTAGTACAATCCATAGGTTGGATCCGCGCTTGGATGATGGGCTTCTCAGAGTTGGAGGGCGGCTGACTAAAGGTTCTTTGCCAGAGTCGATTAAACATCCAATAATCCTCGCCAAGGATCAAAATGTGGCCACTCTCATCCTCAAGCACATTCATCAGCAGCAGGGCCATAGTGGGCGGAATCACACGCTATCAACACTACGGAAGAAGTATTGGGTCACTAGCGCCAACTCCGCTGTAAGAAAGGTCATTGCAGAATGTTTCTGTTGCAAGAAATATAATGGAAAGATGCAGGAGCAAAAAATGGCAGATTTGCCAGAGGAAAGGATTCTTCCTGACAAACCACCATTTACTAACGTTGGCATTGATTATTTTGGCCCAATTACAGTGAGGAAAGGACGTGGTACAGACAAGCGCTATGGCGTGATACTAACCTGCTTGGCAAGCAGAGCAATCCATCTCGAAGTGGCTGACTCTTTGAACACTGATGCATGTATCAATGCTCTGCGACGTTTCATCTGTAGAAGGGGTCAAGTTTCTC
This sequence comes from Pimephales promelas, assembly GCF_016745375.1. Next base: position 1,778,589 of record NW_024121299.1, on the reverse strand, counting down.
ATATTATATCTGATAATGGAACCAACTTTATAGGAGCAGAGCGAGAACTAAGAGAGGCTCTCACAGCTTTGGATCATGGAAAAATTCAGAGAGTTCTACGGCAAAGGGGAGTTAAGTGGAGCTTTAATCCTCCAGCAGGTTCACATCATGGTGGAGTTTGGGAGCGTGTTATCCGCATGGTGAGAAGGATTTTAAGTTCAGTTCTTCAACAGCAGACCCTGAACGATGATGGGCTTCATACAGTTATGTGTGAAGCTGAAGCCATCCTAAATGATCGGCCTATCACCAAACTCTCAGATGATCCAAATGATTTGGAGCCACTTACTCCCAACCACATTCTTCTGATGAAAGGAAATCCATCATTGCCGCCAGGATTGTTTGAGCCACATGACTTGTATTTAAAAAGGAGATGGAAGCAAGTCCAGTATATTGCTGAACTTTTTTGGAAACGTTGGATACGGGAGTATTTACCTTTGCTGCAAGAGAGGCAAAAATGGAATGAAATCAGGAGAAACCTGAAGCCTGGAGATATTGTCGTTATTATGGATCCTACTGCCCCACGAGGTTCTTGGCCACTAGGAAGAGTGTTGGAAGCTTTCCAGGATAAAAAGGGATTTGTGCGTTCAGTGAGTCTACAAACAAAGTCAAGTGTCATTCAACGTCCTGTTACAAAGCTCTGCCTTTTGCTTGAGGCTGCAGGTTAAATGGGCAATTTTCAGTGTTAATGTGTGTGAACTCTTGTAACAAATGTTCGATAATATGTTATGTCAGGTTGGTGATGGCTCCTTAATTTGGTTTGTTTTGAATTGTAATGTTTGTTAACCATTCCAATTGGGGGCCGGTGTTGTAGGAGCCATTTCAATGTTTATGTCCAGGTTTGGCCATTAGGTGGCACTAGGGTTATGGCACATGAATTGGGGCTCATCTACTTAGGAGGTTAGCTGTAATCAAGGACAGGTGTGCCAGAGGGAAAAGGGCAAACTAGTTTTGACCGCCACCGAGGCTGTGGTTGAATGTTTTGTTATGTGAAAGTGTTGGTGAAGATGGAATACTGTTCCGTTATGGAAAAGGAAATCCTTGTGTAAATCCAATAAATCTCTCACAACAGAGAAGAAAACCGAACTTTAAGCTTTGTTGCATTATTCAATCAAGCCAAATCGACCACGGTAAGCGCGTCAACTATAGCCCACTTCAACCCTCTGCATAACCCTCGGCTGTTTTAAGCTTAGCGGTTACAATTAAGAATACTGTTGATACATGAAAACATTCCAGGATTTTTCTTCATAATGGACTTTACTGGTAACCAAATGGTTCAAGGTCCAAAAGACAGTTTCAGTGCAAACTGTTCAAAGGGCTTTAAACGACACCAGACGATGAATAAGAGTCTTATCAAGGGAAACGATCGCTCATTAAAAATAAATAAAAAAGTTTAAGTTTTATAAGCTCAAATGGTTGCCTTGCTCTCTTCTGTAATGCGTGTTTGTGACTCTCCTGTTCGAAATCTTTCATCAGAATCTTGTTCGTGTCATTTGGTGGATTCAACAAACGAAATGAACAAATTGACTCGGAAAAAGATTTGTTCATTTTGATAAACGAGTTTGAACAGGAGAGTTTGTTCATTTGGTTCCCACTGAAGTCCATTATATGGAAACAAAAATCCTGGAATGTTTTCATCAAAAATCTTAATTTCTTTTCGACTGAAGAAAGAAAGACATGCACATCTTGGATGACATGGGGGTGAGTAAATTATCACCAAAAGTTTCAAGAAAGTGAATTACTCATTTAAGACCTCTCCAGTAGATGCCATGCACGTGGAAATGGGGGAACAGCCATTAAGGATAAGAAGAACAAAAATTATGATAACATACTGGGTTAATCTTCAGGGACGCTGTAGTTCTCATCCCGCTAAAGCCATATTAGAAGAATGTTGGGAACACAATAAAAGTAGTTGCTTTAATTTTGGATGGATGGGCAATGCAAAAGCAGAAATCCTTGGCCTCTGCAGTATAAAATATATCACAGCAGTCCCATATTCAGATATTCCTCCGTGTTTTTTTTTATAAATCCATCAATTGACCTACATATACAGCAAATAATAAAAAAGAAATCTAAGCAAGCATGGGAAGAATAGCAGAAAATTATATAGAACTGTCAAGATTCTGCCATCATGTCTGATTTCTCTGGTCTTGTGGCAGGATCTAGCCTGGCATGCCAGACCTACATCAAGAAGATGTTAGGTCTGGAAACTCTTCATTGACAGGGCTCAATCCAAGGGGCGAGATAAACGGTTGTCTTTCAAATTCTCTCTGCACGCAATTGGATAGCGCTAAAGCCAATCAGAGCAACAAAGACGGTGACGTACTCAGCGGAGCAAGTTGATATATTAAACTTTTACCGTATCCAGTCCAGCTGTCAACATTGCACATTGAAAATAAGGGAGATTTCCCGGAATCCATCCCCAAAATAAGGGATTTTTTTTTTACATGACCCACAAACTTTAAAAATAAAACACTAATCATTAAAAGCTTATAACTAGCCAACATAAGTGTGAGAGAGAAAGAGACAGTATGTGTGTGTTCGTGTATGAGAGAGAAAGAGACAGTGTGTCATTTAAAAAAAATAATATCATAGAGAATGTTTAAATACTAATATCAGCTTACGAGGGAAACGGAGCCGGAGTAGTGGTGCTTCGGGGTGGTGGAGATGATTCGGGAGAGGTCCGTGCACCTATACCGATCAGAGCGCGCGCTGACACGGTAAAATTAAGTAAAGCCTTAATTTATACTCGACGTGACAGCACGAGCGCGGCAAATATGACAAGTTGATCATTTCGCCACAGCTTTTTTTGTAACAGCGCGCGTGGCGCCGGCCACATCTGAGGATGAACGACTTCAAACCGAATATGTCCGAGCTGGCTCTGACCGTCGCAACTCTGTCATCATTATGTTAAGCCCGCCCTCCGACTCTATACACGATGTGATTGGCCCTACCAGAGTTGGGGTTTTCCAGCTTAAACGTCTATGGAGAGTTGCTAGACCACACTTTGCTGCAAAATAATTTTTGCTGCCACTAGGGTGCGTCTAGATTTCTAGGCTAGGCAGGATCATGACAGACCCATGTTTTGTGTACAAGCACATGGCCTATTGCTTGGGCCATGTGCTTGTGTTGTCTCATTAAGTAACCCCGCCCCCTTGTTATCCTCGTCTTGTCAATTATTGTCTAGTCAGTTTCACCTTTTCTTGTCATTAGTGTCTCCCTATTTAATCCCTTTGTGTTTACTGTTCTGTGTCGGTTCACTGTGATGAGAAATGTGGTTTGTGAAGCTGTTTGTTTTCTTTTCTTGGTCATCAGGGCCCCGTTCTTCGTACGTTGCTTAAAACATCCGAGATCAAACGAGACATCCAAGATAATATCATCGTGCTAATCATGATCCGGCTAATTTGGTTCTTCGAACACTCCTGCAGGTTATGATTAGTATAGCTGGATTGAGTTATTTGAGATAATTGCGCGTTCATGCGCTGGGTTAAAAGGGGATATGTATCGATAATAGAAACATTGATCAGCAACGCTGCTATTGGCTGTTCGCCGTGGCCAAAGAGCGCGCGCTCTGCTTTTTTTCTCCACAGAAGAGCAAGAGTTATTGCTTGAAGGATAAGCTGAATTTGAAAACTTAATTAAAACGCAGGAAACACCTTAAAGTGTGCAAAAGCCAGGAGAGAGAGCCGGCAAAAAGTAGTAGAAAAATTAAGTTTGTAGTTAGATGTTTTGATCACTTATTACAGTATATATTTTTATATTTTATTTATATTTTAATAATATTATAATATTTATAATTTCTAAATAATTAATAACTTTTTTTCATTGTAATGTCAGAGTCACACCCACTGCTAGAACATAGGAACAAGTAAAAGTGAAGTAGCCTACTAGAATATTCCACATAATAGTAATTTGTACTAACTAATCCATTTTAAAAAGGCACTGTTACTAAACGTTTGCCTGTTTATAAAAGCAAGAAAAAGGCTAAGAAAAAAAAAGAAAAGAAAAACAAACACAAACAGGTGGTGGTCCTGCACCCCTACATTACCCAGGCAGAAGAGCTGGCACGGTTAAATGTGAACCTTGTGGAGGGCATCCTTGTGTTCAGCTCTTCCTCAGACCCACAGCACCTTCACTGCTGGTAAATGAACTTTAAATGATCCTAGTACACTATAAAATAATTTGTTGCTGCATTAAATTAAGCAGGCCTATAATCCAAATGGCTGTCAGTCATATCATCTGTTAAACCTTGAGTAGTAATGAATTGCTTTGACTTGTTAAAGTCTACATGTGTGACTGTAAAACTACATAATTTAATTAACTAAATAACTTGTAGCCATGAGTTATTGATCACATTTCTCCCCAGTGTACTTCATTGTATCACTTCAATACACTAACACTTTTATGTGTAATGTTACATCAAAAGGGAAGAAAGTACAACACTTTGTAATGCCCATTTTTCCCCAATGCACAGGACAGTGAAGAAACCCTCTCAGGTATCTTTAAGTGCATAAATAGCTTTACTTAATTTACACTTGAATACCTATTATTTCTGAATGAATTAAGTTGCAGGAGTCCACATCTACAGAAGAGTCTGCACAAAGCACTGATGCAGAGGTGGGCAGTGTTGTACTTTTCCTTTTAATTTTTGATGCATAAGCCATGTGTTGACAGGTTCACCCCTACCCCTAGAAAACAGTATAGAGTATTTTGAAAATACTTGACAACTTAAACAAAAAAATTGGCACTAGAGATAGAGTTGCTACATAGGAACTTCAGAATAAGTGCTAATATATTATTTCCCACAGAGTACAATATTATTTGCAGGCAAAAGATTGCTTGATCACTGGCTTTTCTTTACAAAGAATAATTAAAATAAAACTCAAAGAACTATGCATATTTGTTTTGTCTTTTATTAAACATTAATGAAATGTTTTATATTTTTTCTGATGGTGCAATGTTGTGTAATATGGCCCATGCAATGTCACAGGCCCTGTCAGGTGCAACCCTCAGACTTTTCAGACACTTTAGTGGGCTAAAGTTCACTTCATTGTGTGCCCTTGTCCTGGCTAGAGCGGCATTGTAACTGGTCAGGGAATGTGGTCATAAAACACCTGTCTCCAGGCAGGATCCTGCTGTAATCACCTGTATAATGAAAAAATTCAGTTCTGTTAGGATAAGCATAAGTGTATGTAATACAGTGAGCTTGATATATTTTTCCTTGCCACGTTCAAATAATGTGAATAAATCTCTGAAAATTCTTAAATCATGCACAGATACTGGTCATATTTATAATATGGAACATAGTCACACACCATCTAAGAGATAAGTCAGTCAACTGCCTTTATAAAATTTGATATAATCTTACTAATCTGGATAAGGATCGCAAAAGTAACTTGCACTGTTATAGAGGGAATGCGCGTGACGTCACCGTCGGCCGGCGTGCCTGCAGTTCCTCACAGTGAGTGGCAAAAAGACTGTATGTGTTCAGCGTGAATGCCGCGAAAAACAAACACAACACACACAAATAAAGTGGGAAAGAGCTTTGCGATTGACTGTAGGCCTACAACTAGATTTTACAAAACATCTGAGGTTTATTGCAGACTGCTATAGAAAGAGGAGCAAATGGATCGCTGCAATTCACAGAAACAACTGGACTCCAGTTAGCGAAAGGTGGATTTGCAGTTATCATTTTGTGTCAATATGCTGAATTTAGCTGTAAAACCATACCCATATATTTTGTATTGTTATATACATTAACAGCTAATCAATTAAATATATATCATTGCATATTCTGCATTATTGGATGTTTTTTTAATAAACACTGACCAAAAAAACGTATAAAGTTTTAGGGCTGGACGATATTTTATATATATATATATATATTGTAATAACTGGTAGCTATCCAAATAAAACGTGAGTCTAACCGGAGCTAAATTAGGCTAATAACACTTTTACTAAGCTAAATCCTAAAATGAGATAAGAACACTCATGTCCCATACACCGCACGACCCAGAGTGTTTACACATCAACCAACAGGAGGCAGTAACACCGTTTTTCCACTTTTAATGCAGAACAAAGAAAGAACTACTCAGGCAGGGCCCTATTGCCTTACACATCTCTCTCAACAACGGTGAGGGACACATTTTTACATTAGGCAGTAAATGAACCAAGAACATCTGATCAACTTGAACATTACACACATAACTTTACTATAACAACAACTTAAAGATCTTGCTGTAATAACACATAAATCAACTCTCAATAAACAATTACCCATAATGCACCCAGCTGCTAGCGCTGACTGCCAGGTCATTACAATAACCCCCACCCAAGAGGGTTAGTGTCCCCACAACCCTAATCTCCCACAACAAAATCTAACAAATGTCCCGGCCGGCGTCGAACACGCTTCAACCTCCCCTGTGAAACGCCAGGCTCAGCCTTGAGTCCATCATTGTCCGTTTCGGCGCTGGGAGGGGATTTTGGGGAGCGACTGTGGCCTTCATCAATCTTTTGCTCTGGGGCCAGAGAGTGGTATGGAGCCAATCGGTCCTTATGAAGTACCACCCGTCTACCCCGTCCAGGCATTCGGACCCGGAAGACCACCTCGGAAATTTTGTCCAAAACCTCCCCAGGTCCCTGCCAATGATGAGTCAGTTTGGGTGACTACCCCCGCTTCCTCTGGGGGCAGAACACCCACACTTTGTCCCCGGGCCCAATCGTAGGCCCGTGGGCCCGGGCATCGTATGCCCGTTTCTGGCGGGCTCCAGCGTCCCTCAGAGCCTCCCTGGCCATTTGATGGACCGTGCTCAGACGTTCCTTCAATTTCCTGAAGTAATCCAATTCTGGCCCGCCAGTAATCTCTGGCTCGGGGGGTGACCCGAACACCAAGTCCACTGGCGTGCGGAGCTCCCTCCCAAACATCAGTGCCGCCGGTGTGCACTGACTCGACTCCTGCACAGCTGTCCTATATGCCCACAGTACCAGAGGCAGATGCTGATCCCAGTCTCTCTGGTGCTGACTGGTCAAGATGGCAAGTTGGGTGGCCAGGGTGCGGTTAAACCGCTCAACAAGTCCATCGCTTTGCGGGTGGAGGGGAGTGGTTCTTGTCTTCTTCACCCCCAATCGCTGGCACACCTCACTGAACAACCGGCTCTCAAAGTTACGCCCCTGGTCACTGTGAAGTTCATCCGGCACCCCAAACCGGGCAAACATCTCGTCCACTAGTCGCTGCGCCGTAGTGGAAGCACTCTGATCTGGCACTGCATATGCCTCTGGCCATTTCGTAAAATAGTCCATAGCGACCAGGACAAAACGGTTACCAGCATCTGTGATGGGAAATGGACCCAAGATGTCCACACCAATCCTCTCCATAGGTGCCCCGACTAGGTACTGTTGTAATGGCGCATGAGAGCGTTGACTGGGTCCCTTCTGTGCCGTGCAAATATCGCAGCAATGAACATACATCTCTGTATCCTGCCGACATCCCGGCCAGTAGAAACGCTGCCGCAGCCGCCGCACTGTCTTAGAGTTTCCGAAATGGCCGGCTCCCGCTGCCCCATGAACCCAACGGAGGACCTCCGGCCGCAGAGCGTGGGGAACCAGGAGTTGCAACCGGTCGATCCCCCCACCCGGCGCCTGCCACCGCCTATAGATCACGCCATCGTGGAGCTCCAGGCTGCCCCACTGAGAATGAAGCGTCTTGATCTCGGGCCCCTGGGAGGACACAGCTGGCCAGTCTGGACATGTTTGGGCCTCTAACCAACCCCTGACCTTCATCAGTACCTGATCATTCGCCTGTTGTTGCCTCAGCTGCTCGGTGGTGAACGGCTCCCCATCTCCACGGGTGTCACCCGGCCTTACTGCTGCTGACGATGGCTCCAGACATCGTTCTTCCTGGCGACTGCAGTATCGACATTCGTCAGCAAAGCATGGACGTCTGGAGAGGGCGTCAGCGTTAGCATGCTGCCGCCCCGGTCGGTGTTGAACCTCAAAGTCGTACTCTTGAAGAATCTCGAGCCACCTTGCCACCTGACCCTCCGGCTGGCGGAAATTTAGCATCCAAGTGAGGCTAGCGTGGTCTGTCCTCAGTGTGAACCTGGTGCCCAGGAGGTAGGGCCTGAAGTGGCGGACGGCCAGGACCACCGCTAGCAACTCCCGTCGGGTGACGCAATAATTTCTTTCTGGCCGACTGAGGCTGCAACTATAGTAAGCAACCACTCGCTCTCCATTCTCCCCCCTCTGGGATAGTACGGCTCCGACCCCCACGTTACTGGCATCAGTGTCCACAAGGAACGGTTGGTTAGGATCAGGGTAGGCTAGGACAGGAGCGTCGATGAGAGCCGCTTTTAACTGTCGAAAGGCCACAGCACAATCCTCAGACCACCCAAAACGCCGGCCCTTGTTTGTCAGCTGATGTAAGGGGCTGGCAATGGTAGCAAAGTCTCTGACGAACCTCCTGTAATAGGAAGCCAGGCCCAGAAAGCTCCGCAGCTCAGTGATGTTGGTTGGTGGGGCCAGTCCCTCACCGCGGCCACCTTTGTTGGGTCGGTAGCCACCCCGCTCTCACTGACCACGTGTCCCAGGAATTGCGTCTGGCGGGTGAGCAAGTTGCACTTGGCTGGGTTCAACCGCAAACCAGCACTACGGATGGCTGTCAGGACCTCCCGTAAGTTGTGGACAGCCTGGTCAAAGTCTCTGGCATGGACCAACAGATCGTCCAAGTAAACCACACAGCGGGTGCGGGGAATGTCTTTAAGGACCCGCTCCATCAGCCTTTCAAAGGTGGCTGGGGCATTACACAGTCCAAAGGGCATCACTTTAAACTGCCACAGTCCTTGCCCTATCGTAAATGCAGTTTTGGGCCGGGCTTCTGCCGCCAGCTCAACTTGCCAATACCCACTGCGCAAGTCCAAAGAACTAAACCAACAGGATCCAGCTACATAATCCAATGCATCATCAATGCGCGGCAGTGGGTATGAGTCCTTGCGGGTGACCGCATTTAGTCGCCGAAAGTCCACACAAGGGCGCCACGCCCCAGTTTTCTTCCGCACCATGACCATAGGTGCAGCCCAGGGACTGTCTGAGGGCTCAATAATGCCGTTAGCTGCCATTTCTCGGATCATTTCTTCAGCAGCCTGGCGCTTGGCGAGAGGCAGTCTATGGGGGCGCAAGCGAATGGGAGCAGCAGGGCCAGTGTCAATGTGATGCTGCACCAGAGCTGTTCTGGTACAGTCCTCCTCACAGGCTGCAAAAATGTCCATAAACTCTCCCAACAGGCTTTGCAACTGCTCCTGCTGCGGTGTGCTCAGATGCTCACTGCTTCGCCGCCCCAACTCCTCAACAGCAACAACAGTTTCAGGTGATGGGGGGGCGGATTGAGCGTGCAGTGTTAGTGGTGGAGATGTATTGGTCTGGGCTCCAATACCCCCCCTGGTTTCCCCCTGAGTCTCTGCGGCTCTTGTGTGGCGTTTGGGAGTCGGAGCTTTTCCATGATGGCTCCGGCCCAATCGGAGCGGCACAGTCTCATTATCTAGGCATAGGGCGGCCCCCGGCACGTCAACACGTGCTCCCCAGTGGGATAACAAGTCCAAGCCAATAATGCACTCATCTCTGATATCAGCGAGCCAGAACTCATGGTTCGTCTGGCTCATCCCCACCACCACCGACAACAGCTTCTTTCCAGGCATTACTGTCCTTTCACCTGTGACGGTGAGCAGTTCGGTACTGGTGGGGGTCCAGTCCTCCGGAAGAGGACCGGCCATTCCAGACAACAGTCCTTTGCGCAGCAAGCAAATGGTGGACCCCGTATCCACCAGGGCGCTGCAGGGCTGCCCGTCAACAACACAGTCCAGGTACAGTCCTCTGGCAGACCCGCAGCGTCCCACAGTAGGGCAGTCATTGTGGAGGGGTACTGAAGAACGGGGTGAGGGTCCCCTCACTGCCTCACTCCGAGGTCGTTTCCCGGGGGTGACATTGCCCGGGGCCGGGGGCTCGGAGCAGGGCAGTCCCTGGCGAAATGCCCCGGTTCTCCACAGCGGTAGCAGTGGTCTAGCCTTGTCCTCCGTCGTGGGGTCTCCGCTGGTTGAACTCGGCTGACCTCCTCCTCGGATCGGGCCACGTCCACCTCCCGTTCGACGGCTCTCGTCAGATGATGCTGGAGTGAAGATCGACCTGTCGCCGGCCGAGCCTGTAGCACCTCCTCAGCTCTCTCAGCCTCTCTCAGCGCCTCACTGAGATTTCGGGGTGACAGTAGGCGGACATGTTGGCGGAGCCGCTCGGTGTAAGACCCCGCAGGAAAGCGTGGAGGCTCAGCTCTTCCCTCGCTGCGGCCTGGAAGGTAGGGTAGCCCTTTCGGGTGTAAACCCGGATGTCAGCTGCGAAAGCGCCCACACTCTCTCCTTCACATCGACGTCGGTTAGCTAGTTCCTCCCTGCTCTGTTCAGCGGAGGTTCTCTGCCCGAAGCGGCGGTTGAGAGCAGCAGTGAGGGCCTGGAGATCACGCCGCTCCTCAGGAGACAGATCGATAAGGACCTGGAGTGCGGGACCCTCCAAGGCGAGGGCCAAATGAATCACCGTCTCCTCACAGCTCCATCCATCGTGGAGGGCGGCCAGGTCGACTTGTGCCAGGTAGGGTTCCAGGGGTGTCAACCCGCTATATCGTGGTAGCTTAGCGGGCGAACGTGTGAGGGCGCCGGGCTGGCCACTAATTTGGAGTGTCGGTGAGACGACTGGAAGTTCGTTCTGTCGGGGACCAGGAGCGTGGTACATGGCTCGGTGAATGCTGGCGCCGTCAGGCTGGTGCGGAGCCCTGCTCCTCCTCGGCGTCTTGCTCGTCAGACGCTCTAGCATGATGCTGTTCTCATGGATGGCACGCTCTAATTCGCCTATGCTTTGCTCCATAACGCCGTCTTTTAAACGACTTTTAAAATCCCACTTCTGACACCACTGTAATAACTGGTAGCTATCCAAATGAAACGTGAGTCTAACCGGAGCTAAATTAGGCTAATAACACTTTTACTAAGCTAAATCCTAAAATGAGATAAGAACACTCATGTCCCATACACCGCACTACCCAGAGTGTTTACACATCAACCAACAGGAGGCAGTAACACCGTTTTTCCACTTTTAATGCAGAACAAAGAAAGAACTACTCAGGCAGGGCCCTATTGCCTTACACATCTCTCTCAACAACGGTGAGGGACACATTTTTACATTAGGCAGTAAATGAACCAAGAACATCTGATCAACTTGAACATTACACACATAACTTTACTATAACAACAACTTAAAGATCTTGCTGTAATAACACATAAATCAACTCTCAATAAACAATTACCCGTAATGCACCCAGCTGCTAGCGCTGACTGCCAGGTCATTACAATATATATATATATATATATATATATGAAGAGTTCAGATGCAAAAGCCTCTAAGTGCCATTTGAAATTTTCTTCTAGAATGATCATTTTTATCAAGCTTGCATATTTAAGTTCAGTAATTTCACTTAAATGACAATTCATATGTAATCTTCATTCCCATTTAAGTCAAATTAATTAACTTAAATATACTAGCTTGATAAAAATGATCATTCTAGAAGAAAATTTCAAATGGCACTTAGAGGCTTTTGCATCTGAACTCTTCATATATATAGGCAGCGGCTATATATAACACTGATATAAATGATCACCCGGATATAGACATATTATGTTTATATAAAGCGTTCACAGGCAAATTTGCTTTATGTTTAGGTCTTGCTTTTATTTCCCGGTGTCGAAATCAGGCAAACATAAATGTCAGGCAACACGATTCCTGGCTGCATGTCAATATCCATGGATCACTGGATCTTTAGTAAGTTGTAAGGAACACTATATTAAGTCCACCATTTAGTTTAAATTGATAAAATTGTTCGATTTAGTCGCATTTTCCCCTATTAAATCCAGTCACGCAGCAGATCTTTTGCCACTCGGTCAGGCTGAGGGGGGATGTCACGCGGGAAAGTCACGTGTCAATGCATTCCCTCTATTAAAACCCATGTTAAAACCCATGTTAAATGATGTAAACGCCATCCTCACGAGTCATGAGAAAAATGCTATCTCTCAAAAAGTACACTATTGCGCTGCAATAAAAGACTTCCCGTTTCACCTCCGTTTATAAAGCCGCGATCTAATCCTGTTAACCTGAAATAAGCCTGCTCGCGAGCAGGTTCAAGCTAGCGCACCTGTTGCTATGACAGCAAGTCAAGGATGAGCGTCGAAGAACCAAACGATCCAACATTAACTCGTGTTTTTTTTTTGTAATCTCTGGTCACGTTTCATTTTACAATCTATTTTTGGACTTCTCTGGCGATGAGGCTTTACAATGCAGGCTTTTAAATTTGCCGGGCGTATTGAAGCTCCTCTCACTGCTCTGCTCCTCCGCTTCTTCTGCGTTCAGTCAAGTCACGTCGAGTTGGCGTACTTTATATCCCTCTCTGCTATTATAGTTTTTCAAGATGGCGGAATGACATGGAAGCCTCCGTGGACTTACCCGTCCCATGAAGATAATGAATTCTTCATTTACGAGGATAAGTCAGATAATTAGCAAGGGGTATTTGTACACCACTGAGGACATATTTATGAATAAAATGTTGATTTTAAATAATAAATTACATAAAACGTTACACATGGTGGTCCCTTTAAAAAGAGAACCTCAGATCATTTGTCAGACTCAGTATATACAGTTGAGCTAATGGCCATATTGATGGCATTGCAGTGAATAGACAACGCATTCTCACCCCAAGGCGTCACCTTTGACCATGCTTCAATATTTGACGTTTTAGGCGCCCTTTAGCGTCACTTACATGACGCGATCCTACGGCGTCATCTAACTGACGCTAAAGGAAAGCGTCAGTTAGAGGACGCGGTTAGGTTTAGGTGTGGGGTGGGGGTAGGGTACACGCGATCCTAGGGCGTCATCTAACTGACGCTAAAGGGCGCCTAAAGCGTCATATTGAAGCATGTCCAAATGCTTCCCAAGGCGTCAGTTAAGTGACGCCTTGGGGGTGAGAATGGGCTGGGATAGAAGGAAATAAGGAAGGCAAGGTGGTCATTGCATCAGATAGCTGGGCAGCGCTCAATAGTATTAAATCTGTTAAATCCTGTAGTTTAGATCTGGTATTTAGTATTCGCTATATACATAGATTTATATCATAAGGGTTGGACTGTCTGCTTCGTTTGGGTTCCTGCCCATGTAGGTGTAGAAGGAAATGAAGATGATGATATTCTGGCAAAACAAGCACTCAGATCAAAGTCGGTTGATATACAGGTTCTGCTAATGCCGAGTTCAGACTGCATGATTTTAGCCACGATTTTGGCTCGCCGACAGGTTTTGAGAAATCGCCGACAAATGCCCGAAATCACAGGCAAATCGGCGCTCGTTCACGCGAGTGACAATCACGCAGTGTGAATGAACAAAGACGCGAACTGAGAGAATCACCGACGAGTCGCCGACGCCCGTGAGATATTTGGCATGCTAAATATCTGGACCTGTCGGCGATTCAAAATCCTGCTGTGTGAAAAGTGTTTTGACTGAAAACTACATCGGCGATCACCGGCAGCCAGTGAGAGAGCAAGATACAGAGCAGCAGGGAGTTCGGGGAGGAGTTATAGATCACATATCAACATGATATGGCATTGTTTCAACAAAAAAAGCTTCTTCTCGGTCTATTTGGACACAATAAATGGAAGAAAAATTAGTAGAAATTTGGCAGGAGCACTCGTGTCTGTTTCACCAGCTGTACCACAACCGGGTCGAAAAAAAAAGTCTCACGTGAGAACTCCGGTCTTGCACGTGTGGTGTCGCGCGTTGTTTCCTTTTCATATCTCACGCGTGTTTGTTGTGAAATGTAGTTTGCGTGCAGCGTGCTAGACAGAGTCTGTCGGCGATTTTTCTAAAGTCATGCAGTGTGAAACCTTCTGTCGCCGATCCATCGTCCAGTGTGAACACAGCAGCGACTGAATGCTGGCCAAGATAGTCATGCAGTGTGAAAAGAGCAGCGACCTGACTACTTTGAAAATCGTGCAGTCTGAAAGAGCCATAAGTAAATCTGAAGCTAAAACGGTCATTAAAGAGAAAATGCAAAAAATATGGCAAGAATACTGGGAAATAAATGAAACTGGAAGACATCTTTATAATATACAGAAACATGTTGGCCTGGGAAGAAAACTGGGTGCTGAAAGACAGAGACAGTCTTTACGCGCTTAAGAATAGGAGACAGGTCTTAACTATTCACTTTATAAAATAGATAAACACCCAACTGGACAATGTACAAAATGTAATAGTATAGAGACCTGTTTGAGTGTAGAGGTTATGTGGAGGCAAGGAGGAAACTAGCAGCAGCTGTAAAGAAAGCTAAGTTCACTGTTGAGAATCTCCTTGGGGATAAAGCATGGGGAATATCAAAACACCTCATTAAATATCTGAAAAATACGGGGATAATGGAAAGGATATAGGTTTAACCCTAAAACCGTATTCTGGACAAATGTGGGAAAAATAGTTTTGATTTATTTTTTTTAAAAAGCCTACTACCCTTGATCTGAGCAGTTACAAGACTTGACTACTTTTCCTAAGTTTGCCTCCTGAACACACACAATTTTTTTTTTTACTCAATTCTTCACTGTTAAGTGGGTGAAAAAAAACCCCTCCTTAATCTTGTATTTGGGTCAAAAATGGGCACCCATAGAAATTAATGGGAAAAACTGTAAATTACAGCATTCTAAAATAAGCCAAAATAAGACACCAGGTGACAGCAAGTCACTTCATCTTTAGGTTTAGCTCTAAGAACTTATTGGAATGATATTTTAATGTTATTAAAAAACCATTAAAAAATAAGCATAATTTACATAGAAAATATGGTACTTTTTGAAGTAAATAAATTCAAAAATACCCCCAAAATAAAAATAAAAAAACACCATAAATGGATAGACAAAAATTTATCGAAGAAAGTGATATAACATTTATAATAAATAAAAATTAGGATCACACCTGAGTGCCCACATTTGTCCAAAATTACAGGATTAAGGGCTATGTTTGAGGGCTACTTTTGTCTGTTTTTTATTTTATTTTATGTTAGTCTGCACAAAATCTGTTCCAGTCCGGTAGGTGGCGGTAATGCTCCTAAATGCTGGTTGCCAACCGCCAATCAAATCAAGGAAGAAGAAAGAAGTATCCGCCGAACCGTTTCTCAGATTCAAACAAATCACTCCTCCGTCAAGAGTTTGAAATTAGTTTCACGCATAGAAGATCTACTTTGTTGCGAAATCATTATTGAATTACTTCTCGTTACTATTTATTTTGACATGGTTAATTATTGCATGGTACCGGGATGTTCAGTCCGAACCAGGAAAAGACAAAAAGTAAGTTTTCATGCCCTACCGAGAGATGTGGAGCGATGCAAACAGTGGCTAAGAGCGATTAACCATCCGATATATTTACCAGACACAGCCATGGAAGACCTAAAAAACAAGAAGGTTTGCAGTCTACATTTCAAAAAGGAAGACTTTGAATTAAATGTCCTGGGAATGAAGAGAGTCGCCCTTTTGAATACCGCAATTCCGTCGGTGTTTACCTTTCCAGAGGACGAGGACCAGCCTGAAGCATCTGGCTCTAGCAGCGCTAAACGCACTCGCTTGGAGGTAACTTAGGAGTTGCTCAGATACAGTCGTCTGCGGTAAAGTACAACATCACAAATGAGTTAGTAGTATAAATTGGCTGTTTACGAAGTAAATTAGCCGTCTTCCGCATGTTTTTATTGCTAGTGGTAAGTTAATGTGTCGTCATCACTAAATATCCACTCGCCTACAGTGAAGAAGCAAATTAGCAATGTAACGTTTGAAAGACGCTAGAAATGTTCTATATAATTTTGCTGCTATCGATGTAAATCAACCATGACCATGTTTGACGTTAGACGTTATTGTTATGTTTTTAACGTTATTGAATGTATGACATTTCAGACTCAAACAGTGTCTGCTCCTGCTTTGGTGTCGTCGGAAAATGGTGAACAATCTCTTATAACCTCACCACCAGTCAAGAAACTTACCCCTGTCCAAACAGCAGTGGTTGTAAGTGTGGACAGCATACTCTAATGTAATTCTAAAACGAATGTGTAATTTAACATTGAAAATAAACCTTTTTTGATTTTACAGTCACCATGCCCGAGTGCCAGCAGCATTGAAGTTTGTCCGGTCGATGAAAGCAATCAGCCTGAGTCAACCAACCCCCCCACATCATCCTCCTCATCATCATCAGAAGAAGAAGAAGAAGAAGGTGGTGTACAGGACAGGCATGAAAAGAAGATCATTGTTAAGAAATCAAGCTTCGCGTCAATATTCAAATTCTGCCAGACGTGCGGGAAACCAAATACTTTCTAAGGTCGTCTTTGATTCTGGGGCACAGGGGAAGGAGAATTGGATTTGTCTTGGGGGCCATGTGGGGACTTGGACATCTTCAGCTGATCTTAGAGGAATGCCGGGGGTGAATCTCCTTTTTTGCGGCAGCTGTTCTATTCAAGGTTGGAACATGCAAAGAACTGTCAGATTGGTGCAAAACCATGGGTCTCTAAATGATTGGACAAACTATATTTTACACCATCCAGAACATGTATTTGGACCCTGCTGTTGAGAACTTTTATGAAGAAAGAGCTAGGGATGCTCCGATACCATATTTTTCACAACTGATCCGATACCAAAAAATCTTGAGTATCGACTGATACCGATCCGTCACCAGTGCAGTGCAGTTTTTTTTTTTAATCAAGTAGAATTTCTATGATAACTCTGATAATCACTCTTTTGTGTGTTAAACACAATCTACTTAACACAGACAACTTCATTATAAAGATAAACAACAAATCCAAAAAATATATGATCATAATCTATGACAAAAATGCTATTATAAACTAGATTAGTGGATAATACACATTGCTCTTTGTATTGTTGTAAAATACATTAATGAAAAACAAGGTAACAAAAATCAAAAAGAAATTATTTTAGATATAGCCATGGCTACTAAAAAATTGAGACAACAAGTTTTGAATGAATAGCACAGATGTTTAATGAGGCAACAACATATAATAGATAGGACAGAACAAGAAAGGCTATTAATAATGTCATTCCGTCACTGCATTATGATATGAAAGGCTCCAATACAGTGCGACACAAAGCGCTTATGCGCATCCCGAGCGGAGAATGATGCGCTTGAAGTCACATGGAGTTGAACGAAGATGAACGAAGGTCTTACGGGGTTGGAACAACATGAGGGTGAGTAAATACTACCAGAATTTTCATTTTTGGGTGAACTAACCCTTTAACAATAACATAGAATAGTATACACACAATATCGGATTTGGATCGGCCTCATCTGATCGATACCCAATCCGGCAAAAATGGCAGTATCGGAGCCGATACCGATCCTGAGTATCGGATCGGCGCATCCCTAGAAAGAACAGAAATCTTGGCAAGAGTTTCTTTGGAACAGGAGGATGGGAAGAGGTCACACGTGGCGAGTGATGGCCGATGTGACTCGCCAGGTTTCAATGCGAAAAACTGTCACTAAACGTTCATGTTGGACGATACAAAGGAGATAATACACTCAGATCTGGTGCAGGTAAGATACATAAATGGATACAGAATAACAAGAATGGAAAATTACTGCTAATATGTTGAAAGCTTAGATAACATCAAAGCTCTTAAACTATAATCTTTAGTCTACAGAGGCCATTAGCTTTGGAGCCACTGGGTTTTAGACGGGGAATGAAGGAGCTTCTGGACTTTGGCCTTGATGTGGAGGTGATGACTGCGGACCGCTCTTTATCAATAAGGAAGGCAATGAGGGAACAATAGCCTAATATCCAACACCAATTTGTCATCTGGCACACAGCCAAAGGTATGTATAGAGATGCACCGATTTCCAATTTTCCTTGAGTTTGACTATGCCGATTCTGATTTTATTTTTATTAATAACACAAATATTTATTTTCTATATATTTTTTATTTATAAAACACCATATAATTTTACCCAAACTGAATATTAATGTAGGATTACAATTTTTATTTAAATGTTTAATTTAGGTTCTAGTACAATAGTATATAAACTGAGAACGTCTAGTAGACTGAATTTTTTGACATTTGAGGTATAAATGAGCAAGAGATTCTGCCAGTCCAGGGGCCTCATGTATAAAACTTTGCGTATATTTCATCCTTAAAGTGTGCTTACGGTTTCAGATTTATACAACCGTACGTACGCCTGAACCTACGCAAAATTCACTTTATAAATCCCAGTCAGCGGAAGAATGCGCTCCCCAAAATATCCATAAATGGAGATTACAACGCCTAGTTTTACTATGAATATCCTCATCTGCATATCATTTGCATTATCCACGTGATACCATGTTTAACGGTACAAGACGTTAGTAAAATATGAAATGCGGATGTGCCGTCACATTATTACAAACAATTTTTTTTTTAGTAGCCTAGTTTTTGAATAAATAAATCAAATAGTGTAATAATATTTCAGTAAGTCATCAAAACATTGGTCTCGTATGGCAGAGAAAAAAAGAGACGCTCTTGCCACAAGCACTTAAAACGATGCCTCATACAGTATCTCGTGAAATGTCTTCAAAAACGGATTTATTTCTGTAACAACCCTGCATTTTTGCCTGCACTCTTCACCCCAAACACTCAAAAGACATGAAACGTCCGCATTGCTCCACTGTGTGTATCCTTTCGCGCCTATAATCGCACACTTTTTAATGACGTACGACTCGCTTTACCGGGGAATATCCGATTTGTCTGCTTACATGGCACGTATCCGATTCATATACGATTTATTACCACATATGAAAGAGGCCTGAATCCGATCTGAGAAAATCAGAATCCATGCGTTTTTTTCCTGCTTACACGTTCACTGGTCATATCCGATCTGTGCCACATGAGAGGAAAAAAACGGATTTGGGTCACTTGTACCATGCAGTGTAAACGAGGCCTTTAACTCCAACTCTGAACGAACTCTCTACTGTAAACAGGAAAATGTTTGCGTTATTTTGTCACTTATTTGGATTAGTATACTAGCTGCAACCATTTACATCCAGTCTTTGTGCTAAGCTAGGCTAGCGGTGGGTGCGTCAAACAGACTTATAGCACGCACGGAGATGAAAAAGGTAGGGCTATAGTCAACCAAAGAAATCCTTAGTTGACCAAAGTCTTGTCCTGCGCAACGATTAGTCGACTAAAAAAAAACAAAACGTGGTGTTTTGATTAAACATTTTTTAAACAATTGTCATTGAGCATTTATAAAACAACAACGAAAAAACATCATAAATAAATAAAACTATAATAACAATACAATTCTTTGAAAATTAAGTGATTTTTTTTAACTGCAAAAAGTGTGAGGAGCTCTGTCCTAGGTCTATAGTAACAGTCACAATCGCGCACCTGACCACACCACTCGCTACAAAAATATAACTGCTATCTGCCACATAATGAAAAATCCTAACAAAAGCTCTCGTTTATACAGGCTTTATATTCTTCTTTACTTTCAAAGCTATGGGTTAACTTTCGTCCTGACGATCAAGGCGTTTTAAAACAACACAAAAAACCCAAATAGCCTAAAAACAATCCTAATAATAGGCTGTATTATAGGACCGTGTATAGGTTTATTTTCGTTTTGTTGCATTATTTGGGCTATTTTCAAATGCGTCAAGTGTGCAAATAAAAACGAAAACATTAAGAAAACACAATCTATTGAGTCAGCATGATAAAGCAGGTAAAAGGCTGCTCACGTCTTTTGCGCGCTCGACAAAATACTCGACAACAAAGATATTTGTCGACAATTTTTTTTATTGTCGTTGCAGCCCTATTCCAGACGATGAATAAGGGTCTTATCAAGCGAAATGATCGCTCATTTAATAAATAAAATAACAAAATTTAAGTTTTATAAGCTCAAATGCTCGCCTTGCTCTGTACTGTGATGCGCGTTCGTGACTCTCTTGTTCGAACTCGTTCATCAAAATGAACGAATCTTTTTTTTGAGTCATTTGGTTTATTCAACGAACGGAATGAACAAATTGATTCGTTTGTGAAAAAAGATTCGTTTGTGATTGAAAGATTGTTTATACTACTCTTTATTGTCAGAACATATGACAAATAGGTGAACATTTCACAAATCTCAGGTTGAACATTCAAACATTTGTCATTTTTCCTTAACAAAACAAATATCTTTATAGAAACATTCAATTTAATAGTTTCTGCATGTGCTAATGGGGGATATTATTTTCAAGTCTTGAAACAGGTTTGTGTTACCTTTCTGTGATGGTCAGGCAACAATATTAATAAATTATTATTAATCATGCAATACATGTTTTGTCTCAAAATGCATCTTTGACAGCGAGTTGACAGTACTAGGGCTGCAATGATTAGTCGACATTGTCATCACGGGAGATTTGTAACTAATTTGCGGTATAACTAGTGGCTCAAGAGGTAGATCAATAGATAAACTCATCTTTCAGGCATTTGACCGACCCATAGCTGTCAACCATCCCCAAAATAAGGTGTTTTTTTTTTTCTTCTCATGATTCTTACTCTCAAACTTTAAAATAAAGCACTAATCATTAAAAGTCTAAAGAGGTTATAACTAGCCTACATATATGTGTGTGAGAAAGAGCACTGTGTCATTAAAAAAAATACCATAGAGAATGTTTAAATCCTAATATCAGCTTACGAGGGAAACGGGGAGGCTGCTTCTTCCAGAGATGATTGGGAGAGGTCTCTCTGCACCTAGCGATCAGAGCGCGCGCCGACATGGAATAAAGCCTTGTTTATACTCGACGCGTCTGCACGAGCGCGGTAAAAATGACGCGTTGGGTGCGCAAGACCTCACTTCGAGCTGTGTGCAAAGCTATTTTGTAACAGCGAGCGATCAGAGTGTAAAAATACGGGATATTTTACGGGAAATACTAACACGGAAAGACGGTAAAAGAGCTAAAATGCGTGATAAATCCGGAAAAAACGGGAGGGTTGACACTTCAGTGTGAGAAATCGGGGGTGTGGCATGTGAGCGTGTGAAAACAATCAAATGCGGGTGTCTCACGGCCAATGCGTGATAGTTGGCAGCTATGTTAATAAAAATGATGTTATTTCAGCCAGCACACATACCTCTATTCCTGTGTTCGGTCGAAGCCCACAGTAGTCGATTGGCGATCTCACGCGTGCTATCATTGGTGAATATCATCTCAAACCTTCTCTGTGTGTTCAACATTTGATTCGAATGAACTATCCATTTGAGCTGATATTCTCAGAACACCACAGAGTGTTGGGTTTGAGATGATCTTCACCAATGATCCATCCTCTTTTCCTCTTTGTAATTGCACACAGGGCCACTGGAGAACTTTCATAGTGCTGTGCTGAAATACCTCCCCAAGCGGCAGGCCTTCTCATGCCATGGAATGAGCGAGAGGTCCCACCTCGCCATCCTCGACCATAACAAAAACATTGTGAAAGGGAAACAAGCCACCACAGTAACCGGTTTGTTACCATGTACGCTCTTTAAATATTATAATACCGGTAACCAAAGTTAGAATGTTTAAGGGCTAGTTCACCCCAAAATGAAAACTCTGTCAGTAATTGCTCTCCCTCATGTTGTTCAACCCCGTAAGACTTTCGTTCATCTTCGGAACACAAATGAAGATATTTTTTTATTAAAATCTTAGAGCTGGATCACTTGCGATCGAAACTTGCCGGCCCAGAAAAGTTAGTTAAGATATTGTTAAAATAGTCCAAGTTTATCAAGCGACGAGAATACTTTTTGTGTGCAAAAAAAGAAACGAAAGACTATTAATTTCCTTCTTTGTGGGCCTCAAGATAGTTCATGTAGTGCAACAGCCAGGGGCGTCACTAGGATTTTCATTTTAGGGAGCTAAGCCCCCAATGAGGGTAATGCTCACTATTAACTAGGGCAGGACCAGAATATTCGAATATTTTTTTTCGATGGGTTGGTATTCGATTTGAAAATGTGATATTCTAATTATTTATTTATTTATTTTTTGCACACCTAGCATCCCAATCGAAACGGTTCTCATTCGCGCTTGAATATGTTTTACAGTATAAAATCTGGTGAAATATAATACTTAACATATAACTTCGTTATAGCTACTTAATAAATATTTGCTTCTTCTTGGACTACTAAAAGTGTTCCTGCAACGGGAGTATTCGCCGGCTAGAGTGCAGAACAGTGGTGTGTGTGGACAGAAGTGCATGCCTGAGCTAGGGATCGACCGATATGGATTTTTTAGTGCCGATACCGATTTTTTTCCTATCAGCCTTAGCCAATGACCGATACGGGCTGCCAATTTTCTTGAGCCGATATTTGGAGCCGCTACATTTTGCTCCCTCAATTTACATCATAAAAATGGCATGATGTTAACAAATGTTACAGGTCTCAATTTAATAAAAGTAACATTTATTTAACTTCAAAAATTAATATTTAACAAATATTAAAAACATGAGGTAGAACAAAAAAAGTTCAGTGCTGAAAATAAATATTTAAGCATAAATTAAATAATTACACTATTGCACACAGTAGCAACCAGCATAATAACCCTTTATGACCTGCCATAGAACAGTTCCACCAGAGTATATCTTTCTATTTTTACATGCTGTGCATGATGACATCTCTCTCTCCAAATAGGCTTAATAATTTTATTAGCACTAGATAAATTAAAGTGTATTGCATAGTCGATTTTATATGTCACTTTTAAAATCATGTCATATTTTATAATTATATCCTGGCCAAGGATGCATTAATTATTGCTTCTGTCTTTCAAAGATGTCAGGAAAAAAACAATTATAAAAAAGCTCATTCACCCTGAGAGGAAAGCCCCCTAAAAAGGCCAGTTTAGAGGATAATTTGCTAATCTTTTTGCAAAAAAAAAAAAAAAAAACCCACAAAAATCGTATATTAATTTGTAAAAATTATATATATATATATATATATATATATATATATATATACATACATACATACTGTATATTCAATGTAAAAAAATAAAATGGAAATTCAAATACAGACTGATATATGTAATGCAAATGTAAAAATATAATGGAAATGCAAATTGTTGGATAATTATAAACATGGTATTTTGCTTATTTATGCCTTCAGTGCAGTGCAGAAAATGATAAGGTCTAAATGTAACTGGCCCCTCTAACAGTACAACTGGCCCCCTGCCCCCCAGTTGAAATGGTCTAGAACCGCCACTGTGTGTGTGAGAGAGAGAGAGAGAGAGAGAGAGAGAGAGAGAGAGAGAGAGAGAGAGAGAGAGAGAGAGAGAGAGAGAGAGAGAGAAATGTAACAAAGTTTAATATTGTTTGTAAACTGTGTTTGAGAGAGAGGAAGGTGTTCAGAGAGTCTGTAGGATGTTAAGCTGTTATTTGTTTTATGGACTCAATGTTGAAAATTTAAAACATTTCAAACACACTGTTGGCAGAAGTGAAAAATAAATAATTTTATGAAGTTACAATTTTGTTTGATTCCATGGTGTATTTTACTGAACATGAGTATTTACAATGCAAATTATTGTAATTTACTGGCAAATACTTATCTTGTCTTTTCATTTTATTAAGATCAGATTCTGCATGTAAAATTAAAATAATAAGGTGACTTGACTTGCACTTGACTTAACCTACTACAAGACTTGACTTGACATAGCCTGTGACTTGACTTGACTTGACATCTGATGTATGTCATTCTTTTGAGCATTTTCATATGCCATACATCAAAATAATCCTTACTTTCTCTACTTGAAGGCTATGTTTGTAATAAATCAATAGTACCTAGATAAATATCTCAAAAATGCAATAAACAAAAAGAAAAACAATTTAAAAAAAAAAATTCTACATATTTTATTCAATACAAAAAAAATGATAAATATAAACCTCAAACTTGTCAATGAGAAAAATGTGCATAAAACAGTTTAAAACTATACAGAATTGATTTGAACTGTTTACATCACTTAGTTTTTAAGATACACTCATTTAAAAAAAGGGAGTAAAATGCCATATGTAAAATATTCAATTACATTTGTGGTCAAACAGATAACATTCTGCTTTTGAATATTGATTAAACATTGAATTGGTTAGAATATAAATTAAATAGACCCTCTCAGAACAATTAATAATAAAATAAATATAAAATAAATAAATAAAGGCGATTAGCAGACGGAACTCGGTGCGTCCGCGTACTTTCATTTTGACATAACGTTGCGCGCACGTGTGTGTGTGTGGGGGGGGGGGGTGAATGTGCTTGTATTTGCGAGTGTATAAAAGAGAAAGAAATGATAGAATGAAGCAATGGTAAAAAGACAACAATGATAAGAAGGAACATATAGCAGATGGGAGTCAAGTGCGAGTCAAACCTATTAGGCTATATTCAGTCAAACGCATGGCCAAAAGACGCTGCTTCTGACGTCACTATATGCGACACAAGCTGGGGTCAAAGTGCACAGGAAGTGATGTCGTGATCCGTCCATGGATCCGTCATCGGAAGACGCAACTATCAATTGCGGATCTATAGCACATGTGTGCAAAGACGTGCAATGCATTTTTGTGTGTTTTTTTGGAAACGCGCATTATTACAGACTCATTAGAGGGTGGAAACCGCGCAACATGAGCATGTTGAGGCTTGATCTGCCATGTGCACCGAACGTGATACCTCAATGCGCCATCGGAAGGCGTTACTATCAATCGCAGATCTACAGATCATGTGTGCAAAGACGTGCAATGCATTTTTGTGATTTTTTTTGAGAAACGCATTTTGCGCATTTTGTACAGACTCATTAGAGGGTGAAAACAACGCAACATGCGCATGTTGGAGGCTTGATCTGACCATTTTACATCTCTGGTTTTGTATGCAAAAAGAATGATTGAGCTAGCCACTTGGTTTCAGTTTCTGTAGGCTGTTAAACAGACACACGCAAACCGGAGCGCCGACGCTCCCGTCGGTCTTAAAGGGATAAAGTGCACAGTGCACATTTTACTTCATTTTAAAAGAAACAAACTATGTACTGCCATGGTTTCTTTTTTTCTACATAAAATAAAATGAGCATGTCTAGTCTGTAATATCACTGCGATGGCGAGGGAGACGCACCACACGCGCCCAAACCTCAGGTGGGCGCTGAATAAATCTCCCACAAAAAGCACAGAATAACGTTGGCATTACTTAATCCTATGACCAGTGTTCGTTACGGCACCCGTATGCATACTAGGGCTGTCAAAATTGCTCAAATGGCGTTCACATATTCCCTCTAAAAAACATTCGAACATCCCGTTGCGCATTTTGTTATTGACGCGCATTACGTCAATAACAGGACATATTAATACAAAGAGACATAACTACTAGTATTAGATAGTTTATTTGAGTTTAAACATATTTGACAACTTAAAAAGCAAGTAAATCACCACAGAGCTCACTCTGTCTCGCCCCGGACCCACTCTTTCTTTCTCTCTCTCTCGCCCACTCTCTCGTTTTGTGCAAGCAATTTAAGGTTGCGAGTCGCGACTCTTGTCCCAAATATAGCAGTCTTCATTCAGTGATTGAAGTTTCACAGTATAGAACCGACAGTGAGCTCTCCGAGCGAGCTGTGCAGCTGTGGTAACGTTATTAGTCTGCAACCGCGGGCGTGTTTTTCCACATTCAAATATTAATTTTCACCTTCAAAATTAATACATATTCGAATTTAGAATATTCATAGACAGCCCTAATGCATACTGACTGGATAGCCTACACCTTATCTATTTGATTGCAGCTCCCTAATACAATGGCAAGCAGTTAAGTTTTATAGACGAGGCATTCGCGTTTTCCATTTGGATCCACAAACTTGCTTAGCTATATAGTTGCAAGCACATAACAGTTATAGGGCGACGTGTTTCCATTTTCAAAGTGTTTGACAATATTCTCAGCAGTCAAACATTTAAAAGATGCTTTAAAAGCTTAAGTTACCATTCTTGTAAAGAGCAGGTTGCACTCTGCTTTTGGAGGAAGGTGGGGCACGTGAACTGCAGTCTCCAGCAGCACAGAGCTACCCGTGAACGCCTGTCCATAAATAACGGCGGGGAAAAAAACTATCGGCGTAGTTAAAAAAACTATCTAGTAATAAACTATTTTAAGTTAAAATATATTTTATCAACATGACATTTTAAAAACAAACAAAAAAATGACAGTATATAAAAATAATAATGCAATTGTGTTTGTATTTTGCCTTTTTCAGAAACTGAGAAAATAAAAGTGTGGACTAGTTTATTAGCTTTATTTTGTCACTTCGCAAACTGCATGCAAAAAGAACAAACAAAATTGAAAAAGAATAATAATAATCTCAGGGTTTTCCTGGCTCACAACGAAGCGGAGGTGGTAAAATCCTAATAATGTTTGTATTTTAGGTATTTTTATAATGATAATGCTATTTTGTATTTTTCGAAAACTATCATAAAGCTACTGTGTTTCCCACAGTATTATGTGTGTCGTGTGGACCTCTGCACCCAGGGGGTAAAGTAAAGAAAAGTTTGCACGTTTTAAAGATAAATTCATAAATCTTGTGCACTTTGAAAGTTCAAAATTAATTGATTAACTAATTTAGTGTCTAAAATGAGCCTGTTCTGTAGTAGGCTACACATATTTTCTGAGCCACAGACGGAGAGCGCTCACCGCTTGACATCAAAACTATTCAGCCACATAATGTTTTCAACCACATAATGTTTATTTTAGGTTTCAGACATTTAAATCCACATAAGTAAGTTACTAAAAAAGCAATACATTTAGAGTTTGTCAAATACTTATGTCTATGGAAGCGGCAATAATAATTATTTCCGTTATAATTAGACAACACGTTATTCTTATCAAATACACATCGTGTAAGTAACTTTCAAGTTTACTCTATGCTTCTCCCAGTTCACCGGCCACTTGCTTTCATGGGAGAAGTGGATAATTTGACGTTTGTTAAATCCAACAGATCCGATTCTCTAAAATGCAGTATAAACTAACACCCATCGCGTATAGCTTAGATAAGGTGTTAAACGACAATACACATCCACTTACTCATATTCGACAATCGGAATATATGATATTTCCTGCTATAGTTAACAAATTTGTGAAATAAACGCAGATAATCAGTCATTCAGCGCTATTGTGGCTGCGTTGTGACCATACTTTCTATGGGTGTGACGAGCAATGACGCGCCACCATGGAAACCATAACGGGAGACGATCTAAATAACGGGCGCCTCTAAAAACTTTTAAACTTGCGCGTGAAATGGTTAAGTAAGGCTTACATTTAAATGTGTCATCGTTTTGTTTTGAGTTTATGCTCGATAAATAAAGGAACTAATAGAGTTGGGCACAAAATTACCACATTTTCTCCCATTTGTTGCGCCCCACCTGTCATGTTTCTATTCCCCACCAGTGGGGCATGCCCTACACTTTGAGAAACGCTGCACTACGTGAACTCACTCGGGGCTCACAGAGAAGGAAATAAAGAGTTGAATAGTCCTTTATTTTGTTTGTTTGCAAGTTTCAATTCCTCAGAAGCCTATGGAGGAGTGATCCAGCTCTCAGATTTAATCAAAAATATCTTCATTTGTGTTGCGAAGTTGAACGGAAGTCTTACGGCGTTGCAACAACATGAGGGAGAGTAATTACTGAGAGAATTTTCATTTTGGGGTGAACTATCCTTTTAACATCTAACTGAATTGGCATACTTTGCTGAAAGGTGGAATATAACTATTGGGGAGAGTCTACTACAATCAAATCTTAATTTATATTTTCTGTGTTATATTCCTTGTCATTTACAGGAGAAGCACGGTTCAACCAAGTGTACTCAAGAAGTCTAAGCAATGGTTATTAAAAAAAGTCTTCACGCCACACATTGGAGTTTGTTGATGTCATCGAGAGGGTCCTGGAAAATAGACTCAATCCCAACATCAAGGTCCAAAACCCAACCTCCTCACTCGCCCTGCCTCAAACTGATTGCCACCCAACATTGCCCTTTACCAAAACACCAAAAGCAATGTTTAAAAGCCGCTTCTGAGACCTCTTCACACAGCACCCAACTCATTCTCCATCTCTCTCACTACCCTTCTGGTCAACACCTGCTCTGCATATTTATATTCTGGATATACTGGATGTATATATAAATTATCAGCTTGTTTAGTTTTTATAATTATGCCCATGCCCTTGTTATTTTAATTGATTGTCTACCCATGACACAATTATTTAATTTTATTTGTGAATAAAAAAAAAAAATCAATTCTGCACAGCTTTCTGTCTACACCAAAGTTCAACAATATAGAGTTGGGAGGAAAATGATTTTGCAAATAAGTTATAAATGTAATTTTAGACTTGTAAAAAATGTTGGCTTGACCATTATTTTGCTATCTATTGTCATGTAAGGTAACAGTAGGTTAGTAGTACCACTGATGAAATGTTGGTTGTCCAGTAACTACTGTATTTATCACCACCTTTCACCCCACTGGCGATGGCCCTGGATTCTAGCAATATTATAATTGCAGATCAATAGGAAAGGTAGACTAGCCTGGTAATAACAAACTCTGCTACTTCGCTTTCTTCAAATGTGACCGTGTCTGCTAGATCTCTGAAAACGTAAATACCAGCAGAGATGTCTCCTGGCAGTTGGTGGTCTTGCAGAAACCTATGAACAAGTCGTTTCATTCTTTCCTGGCACAAGTTAGGGTCTGAGAACATGTTTGTTGGGTCCAAACATGCTGGTGGAAATTTTCTTGACTCAAAGTTGTCCTAAGGGCAGAAACTTTTGAGATTGCTTCAATCTGACAACCAATCGCAAGAGAGGAGAGAATTGCAGAGGCGAGGCCACCATTTCCAATCTCAACCGTCGAAATTCCACCGGTGCGCAGAAAGAGGAACTGGTTATTATTTCAAAGGAAGTTTTTAAAAAAAAAAAAAAAAAACCTAATTCTCAAAAATGGAGCATTGTATGTGCACCTATGAGTGAATTTTTTATTTTTTTTTCCTGCCTTCATCATAGTATATCATAAGCCGCGTTTCCACCGCAATTACCAGGAACTATTTGTCCCAGGAACTTTTTTTTCCCCCAGACCGCTTGCTTACTGTGTTTACACCGCGTACTAAAGTACCGGTCCGGGGCGGGAAGATTATGTAGTGACGTTGAACTGCGTGCGACTGCTCTTCTTAGCCTGCGCCTTTGTTTTGAGTTTTGTATGAAGGAGATTCAAGCAACTAACAAGGTAATTAACAAAACGGCAGAAAAGAGACGACCACCCAAAGCGTATTCAGAAAGCTCGTAATGCTAGATATAAAAGTAGACGTTTGTTATCAGCGGACATTGACCTTGAGATGGATGGGACGAACATGCACCATCTGGCAGAAAGAATATCGTGGTGAGAACCAGCATGTTTAGCACAAAAGTCCCACCCCGAAAGTTCCTGAACTCTGAAAAAGTACCACCTCACCAGCAGGGACTTTCTGAGGGGGGGAGAATTTTTACCCGGAACTTCATTTAGACCCTGGTTCCTGTGGTGTAAACACACCGAGTACCACCCCAAAGTTCCTAGTTCCTGGGGAAAGTTCCTGCGGTGGAAACGCGGCTATATTGTAATGGTGCAGCTTGTAGCTTAAGGGTAGGCTAGCCTACTGTTTCAGAAGCAAGCTAGTGTTGTAGCTTGCATTAAAGGGGCCATTTACACCTGGTTACTTAATGCGTTTTCTGTGATCGGATAGCTATCCGATCGCGAAAAGACCAGCTGTAAATGCCCCCCGAAACGCATTTGAGACGGATTTGAATCCGATCGCTCAAACCACATTGCGAGGTGGTCTGGGCTAGCCTGACTACGTCAGACTTCCTACTTCCGCTAATTTCATTTCGCTCCTGTAGTCAGTCTGAGATAGCGGCCTATCTTTCAGTTTTCCACCGGCCTGAAAACCAGAGAGCCGTTCGCTGAGAGCCGTGACGTAGCCGCTAAGCGCCGAGGAGTACATTGTAGGTTAGAGAAATCGAAAACCGAATACCGAAACAACCGCAGAAATTGGAAACAAGACACGGGATGCAATTCGCTCTGTTATGGAGAACATTCAGGGGTTTTTCAAACTGAAGCAAAAGTCGTTTACAGCCATATTCACTCCAGTATTTCACTCGCATCATCAGTGTTTACAGCTAGGACCTTCCTCCGCCTTGCCGGGACCTTAATAACGGAGAACGAACGGCGGCGTTTAAAGATTATGCTTGAGTTCTGTACAGAGAAACAGAAGAAGAAGGCTCCAGCGTAATATGATATTAAGTAATATGATGGAAGAAGGTAAAAGAGCCGAGCGCAGGAGGCAAACAAAACGACGGGTAAGTTTAGCTAGCATTAGCAATTAGCTGGTTGAATGCTTTGTTTGTCTTAATCCTTAGTTGTAATGTTTTGCAAAAACACACCACGTATGGCAGACAGCGCGCTACAAGTTCCGTGTTGACAGTGGGCATGACTTATAAGTTCAACCAATCAACGTAGACCTAGGAAAAGGGAACTAAAAAAGTCCTCGCTCTAGACTAGGTACTGGAAGAGTTACAGGAACTACGGTCTGAGGAACTAAAAAATCCCCAATTTAGTCCGGTCGGCACACGAGAAAAAAGGGTTATAGGAACGTTAAGTTCTAGGAACTGCAAAAGTCCCTCCGGTCGGAAAGCGGCTAAACACACAAATAATATAGCAGCATGTTATTGGACAATCCAACTCTAGACACTCATTCATACACAGCACACACACTGTCTTAATACTTTTAAATCAAAGTTTTATGAAGTTTTGGAAAATATATAGACTACTTGCAATAATCGCACAAGCAAAAGCAGTGTTTTACCTATATGAAATGTAAATTATACCAGCAGTGTACAAATGTAAGTACACAGGTCCCGTAATTCAGTAAAAGCATTGATCTCCAAGAAAAATGTATGTACTCACAATTACAAATAAAGAAACTTGCTTTAAAACGTTGATGCTTTGATATATTCTCAGTCCAAAACCAAGGCTTTCCATACATTCTTATGATTTAACTTGACATGGCAAATTATTTGGCAAATTACGTTTTTTCACCCTTGTGTTGTGTTCACAAAAAACACTTTGATAACATTATTGTTTTTGCTTTTTCCAAAGTTTTAAATTGTTTTTTTTTTCTTTTACACATTTTCAGTGTTTATTTCTACGTCCCATATTTTCTGATATAAAACAAAAATTGAAAACGGGTCAATTTAACCCGAAGTCAACACAAGGGTTAATCACATCTATATTGTGCAAAGTGGTTTATTCGGTAAACAATCTAAGACTGTTTCTTTGTCAAGGCTACTCAAGCTGATACCACCTTAAAATTGACATGCTTTATTTACTTCTGGAGGCTGTGGAGTTTCTCTGCCTCGACCAGGCCCGCATCAATTAAAGAAAATGCACCCTTCAAAATTTCTGGCCCAAGGCCATGCGTAGTGAGGTTGTAATAGGACCTGTTGGCCTCCATCGCTGTCTTTATCCTTGTTAGTGTCTGCCTGAAAAAAAATGTGTTGAAAACAGATATTATTGACCAACATGACATCATGACTTTTGCGTAAACATATACGCCACTTTCGAGTCAGGTGGCGTGTTCTCTCCACGCATTTTGAGCTACGCGCGTGTATCTGCGTGTATGCGTATATGTCTACGCCATTAACGTCCGCGTGTCTGGACACGCAGTCAAATCTCCAGTCATAAATGCCATTAACCCCAGTGACGGTTAAGTTTAGGGATGGGGTTGAGGTAAGTCATATCTTTTTTTTACCTAGGATGGTAAGGGAACAGTCATAAATGCCATTAACCACAGTGACGGTTAGGTTTAGGGACGGGGTTGAGGTAAGTCATATATTTATATAACGTTAAGTCAACGGCGTTCATAAACACGCTGAAAGGCGATTATGCGTCTTGATAGCACGCCAAAAATGGAAATACGAATTGGCGTGTCATACACACGCTACTTCATGAGATCAGTCTGTATTGACATAAAGAACAGTGGTAGAGGTGTTGTAATACAATACTGCATATGTAGATCTAAGCCTTTTTAGTCTTGCATACTGGCATTGGTAACAACAGATCATTGAACCTGCAGTGTTGGGCCTTGACTATGGCCTCAAGATGTTGGTCCTCCTCCAGGCAAGCCCATGAAACCCATGTAATTTACATCCTCTGCAAGGGCCAGACATTCTTCTACAAATACACAGTGCAAGAGAATACAAAATTATATTTTTTGTCAAACTAAGAATGGAGTATAGACTGTTAAGGACAAACGAGATTCAGTCATTCCAAAAACGTTTGGTTTGATGAGTCCGCCTAGTTGATAAGATCTATGAAAATTTCATAATTACAGCCTAATGTTACTTGGGGAAGAAAAAAGTCAGTAAGACAAAGGCAAGGTGGATTCTTCCCAAGCCTACACATCTCCGCATTGTCATCTTCATTTAAGGGATTAAAGTGAAAAAAATTCTTCTGACTGAAATTTTTATCAGGCCAAGTCATATTCTTTTTCAATCATAGTCAATTCAAGTCAATTCATTCATATTCTCAAAACTTTATTTAAATAGTCCCAATAGCATTTTAAGGGGAGATGTTTTAAACGAATTAACCGTAAAAAAAAGAAAAAGTAACAGCACCACCATTAAAGTGCTATTTTGTGCAAATGTATCTAAAGTGCTTTTCACTTTTTCTGCCTTTTGGCTGTGAGACCATATTCATGAAGCTTGGCTACACCTGACACCCGTTTCAGTGTTTGACTAGCTACATGTGCAGGAGTTGCTCCTGGAGAGGTGGAGGCTGTAGCAGCTGTTTTGCCTTTAACTCCAGAGGTGGAGGCTGTAACAGCAGTGCATTTAACTCCAGGGGTGGAGGAGGTGAAGGCTGTAACAGCAGTACGTTTAACTCCAGGGGTGGAGGAGGTGGAGGCTGTAGCAGCAATGCCTTTAACTCCAGTGGTGGAGAAGGTGAAGGCTGTAGCAGCAGTGCATTTAACTCCAGGGGTGGAGGAGGTGGAGGCTGTAACAGCAGTGCATTTAACACCAGGGGTGGAGGAGGTGGAGGCTGTAGCAGCAGTACGTTTAACTCCAGGGGTGAAGGAGGTGGAGGCTGTAGCAGCAATGCCTTTAACACCAGTGGTGAAGGAGGTAAAGGCTGTAGCAGCAGTGCATTTAATTCCAGGGGTGAAGGAGGTGGAGGCTGTAGCAGCAGTGCCTTTAACTCCAGTGGTGAAGGAGGTGGAGGCTGTAGTAGCAATGCGTTTAAGTCCAGGGTGGAGGAGGTAAAGGCTGTAGCAGCAGTGCATTTAAGTCCAGAGGTGGAGGAGGTGGAGGCTGGAGCAGCAGTGCGTTTAACTCCAGAGGTGGAGGAGGTGGAGGCTGTAGCAGCAGTGCATTTAAGTCCAGAGGTGGAGGAGGTAAAGGCTGTAGCAGCAGTGCATTTAAGTCCAGGGGTGAAGGAGGTGGAGGCTGTAGCAGCAGTGCATTTAAGTCCAGAGGTGGAGGAGGTAAAGGCTGTAGCAGCAGTGCATTTAAGTCCAGAGGTGGAGGAGGTGGAGGCTGTAGCAGCAGTGCGTTTAACTCCAGAGGTGGAGGAGGTGAAGGCTGTAGCAGCAGTGCATTTAACTCCAGTGGTGGAGAAGGTGAAGGCTGTAGCAGCAGTACGTTTAACTCCAGGGGTGGAGGAGGTAAAGGCTGTAGCAGCAGTGCATTTAAGTCCAGGGGTGAAGGAGGTGGAGGCTGTAGCAGCAGTGCGTTTAACTCCAGAGGTGGAGGAGGTAAAGACTGTAGCAGCAGTGCGTTTAACTCCAGAGGTGGAGGAGGTGGAGGCTGTAGCAGCAGTGCATTTAAGTCCAGAGGTGGAGGAGGTGGAGGCTGTAGCAGCAGTGCGTTTAACTCCAGAGGTGGAGGAGGTGAAGGCTGTAGCAGCAGTGCATTTAACTCCAGTGGTGGAGAAGGTGAAGGCTGTAGCAGCAGTACGTTTAACTCCAGGGGTGGAGGAGGTGGAGGCTGTAACAGCAGTGCATTTAACTCCAGGGGTGGAGGAGGTGGAGGCTGTAGTAGCGATGCGTTTAACTCCAGGGGTGGAGGAGGTGGAGGCTGTAGCAGCAGTACGTTTAACTCCAGGGGTGGAGGAGGTGGAGGCTGTAGCAGCAGTACGTTTAACTCCAGGGGTGGAGGAGGTGGAGGCTGTAGCAGCAGTGCGTTTAACTCCAGAGGTGGAGGAGGTGAAGGCTCTAGCAGCAGTGCATTTAACTCCAGTGGTGGAGAAGGTGAAGGCTGTAGCAGCAGTACGTTTAACTCCAGGGGTGGAGGAGGTGGAGGCTGTAACAGCAGTGCATTTAACTCCAGGGGTGGAGGAGGTGGAGGCTGTAGTAGCGATGCGTTTAACTCCAGGGGTGGAGGAGGTGGAGGCTGTAGCAGCAGTACGTTTAACTCCAGGGGTGGAGGAGGTGGAGGCTGTAGCAGCAGTATGTTTAACTCCAGGGGTGAAGGAGGTGGAGGCTGTAGCAGCAGTACGTTTAACTCCAGGGGTGGAGGAGGTGGAGGCTGTAGCAGCAGTGTGTTTAACTCCAGGGGTGGAGGAGGTGAAGGCTGTAGCAGCAGTACGTTTAACTCCAGGGGTGAAGGAGGTGGAGGCTGTAGCAGCAGTATGTTTAACTCCAGGGGTGAAGGAGGTGGAGGCTGTAGCAGCAGTACGTTTAACTCCAGGGGTGGAGGAGGTGGAGGCTGTAGCAGCAGTGTGTTTAACTCCAGGGGTGGAGGAGGTGAAGGCTGTAGCAGCAGTACGTTTAACTCCAGGGGTGAAGGAGGTGGAGGCTGTAGCAGCAATGCCTTTAACTCCAGTGGTGGAGAAGGTGAAGGCTGTAGCAGCAGTGCATTTAACTCCAGGGGTGGAGGAGGTAAAGGCTGTAGCAGCAGTGCATTTAATTCCAGGGGTGAAGGAGGTGGAGGCTGTAGCAGCAGTGCCTTTAACTCCAGTGGTGAAGGAGGTGGAGGCTGTAGTAGCAATGCGTTTAAGTCCAGGGTGGAGGAAGTGGAGGCTGCAGCAGCAGTGCATTTAAGTCCAGAGCTGGAGGAGGTAAAGGCTGTAGCAGCAGTGCATTTAAGTCCAGAGGTGGAGGAGGTGGAGGCTGTAGCAGCAGTGCATTTAAGTCCAGAGGTGGAGGAGGTAAAGGCTGTAGCAGCAGTGCATTTAAGTCCAGGGGTGGAGGAGGTAAAGCCTGTAGCAGCAGTGCATTTAAGTCCAGGGGTGAAGGAGGTGGAGGCTGTAGCAGCAGTGCATTTAAGTCCAGAGGTGGAGGAGGTAAAGGCTGTAGCAGCAGTGCATTTAAGTCCAGAGGTGGAGGAGGTAAAGGCTGTAGCAGCAGTGCATTTAAGTCCAGAGGTGGAGGAGGTAAAGGCTGTAGCAGCAGTGCATTTAAGTCCAGGGGTGGAGGAGGTAAAGGCTGTAGCAGCAGTGCATTTAAGTCCAGGGGTGAAGGAGGTGGAGGCTGTAGCAGCAGTGCATTTAAGTCCAGAGGTGGAGGAGGTAAAGGCTGTAGCAGCAGTGCATTTAAGTCCAGGGGTGAAGGAGGTGGAGGCTGTAGCAGCAGTGCATTTAAGTCCAGAGGTGGAGGAGGTAAAGGCTGTAGCAGCAGTGCATTTAAGTCCAGAGGTGGAGGAGGTAAAGGCTGTAGCAGCAGTGCATTTAAGTCCAGGGGTGAAGGAGGTGGAGGCTGTAGCAGCAGTGCGTTTAACTCCAGAGGTGGTGGAGGTAAAGGCTGTAGCAGCAGTGCGTTTAACTCCAGAGGTGGAGGAGGTGGAGGCTGTAGCAGCAGTGCATTTAAGTCCAGAGGTGGAGGAGGTGGAGGCTGTAGCAGCAGTGCATTTAACTCCAGAGGTGGAGGAGGTGAAGGCTGTAGCAGCAGTGCATTTAACTCCAGGGGTGAAGGAGGTGGAGGCTGTAGCAGCAGTACGTTTAACTCCAGGGGTGGAGGAGGTGGAGGCTGTAACAGCAGTGCATTTAACTCCAGGGGTGGAGGAGGTGGAGGCTGTAGTAGCAATGCGTTTAACTCCAGGGGTGGAGGAGGTGGAGGCTGTAGCAGCAGTGCGTTTAACTCCAGAGGTGGAGGAGGTGAAGGCTGTAGCAGCAGTGCATTCAACTCCAGGGGTGGAGAAGGTGAAGGCTGTAGCAGCAGTACGTTTAACTCCAGGGGTGGAGGAGGTGGAGGCTGTAACAGCAGTGCATTTAACTCCAGGGGTGGAGGAGGTGGAGGCTGTAGTAGCAATGCGTTTAACTCCAGGGGTGGAGGAGGTGGAGGCTGTAGCAGCAGTACGTTTAACTCCAGGGGTGGAGGAGGTGGAG
The DNA here is from genome assembly GCF_016745375.1 of Pimephales promelas. The sequence continues at coordinate 1,742,129 of NW_024121299.1, read as the reverse complement.
GCTGTAGCAGCAGTACGTTTAACTCCAGGGGTGAAGGAGGTGGAGGCTGTAGCAGCAGTACGTTTAACTCCAGGGGTGGAGGAGGTGGAGGCTGTAGCAGCAGTGTGTTTAACTCCAGGGGTGGAGGAGGTGAAGGCTGTAGCAGCAGTACGTTTAACTCCAGGGGTGAAGGAGGTGGAGGCTGTAGCAGCAATGCCTTTAACTCCAGTGGTGGAGAAGATGAAGGCTGTAGCAGCAGTGCATTTAACTCCAGGGGTGGAGGAGGTAAAGGCTGTAGCAGCAGTGCATTTAATTCCAGGGGTGAAGGAGGTGGAGGCTGTAGTAGCAATGCGTTTAAGTCCAGGGTGGAGGAAGTGGAGGCTGTAGCAGCAGTGCATTTAAGTCCAGAGGTGGAGGAGGTAAAGGCTGTAGCAGCAGTGCATTTAAGTCCAGAGGTGGAGGAGGTGGAGGCTGTAGCAGCAGTGCATTTAAGTCCAGAGGTGGAGGAGGTGGAGGCTGTAGCAGCAGTACGTTTAACTCCAGGGGTGGAGGAGGTGGAGGCTGTAGCAGCAGTACGTTTAACTCCAGGGGTGAAGGAGGTGGAGGCTGTAGCAGCAGTATGTTTAACTCCAGGGGTGGAGGAGGTGGAGGCTGTAGCAGCAGTGTGTTTAACTCCAGGGGTGGAGGAGGTGAAGGCTGTAGCAGCAGTACGTTTAACTCCAGGGGTGAAGGAGGTGGAGGCTGTAGCAGCAGTGCATTTAACTCCAGGGGTGGAGGAGGTAAAGGCTGTAGCAGCAGTGCATTTAATTCCAGGGGTGAAGGAGGTGGAGGCTGTAGTAGCAATGCGTTTAAGTCCAGGGTGGAGGAAGTGGAGGCTGTAGCAGCAGTGCATTTAAGTCCAGAGGTGGAGGAGGTAAAGGCTGTAGCAGCAGTGCATTTAAGTCCAGAGGTGGAGGAGGTGGAGGCTGTAGCAGCAGTGCATTTAAGTCCAGAGGTGGAGGAGGTGGAGGCTGTAGCAGCAGTGCATTTAACTCCAGAGGTGGAGGAGGTAAAGGCTGTAGCAGCAGTGCGTTTAACTCCAGAGGTGGAGGAGGTGGAGGCTGTAGCAGCAGTGCATTTGAGTCCAGAGGTGGAGGAGGTGGAGGCTGTAGCAGCAGTGCGTTTAACTCCAGAGGTGGAGGAGGTGAAGGCTGTAGCAGCAGTGCATTTATCTCCAGGGGTGGATGAGGTGAAGGCTGTAGCAGCAGTGCATTTATCTCCAGGGGTGGAGGAGGTGGAGGCTGTAGCAGCAGTGCATTTAACTCCAGGGGTGGAGAAGGTGAAGGCTGTAGCAGCAGTACGTTTAACTCCAGGGGTGGAGGAGGTGGAGGCTGTAACAGCAGTGCATTTAACTCCAGGGGTGGAGGAGGTGGAGGCTGTAGTAGCAATGCGTTTAACTCCAGGGTGGAGGAGGTGGAGGCTGTAGCAGCAGTACGTTTAACTCCAGGGGTGGAGGAGGTGGAGGCTGTAGCAGCAGTACGTTTAACTCCAGGGGTGAAGGAGGTGGAGGCTGTAGCAGCAGTACGTTTAACTCCAGGGGTGGAGGAGGTGGAGGCTGTAGCAGCAGTGTGTTTAACTCCAGGGGTGGAGGAGGTGAAGGCTGTAGCAGCAGTACGTTTAACTCCAGGGGTGAAGGAGGTGGAGGCTGTAGCAGCAATGCCTTTAACTCCAGTGGTGGAGAAGATGAAGGCTGTAGCAGCAGTGCATTTAACTCCAGGGGTGGAGGAGGTAAAGGCTGTAGCAGCAGTGCATTTAATTCCAGGGGTGAAGGAGGTGGAGGCTGTAGTAGCAATGCGTTTAAGTCCAGGGTGGAGGAAGTGGAGGCTGTAGCAGCAGTGCATTTAAGTCCAGAGGTGGAGGAGGTAAAGGCTGTAGCAGCAGTGCATTTAAGTCCAGAGGTGGAGGAGGTGGAGGCTGTAGCAGCAGTGCATTTAAGTCCAGAGGTGGAGGAGGTGGAGGCTGTAGCAGCAGTACGTTTAACTCCAGGGGTGGAGGAGGTGGAGGCTGTAGCAGCAGTACGTTTAACTCCAGGGGTGAAGGAGGTGGAGGCTGTAGCAGCAGTATGTTTAACTCCAGGGGTGGAGGAGGTGGAGGCTGTAGCAGCAGTGTGTTTAACTCCAGGGGTGGAGGAGGTGAAGGCTGTAGCAGCAGTACGTTTAACTCCAGGGGTGAAGGAGGTGGAGGCTGTAGCAGCAGTGCATTTAACTCCAGGGGTGGAGGAGGTAAAGGCTGTAGCAGCAGTGCATTTAATTCCAGGGGTGAAGGAGGTGGAGGCTGTAGTAGCAATGCGTTTAAGTCCAGGGTGGAGGAAGTGGAGGCTGTAGCAGCAGTGCATTTAAGTCCAGAGGTGGAGGAGGTAAAGGCTGTAGCAGCAGTGCATTTAAGTCCAGAGGTGGAGGAGGTGGAGGCTGTAGCAGCAGTGCATTTAAGTCCAGAGGTGGAGGAGGTGGAGGCTGTAGCAGCAGTGCATTTAACTCCAGAGGTGGAGGAGGTAAAGGCTGTAGCAGCAGTGCGTTTAACTCCAGAGGTGGAGGAGGTGGAGGCTGTAGCAGCAGTGCATTTGAGTCCAGAGGTGGAGGAGGTGGAGGCTGTAGCAGCAGTGCGTTTAACTCCAGAGGTGGATGAGGTGAAGGCTGTAGCAGCAGTGCATTTATCTCCAGGGGTGGATGAGGTGAAGGCTGTAGCAGCAGTGCATTTATCTCCAGGGGTGGAGGAGGTGGAGGCTGTAGCAGCAGTGCATTTAACTCCAGGGGTGAAGGAGGTGGAGGCTGTAGCAGCAGTATGTTTAACTCCAGGGGTGGAGGAGGTGGAGGCTGTAGCAGCAGTGCATTTAACTCCAGGGGTGGAGGAGGTGGAGGCTGTAGCAGCAGTGCATTTAACTCCAGGGGTGGAGGAGGTGGAGGCTGTAACAGCAGTGCATTTAACTCCAGGGGTGGAGGGGGTGGAGGCTGTAGCAGCAGTGCATTTAACTCCAGGGGTGAAGGAGGTGGAGGCTGTAGCAGCAGTACGTTTAACTCCAGGGGTGGAGGAGGTGGAGGCTGTAACAGCAGTGCATTTAACTCCAGGGGTGGAGGAGGTGGAGGCTGTAGTAGCAATGCGTTTAACTCCAGGGGTGGAGGAGGTGGAGGCTGTAGCAGCAGTACGTTTAACTCCAGGGGTGGAGGAGGTGGAGGCTGTAGCAGCAGTGCGTTTAACTCCAGAGGTGGAGGAGGTGAAGGCTGTAGCAGCAGTGCATTTAACTCCAGGGGTGGAGAAGGTGAAGGCTGTAGCAGCAGTACGTTTAACTCCAGGGGTGAAGGAGGTGGAGGCTGTAGCAGCAGTACGTTTAACTCCAGGGGTGGAGGAGGTGGAGGCTGTAGCAGCAGTGCATTTAAGTCCAGAGGTGGAGGAGGTGGAGGCTGTAGCAGCAGTGCATTTAACTCCAGAGGTGGAGGAGGTAAAGGCTGTAGCAGCAGTGCGTTTAACTCCAGAGGTGGAGGAGGTGGAGGCTGTAGCAGCAGTGCGTTTAACTCCAGGGGTGGAGAAGGTGAAGGCTGTAGCAGCAGTGCGTTTAACTCCAGAGGTGGAGGAGGTGGAGGCTGTAGCAGCAGTGCATTTAAGTCCAGAGGTGGAGGAGGTGAAGGCTGTAGCAGCAGTGCATTTAAGTCCAGAGGTGGAGGAGGTGGAGGCTGTAGCAGCAGTGCATTTAACTCCAGGGGTGGAGGAGGTGGAGGCTGTAGTAGCAATGCGTTTAAGTCCAGAGGTGGAGGAGGTGAAGGCTGTAGCAGCAGTGCATTTAAGTCCAGAGGTGGAGGAGGTGAAGGCTGTAGCAGCAGTGCATTTAACTCCAGGGGTGGAGGAGGTGGAGGCTGTAGCAGCAGTGCGTTTAACTCCAGGGGTGGAGAAGGTGAAGGCTGTAGCAGCAGTGCGTTTAACTCCAGAGGTGGAGGAGGTGGAGGCTGTAGCAGCAGTGCATTTAAGTCCAGAGGTGGAGGAGGTGAAGGCTGTAGCAGCAGTGCATTTAACTCCAGGGGTGGAGAAGGTGAAGGCTGTAGCAGCAGTACGTTTAACTCCAGGGGTGGAGGAGGTGGAGGCTGAAGCAGCAGTGTGTTTAACTCCAGGGGTGGAGGAGGTGAAGGCTGTAGCAGCAGTACGTTTAACTCCAGGGGTGAAGGAGGTGGAGGCTGTAGCAGCAATGCCTTTAACTCCAGTGGTGGAGAAGGTGAAGGCTGTAGCAGCAGTGCATTTAACTCCAGGGGTGGAGGAGGTAAAGGCTGTAGCAGCAGTGCATTTAATTCCAGGGGTGAAGGAGGTGGAGGCTGTAGCAGCAGTGCCTTTAACTCCAGTGGTGAAGGAGGTGGAGGCTGTAGTAGCAATGCGTTTAAGTCCAGGGTGGAGGAAGTGGAGGCTGTAGCAGCAGTGCATTTAAGTCCAGAGGTGGAGGAGGTAAAGGCTGTAGCAGCAGTGCATTTAAGTCCAGAGGTGGAGGAGGTGGAGGCTGTAGCAGCAGTGCATTTAAGTCCAGAGGTGGAGGAGGTGGAGGCTGTAGCAGCAGTGCATTTAAGTCCAGAGGTGGAGGAGGTAAAGGCTGTAGCAGCAGTGCATTTAAGTCCAGAGGTGGAGGAGGTAAAGGCTGTAGCAGCAGTGCATTTAAGTCCAGGGGTGAAGGAGGTGGAGGCTGTAGCAGCAGTGCGTTTAACTCCAGAGGTGGAGGAGGTGGAGGCTGTAGCAGCAGTGCATTTAATTCCAGGGGTGGAGGAGGTAAAGGCTGTAGCAGCAGTGCATTTAACTCCAGAGGTGGAGGAGGTGGAGGCTGGAGCAGCAGTGCGTTTAAGTCCAGGGGTGGAGGAAGTGGAGGCTGTAGCAGCAGCTGTTTTGCCTTTAACTCTAGGGGTGGAGAAGGTGAAGGCTGTAGCACAAACAGAAGAGGTGGAACCTTTCTTTACTTTAACCCTAACTTATGAGAGGACCTTTACAGCTTCCCTCAGTTTCCTTTCCTTTTGCTTGTCAAGGTTTTGCTTCTTTTTCTTCAATTGATTTTGGTATGTCCCAGGCACAATCTCCTCAATGCAGGGGTAATTTGCATTTTGGAGGCTGTTTTGCCAATTACCTTCATGTGGGACTTGATAATAGCTAAGTTTTCATAAGTCTCAATGTTCAACCTAACCTTGTCTTTCTCAATTATGTCATCCATGATGTTAAACAATCCTTCGACAAGAGGGTCAGTGAACAATGACAGAAGAGCCTTTACCAACTTCCCTAAGATGGGGACTCCTCCTCCTGGCATCTTCATGGCAAAGATCTTACTCCACCAGCCAACATCGATTTGTGCAATGTTCTCCTCAAAACATTTGGCAAGTGCTCTTAGATCTGGTAGGCTTGCACCTCTTCATCCAGTTGTCCCAACTCCTCAGACTTCACACTTTCACTTTGATATTTTAGCGCAGATGTAGTCGAATTGCACTGTAACTTAGGGCCATTTAAAACCAATATATTGAAACGTCTGTTTATCCAGTCATTAGAAAAATATCAGTCTATGCATTTTATATTTAATATGAGGGAAATACAAATCCGTAAAAGGGGTCGCACACTGAACGAGAAGCGCCACGCCACGTCTAGGGGGCTGTTTACACCTGGCCACTTCATGCGTTTTCTCAGATCGGATGGCTATCTGATTTATCAAAACGATTCAATTGACACCTGGTCACATACATGTGTGTTTGCAAAACGGATATAAATCCGATCTTCAATTCCCCCACGCTATATGCGGATTTAATGAAGTGCACGTCACCAAAAACAACATATGAAGAGTTCAGATGCAAAAGCCTCTAAGTGCCATTTGAAATTTTCTTCTAAAATGATCATTTTTATCAAGCTTGTATATTTAAGTTCAGTGATTTCACTTTAATGGCAATGATAATTACCTATTAATTGTTATTTAAGTGAAATTACTGAACTTAAATATACAAGTTTGATAAAAATCATTATTAAAGAAGAAAATTTCAAATGGCATTTAGAGGCTTTTGCATCTGAACTCTTCATATGAGCTGCATTTTGATCATCGGCTAATTTCAAAATCAGCAGAGACAGCAATAAGAGAGAGCGGCAACCTGGTAAGATCATTTAGTTTCTTTACTTTTAATGAAGATGGTAGTGTTAAGTGTCTGCGACTTACTTTCACTTTGATTTGCGATAGATTGCAGCGCACTGGCTTGATAGGCGCTCAGCTGCTCATCTGAGGTGATGCGTGTCGCAGTAGCATCGTCATATCTGACTAAAATAACATGACATATAGCCTATAACACGCTCTCACACGTTTTTTTTTTTTTAGCATTTTTGGGAGTAGTAACATTTACATATGTGGTTTCAACAACCAGATGCATTTACACATGTCCAGTTTCGTCTGGAATGTGGCCCAGCCTACCTTCTGATGTGGTTTGAGTGATCGGAGTTTCAGAAGGCATTTACACCTGGTCTTTTCAAGATCGGATACAGTAAACGTATGAAGTGATTTAAGAGCACCGTTAACTGAATTAATTGAGAATCTCACCTGAAAATCCAATAACATCAGCAATTGTCATTCAAGCAGCTGATTTCTGTATTATGGTTTATATGCATTCATCAGATATTTCATCCCTCTCTATTTATTTGTATTGTAAGAAAAAGAGCTTCCCGGGCACTACAAAATAATTCATTTTGTGTTGCATATAAGAAAAGTAGATAAAATGGGTTTAGAATTACACGAAAACCTTATGGAAAAAAAAAAAACAACAACATTAAAAAAACTGATTTAGTTATTATTTCGTGCTGTTTAAAACTAGGGTTGACAATAGAATCAAATAATTATGATTACTCTCATTATTTATAATAATATGAACATTCCAGTGTTAAATCTTGTATAAAACATATTTAGGCCTAATTACAAACTTACAAATTACTGCAAGGTTATTTATTTGGGGTATAGCACACGCCTTTGGTAAAATTCAAATGAGCCATTTTAATCTAGATTAATTTCAAAATTAATCTAGATTAAAAAAATAATCTATGCCCACCTCTAATATATATATATATATATATATATATATTCTACTGTTTTAAAACATATTTCAAAGTTTGCATTCTCAGGCCTCTGCTGTCCTGTAAATGAATGGCCAAACGTTTAAAGTCCCTGTGAAATCAAAATTGACCATACTTACTTTATTTGCCTAAATTGATAGTTTTGTGGTGAACAATTCATACATGCAAGTCAATCCACACAAAAAAAATTTTGGCTTCGTAATCTTTAATCAAAGTTTGAAAATGCCCCTCCCCTCTGCATTGGAGGACCTTGCCCGATGACGTAGGCTTTACGGTTGGGGTGTCTCCTTAACATCCATAACCACACCCCTCCAACTGACAGCTGCTGTGTGTTTGCGAGCGCCGAGCGAGCATTGATTGACAGCGTGTGTAAACTTGCGTCATCCTCCATTTCAAAATGAAACACCCATTTTTCTAGATCCAATCAGGTGGTAGTTAGAAAAAAAAGCCACGCCCACTATTTTGCCTCATTTAGTATTCCGTTTCTCTCCGAAATACGTCATAACACTGGAGAAAAGTCGTTTGCAACTTCCGGTTCACGGGGACTTTTAACCTAATTTAATAACAAATGATTTTTACAATGGAAATTAATCAATCAAAAACTTACTAAACAATGACTTTGTCCTAGATCTGCTATACAACAATCTGAAAAATATGTATCTGTATTATTACCCCAAACTCAACATATTGTTCCCTTATACCAACATGGAGGTACACTATAATTACAGAAATGTACACCTTAATTTCGGCTTACTTACGAAGTTATTTGCAGGTTGTACTGTATATCTGCTTGTTTTATAACTCATTGTTCCCTTATACCTAAATGGAAGTACACTATAATTATGTAAACGTACACTGTCATTTCGGTTTACTTAAGCAGTTGTTTGTGGGTCATAATAAAATGTGTTACCCACTATTGATATCTGTAATACATTTTGTTGGGTTCTGTTTAACAGGAGGGGTTTATCCCTGCTCTTATCCATTCTGCGCTGGACAGGGAGTTCTTGCCTAGACACGATCTATATCACCAACCCAAACTCTATGATAAATGTCAATCATCTTTGATGGTAATGATGGTCCTGACAGAACATTAGATTAGTATTGTCTCCTGTCAACCATTGACTTTAATACAAACAATATTCTAATTGGGATTATAAAAAAAATGTCATCATAAATTAGATAATTATCTGTTTTTGTTTATTATCTTGAACTGATACAATCCTTTGACAAAAGCATGTCTGCAATGTCAGCTCAATCATATATCATGCACTCATGCAAAACATTCAGGAATCTGTCAAATCTGCAGTTTCTTATGCATTCCTGTGTTTCAATCGGCTCCGCTATACTAAGGACGAAACTCCAGCTCCTTGTAAAGGTGTTGCTTGAGCCAGGGCATCACTGAGAACACACTGATGTGGAAGTCCCGGGCGTCGAGAGGCCGGTTATCTCTGACAGCTGTCCTTGAGTCACATGTCTGCTTAGTGCCCCAGCTAATGACTGCCACCTGTGGGAGAATAACAGAAGTCAAATGATCTGAAAAGTCAAGAGTTTTGCTCTGGGGTGTGTTTCCTGAACAATTACATAACTCGCTGCTTAAAGGTGCTCTAAGCGATGTCACACATATTTTAGGCCCAAACATTTTTTTATCTCCTCACTATCCGCTAGCTGCCTGTCCCCTAAACACACTGTAAAAAAAACACCCAGACCAGTTTCTCACTTGCCTTTTCTTTCAAAAGTGCTTGAAAAAGTTTTTTTTTTTTTTTCCAATTACATTCTTTTCTAGAAAATAACTTTCTGTTTGAGAAATTTCGATCAGGATTTAGATCGCGCCATAGTACTGAGTCTGCATTATTAAAGGTACACTACGATATTGCCCGCTTTGTTGATGCTAAGAGTCCCGTTATTTTAGTGCTTCTCAATCTCACGCCGGCTTTTGATACAGTGGACCATGCAATTCTTCTGTCTCGCCTCAATCACTATGTTTGCATTAAGGGTACTGCGTTTCAGTGGTTTTCGTCATACTTGACTAACAGAACCTTTTCAGTAGTGATTGGGAATTCGTACCCTTCTACTACTTCTTTCTCCTGCGGGGTGCCACAAGGCTCTATTCTTGGACCAGTTTTATTTTCGCTCTATCTGCTGCCCCTGGGGTCCATCATAGCCAGGCATAACATAGCTTATCACTGCTACGCTGATGATTTGCAGATTTATTTGCCGATAAGTCCAACAAATAGTGATGCATTCGGGTCACTAGTTGATTGCATTGACGACATTAACTCATGGTTAGGAAAAATTGTCCTTAATTTAAATGAAGATAAGACCGAATATATTTTATTTGGTGAGTCTGCAAACACTGACCCTAATATGTTATTTTCAAGTTTTAGACCGAGTGTCAGAAATCGCGGTGTGACTTTTGATAGTAGCCTGAAATTTGACAAACAAATTGATAGTGTGGTAAAAGCAAGTTTTTTTCAGCTACGTCTATTGGCAAAGGTCAAACCTTTTTTAAATCGTTCGGATCTTGAGAAAGCTATTCATGCTTTTATTAGCTCAAGATTAGATTACTGTAATGCACTTTACGTGGGAGCATTTCAGTCATCACTCAGGCGCCTTCAGCTGGTACAGAACGCAGCAGGTCGTCTTTTAACTAATACACGCAAGCGTGAGCATATAACCCCAATTCTTTCTTCGCTTCACTGGCTTCCGGCTTCTTTTAGAGTTGATTTTAAAGGGCTTTTTAAATTTTATTATATTGTTGTCCGAGGTCAACTTATGATGTTCGCTTGGTTTTTGCATTCAAAAAGTTCAAAATGAATAAGTAATAGGCTATTTTGTACGAGCTTACCTGAAAAACGGTCAGTTTTTATAGGCGTGTCGCACTGAAGACTTGGAAGTAAACGCCCACTGCTGCGAGAGGAGAACAGTTTTGCATATTATAATGAGTTTAACTCACGTTGGTGCACGTGGGGGAAAACGTCCAATGTTGTAAAATGGCAACCGGATTCGCCCATACATGTTCGACCCAGAGTCCGTGTGTTGCACCATTACTGTCAGATCCAATATAGACGGCACAGCTCCGTTCGTTACTCTTAATGGGTCTGCAAATCCAGTCTTGTTTACAAAACAATCCTCAGTGAAATGAAGCGAACAGACGACGATGTTACCCTCATCAGCTGGAACGTCATTAAAAATAAAGTTTATCCATGCAGTCCTATTGGAATCCAGCTTATGCAGCGACTGTCTTCTTCCACAACCAGGCACTGCACAATATTCTGTATTGCTCGGTTGCTCGAACCGGTTTGTCATCACGAGGTAGGCATGTTATTCATCTATGCGTGTAATGCGTGAATCGGTGGGCGGGGCTAAACCTGCCGTGTTATAGTAGGAGTTGATCTTCTTCTGTGGGGGTGGTGTTTTATAATCTTTGACGTCATATTTCCCCACTTTTAAAAACGAGTCGTTTTCAGAGGCTGGTGTCAATAAAAGCTTTTATTGGACTAACAAGGACGTTTTCAGTTCTGAAACTTACAGGATATTCTTATAATATGATGACCTCTTAGATGTCAAAAGCTCAAGGAAAATTTGATTTCTCAGTTCATCACCCCTTTAAGATTTTATTGTTTGTTTTTAAAGCTCTCGATTGGCTTGCTCCACCGTACGTGACTGAGATGCTAACCTTACGAGAATCAAACAGGACTCTCAGGTCAACAAATCAACTTTTGTTGGTTGTCCCAAGGACAAGGTACAGACTATGGGGTGAGCGGGCCTTTTCTGTAGCTGGGCCAAGACTTTGGAACAATCTACCTGCCGATTTACGAACTATCACGGAATTAGGCCCTTTTAAAGCTAAGCTTAAGACTTATTTATTTAGACTGGCTTTTATATCAAAACTTTGTTGACTCATTCTGTGTCATTTTCCATTGTATTGTTGTTTTTTTGTTGTTGTTTTATTGTTATTTTGGAAAGCACTTTGGTTCACCTTGAAAAAGGGATGTAAAGGGCTGTATAAATAAACATTGATTGATTGATTGAACCCAGGCTCCACAAATGGCAACAAAAACATACTGCGACAACCCGTTCCATGAAACATAACAAACTGTTCCAGCCAATAACTGACATCAGGCCCTGAGGGAGGGTCTTTCTAGCCTCTGTTTTGTTTGAAAATACTTTAAACGTCAACAAGAAGTCACGTCACCCGACATCGCTTAGACCACCTTTAACTAACCGTTGTACAATGCATCGTTAAAGAAATCAACTAGCTAATCACGACTGTTTCCCGAAACCATATTGTTGCAAATTTGTTGTTCAGTAATAACTTATTTTAACGAATCCGTTTAAGATCTAATTAATGCTAAAAGTTTTGCTATAAATCACAGATATATCATCTGAGAACTATGTCCCTTTTTTTTTTTTTTTTGCTTATTTATTTCTAGATTCAATCATAGTTCTTACATATTAATTAATGCATGTACATGCTCACTCTTCAAAAATTACACTTTAAATCTTGGCAAACTAAAAGATGAAATTGACATTTGCATATATTTGAAATCAAATATGCATATTTGATTTGATATAGGACACCATGCAGGAATTCTGTTTTTGCTGTCGCTGTGGAGTACTTGTTTTTAATGTTACTGTCGTAAATACCACTCACGCAGAGCGTGACGTCTTACATAAGCTGTGTCCCAATGTTAAGGCTGCATCCTCCGAAGTCCGTATTTGAAGGCCGATTGCGTCACAGCCGCATGACGAAGGACGTCCCAATTCAAAGGCTGCATCCGCGAAGGCCGCATTTAAAGGCCGATTGCGTCATCGCGGTGGGATGAAGGCTGTCCCAATTCAGTTATGCATCCTCCGAAGGCCGTATTCGAAGGCCGGTTGCGTCATTGCAGCGCGACGAAGGCTTACCTGATTCAAAAGCGACGCCAAATGCACCCTTCGTTTCCCTGTGAAAGGAAGGATACATAAATGGACACTTCGCGGACTATCCTACCCGATCCTACCCCATAAATCATTGCGCGGGTGACGACAGCATTTTTATTTAAGAAAAGGGTGGCCGAGAGTTCAGTGGTGGACGGCAAATTCACATTTAAATGTAAAAGTATTATGTTTTTATTTACTCAAATAGCCAGAGAAACCAGTGTTAACAGCCAAAAGTTTGTTTTTTTTTCGTTTTTTTTTTCTTGTTCATCTTAACTCATTCGTCAGCATTGCATGGTTTTGTCAAGTGGAAATGCGAAAACGGCTTTTATAGCCTTGTATTGTATTTCTTGTACATTGTATTTCTTTATTATTCATTATTTCATTATTTTATGCAACTTTAAATGTGTACACAAAAGAGAATTCATGGCTCTGGATATTTGTTTATTTTTGTAAGGGTCTCTGAGTGTTTGCAAGGTTGATGCATTTAAACTATAATATACTTTTGTTTTGTGTCGTTTAATGTAAAATGTGTAGTGTTGTTGTCCTGTGAGGGAAAAAAGTAGGCTACTTCACATTATCTATATTGAAATATGAATATTGGAATTATTGGAATATGAATTGGAAATTCATCCTAGAAATGTTGTATTATTTGCCAGTGATATCAAGACATATTCTTTAAAAACACGTAATATTATCTTACATTACTTTGACTCAAGTATAGGTATTATTAAGAGAAAAGAAACCAGAATAACTGTTCTTTGCTGTGCACTTTCACTTCCTCCTTGGGGGCTCTTCTTTTTATCAAGTACAAACTACAAAGCACTCACTTGAAAATATCGCATCCTCTTACGTAGAAAGAGAGCTCCTCCAGAATCCCCTGCAAAGAATTGCACTCATTATGTGTCATCTCAGTGTGTAGATATTAATATATATATATATATATATATATATATATATATATATATATATATATTTTTATTCAATCAAACCTTTGCAAGTCATTTCATGTCTGATTGACTCTGTTCCTCCAGTGCACATGAACCTGTCTGTGATCACTTCTGACAGAGATGCGCTGCTGTTTGCAGGAAAGGTGGATCTTGCTTTCTTTAAGCATTCACCTCTCTGTGGGAGAAAGTTTTATATCATAATATACATAATCGACTAAATTATAGGATGCACTGATTAATTAATCAAATGGATCATATGAAATTACATTACAAGTGAATTATTGTTTGTTTTATTTCCATTTTATTGAACACAAGTTTATCACTACCAGTCCTACATGTCTATTCACAAAGGATGTGTTCTTCAAGTCCTTCTGTTTTAATTGTTGGTCTATGTACAGATGTGGCCAAAAGATTAGCCAGTGACAAATTCTGTGCAAACAAATTGCAGTTTCCTGGTTTACTGTGTTGGTGCACATTTTTTTCTAGATTATTGTGCGGAGAAATCAGATGCATTTTAAATAACTGCAAAAAGCTTCACTTCATCACAAAAAAAGCAAAATATGTTTTTTTGTTTTTTGGCCCTGGCATCTGACATCATTTCACTAATCATATCAATAGCTCATGTGAATTTGAGTACAAGTCTGGTAAAATCACTCTACCATTCTGATTGAATTATGAGAGCAAACTTATTGCATTTAAGGAAGGAAAGAAGTGCTTCCAATCATTGTATGTGTGTGTTAGCAATGGTTGTCTCCAAAAAAAGACTTGCAGCCATCATTGCTGTGCATCAACATGGCCTCACATGCAAGGAAATTGCTGCAAAGAATATTGCACCTGAAAGAACCGTTTACTAAGAACTTCAGAGAGAGAGGTTCGACTGTAGTAAACAACGCGTTGATTTCAAGTTGATTTTCCGTTAGTTTTGAAAGAATGACGCGTCTGACGTTGGTTCAACGTTAATTCGATGAGCAAAACAATGTCAGATCAACGTTGTTTCGATGTCGTGTTTCCACGTTGATTCAATGTCAGTTTGCTATCTGGGTCTTCACACACAATGGGTGGTGATGGCACAGTGGATAAGACACATGCCTTTGATATGAGAGGACCGGGTTCGAAATCACTGCGAGACACTAATGTGTCCCTGAGCAAGACACTTAACCCCTATTTGCTCCAGAGGTGTATATAGCAATATAGCAATTGTAAGTCACTTTGGATAAAAGTGTCAGCTAAAGGAATAAATGTAATGTAAACATTGAGGCCAAGTCTTCTGAATTATAGCCTAGTGTCAAGAAGAGCAGCAAAGAAGCCACTTCTCTCCATGACAAACATCAAGAACATACTGAAATTCTGCAGGAGGTACAAGTATTGGACAGCAGAAGACTAGTGCAAAGTTATTTTCTCAGATGAAGTTAACTTCCAACTATTTGGGACATCTGGAAAATAGATTGTCTGGAGAACAAATCGCTACCATGAGTCCCATGCCGTTCCAACAGCGAAACATCCTGATGCCATCCATGTGTTGGGTAGCTTTTCATCCAGGGGAGTGGACGCTCTAACAATTCTGCCCAAAAACGCTGCTTAATAAAGAATGGTATCAAAACATCCTGCAAGAGAAACGTCTCCCATTGACTCAGGAAGGTGAAGATCTGTGCATTTTCCAGGATGATGGCGCAGCATGTCACAAGGCAGAACTGATAATGAAGTGGCTCAGAGATCCTGGCAACTCCTTGGATCTTCATTCCATATGTTATGTACAAGTATGTATTGTTTTTCTCTTGTGAATATGTTAAGGTCATTGCTATGTATTTTTGTCTATTGTTGCTTATGCATTTTCCCTCTCTATTTTCTCTCTATGCTGATGCTCTTCATGTGGTGATTATAGACACCTGCACCTCATTTACTGATGGTCATCTGTCACCTCATTCATTGGTTCCAGCAAGAAGAGAACCAGCAAATGAAGCACCCTTAAGCCACACAGCAAGCAAAGAGATTTCAAGCCCAGGAAGAGATTTGTCGAAACAATCTGACAACGGTCTCCATGGTGACCCCTGGTGGTCAGAGCGGTGTAAGTGCAACAAAACCCGAGCCAAACATGCATAACACCTTTTACTAATCTATTGCCTTTTTTTATTGAAAGTAAAATATTTCAAATGCAATCATTTAATCATCTAATAAGATTATCAAGTGTCTATATGTTCTTTTATCAATTGTATCAATTGTTTGTTTTATTTGTTCTATGAATGGCTCAGCTAAAAAGCCCAATAAGAGTTTTAACTATACCATTATTCATTTTAATTCTACTAATGTCTAATTAAAATGCCTACAAATTTATAAAACTGATCAGAGATCAGGTAAAACCCACAGACACTTGTTCATTGGGTCTCAGTCACTCTTCATGATTCATGGGTTGACAGAGATCATCGCACCCAGTGGTGAACCATTGAAATTTCGAAGTGTTTCGAAACAGTTGTTATTTGGTTTACTGAAATTACTCTTGACTCTGGGAGTTTAAAACACCATTGTTTCAGAACAAAAGATTTGTAAAGTCTTCAAAACTTCATGAAGCAGTGTTTTGAATTTGCCATCAGTAGTTTTTGCTAAGAGCATGCTCTGGTATACCTTCCTTGTGCTGACAGTTTAAGTTGTTAAGTCTTTTATTGGTTGAGTTATTTGGAATCCTGTAGGGAGGTGGGTGCCATTTTTCTTTGTAATTTATCTTTTTCTTCTGTTTTTCTGAGTGAGACAGGGAAGTTTTGCTGTTTTATTGTTGTTATACTTTTGCTGTTATAATCTTTTTGTTTTATTATTTTGGCCTTGCTCACTCCAGAAGCTTTTGTTCCATTTTTTCCTGTTTTTACTGAATTACACTTCAGTTTGACCTCTGGTTGGCAGCGTTCTTTCGTGAGCTGGGGCTGGAGATAAGAAGTTCCCCATGGTCCCTCTCATCTCAATGACTACTTTTACATGCAGCCAATAACCCGTTCAAAACCGGGATATTAGCAATAACCCGGTCATGAACGACCATGTAAACACCGGCAAAAACCCGAATATGCTGCCGGATTTTAAAAACCGGGATATTATACCTGGGGTACCCCTATTCTAACCCGAATTTTTGGTCATGTAAACGCGTATCGGCATATCCCCATAGTGATTTGTGTTCTGTGCATGTTCTATTCGCAAGGAATCTTGGTCTTTTGAGTAGAGAAACTACTCGGCGCATACAAAAATTCACGTGCAGTATACCGTAAGTAAACATGGCGAGACACAGCACAGCATACTTTTGGAGCGAGGTCAGTAACGTTACCAGCATCAAAGCGCAAACAAAGGCGATCGCTATCTGCCCCGAACTATTCATTATCCGCATGCTGCTGTTGTTGTTGTCTTTGGATACAGGAAGAAGAATCGGAAATGACGCATGTTGCGTCTTGAGGTTGTCTGTACGTCCAGACGCTAACCACGCGTCGCCGTTTACATCGGGATATTGCAATTCCATGTATACAGGAGAAACTCTCTCTGCTCACGCATGTAAATGGGTTATTCCTAATGTTTCAGAAACCCGAATAGTGACCTTAACCCGACCATAACCCGAAAATTGGCTGCATGTAAACGTAGTCATTGTTACATTTTCCCTTACCACCTAGACATAAAAAGGGGAGATCGTAACACACAGAGAACCTGTGGTCAATCCTCAAAAGGTGACTGCTCGTATCATCACTTATGATCTGTGCTTTGTCGTAACGAGTGATCTTTGAACTAAACAGGTCTTGTCTACGTGTGTTTGTGTATCATATGAATAATATCTGCCCCATCCATGGAATCAGAGTGCCTACTGTATGTAGTAAATGGAAAATCTCCACAGCAAAAGGCCAACCACATGCGGTTAGTTCTACCATTTATTAGTAATGATTGTTTATTACTTACTATATTCCTGAGCATTCAGTATTGACCAAGTATGCATACTATTGTGACTCCCCAACCTGCCTTCACGTTGCCCCATTAACTGTACTATGAATACGTCGACCTTGTCTAACATACCCAGTGATAATAGACAAAATCTCCACCACAATACTGTCACCGCGATCGCAGAGAGGCTCTGATAAAATGACTCACTCTCACACTAACTCCGCTTTTGATTGCACTGATTCAATGCGCTGTAACTCGAACATTTTGTATAGAAACATGATGTTTTTTGAGTCGGGGATGAAGTATGACATGTCTGCCATGCAGTGGAGGGGATGTCAAACGAAATTTGACACCCAATTTGATAAAATCGCCCGTTTTATTCAGTGACGCATCTTGTCGAGTAAACTCGACCCTGGCGCCAAGATACATGGATAAAAAAAATGTAAAAAAATTAATGACCCGCCCCGCAAATAAAGTGACAATTTCTTTACCCGCCCCAACCCGATCCGCGGGTTACGAGTCGACCCGCGCATCACTAGTCTCAGTTTTTCAGAAACTGGTGATCTACTGGGATTTTCACGCACAACCATCTCTAGGGTTTACAGAGAGAGAATATATCCAGTGAGTGGCAATTCTGTGGGTGAAAATGCATCAACAAAGCCGGAGGTCAGAGGTGAATAGTCTGACTGGTTTGAGCTGATAGAAATAGTAACTCAAAATAACCACTCGTTACAACCAAGGTCTGCAGAAGATCCTCTCTGAACGCACAACACGTGGAACCTTGAAGCAGATGGACGATAGCAGCAGAAGGCAAATTGGTGCCACTCCTGCTAGATGAGGCTACAATTCACACCGGCTCAATCAAATTTAAGAATAGAGGATTGGAAAAAAAAATTCTGCTGCAATTTAGATCGTAGGGTCAGAATTCGGTGTCAACAACATAAAAGCGTAGATTCATCCTGCCTTGTATCAACGGTTCAGGCTGTGGTGTGAGGGAAACTAGTATTTTTTAAACACAAAAATGAGTTCACTAAACTCAAATGGCCCCACAGTCACCAGATCTCAATCCAAAAGAGCCCTTTTGGCATGTGCCGAAACGGAAGATTCGCACCATGGATATGCAGCCGATGAATCAGCAACTGTGTGATGCGATCAAGTCAATATGGACCAAAATCTCGGAGAGGAATGTTTCCAGCATCTTGTTAAATCTATGCAACCAAGAATTAAGTTCTGAAGGAAAAAAAAACATGTCTAACCTAGTGAAGTGGCCGGTGAGTGTATAAGGCAGCTGTAACTGGGATGACCTAAGTCTGAGTCCCGGCTCAAGGTCATTCCCCCTCTCTCCTCCTCCCTGTTCTTTTCTGACTCATATACACGGCATTGTCTAATAAAGGCACAACACATATTAAAGTGATTTTGTAAGGACAGCACTCACTTTTGCACCACTATGTATGTGGGTGTCTGCTCGATGAGTTCCCTGTCTGATGAAGTTAGCCGGAGTCTCTTCCAGGTGAATCAGGGATCTCTCTGGTCAATCACACAAACATTCATTCCATCATAGAATTATTTTTTATCTTTTAGTTAAAGATTATGAGTTTGACTGTTTTGAACTTTGATGTTATTCACTATAAATCTTCATAACAATATATTAAAGTCCCTGTAAAGTCAATTCTAAAAAAAAAAATCGAAACACATTATAATTTTTAAAACTGTACTGCTTAAACATATTACAAAGACTGTGAAGTGTGGAGTACTGAATTGTGGAGTTAAACCGTTGCTGTGTTCCGGATTTTTTGCACGGGACTAAAACAGGGCTCGATGACGCACTGGAGCCCCTGAGACACGCCCCTACTTCACATCAGTTCGCCGCTGAGTCGTGAGTTACTGTCAGTACTATTAGTTACTACAGCCCACGGTTTGCTAGCTAGCGATGCCTTCGTCACGGAAATGCGTAGGCTACTACCTGGATGTGATCACGCACAAAACAGATTGGTGTCCTTATTTAATTTTCAGAAAAACTATCACATCAAGAAGAGGTGGATTAATATCGTGAAGAGTCACATTGACTGAGAGCTGAGGATCACTGCCAACACCCGCCTCTGTAGTGATCATTTTACACAGGATAGATTTATAAACTTTCGTCTGAGATAACTGGGATTCAATGATAACCCGCTGTTACTGGTGAACAGTAAAAGTCCTGCCACATTTTTATTCCACCCACAGCAAAAACTCCAGTGTTAAATTAACTTTACTGGGAGTTTATTTGGATCCAGACTCAAGAGTGTTAAAGTTAATGAGATAATTATGTGAATAATTGAGTGATAAATGAGCATTATTTAAGACACCAGATGTTAACTAGCAGAATCACTGAAGGAGAAAATCTATATTTTAGTCACCATTATGGTGATCAGTGTTTGCTTTAGTTGGGCAGGTGACCTTTAAATGCTTCACTAAAAATGTTGTTTATTTTTGGCTGTTTTAACAGCTGGATGAACAAAGAGCTCAGATCAGATGTTCTAGATCATGTTTAGACATAATCATCATTTGACCTGAATCACTGAACTCATTTAAAGCCTACTCTCTGATTTAAAAGTTTTATGATCATAACAGCATCACTGTGATTCTATAACATTAGACCCAGATTTTTTCAAAATAAACCAAATGATATCTAAAACGTTGTTCTGATAAATAAAAATCTTTCTTTTAGGCACACACAGACATCAAGAGTCAGTGTATGAATCTCAACAATGGTTACAAACAGAATATTCAATTAGGGAAAGGAAATTACTAAGACAATTCAGATCATAATTTATTCATACCGCAATGCATGATGGGAGCCATGAATGAGTTTTGATTGGTGGCACCCAGAATGCACTGCAACATGCTATATAATTAATCACTGGCTGATTATTGGTGTCTGTGTGTGCCTATAAAGTATTTAGAATAGAACAGCTTTTAAGAAATCTTTTGGATAATATTTACATTTCTAAAAAAGTTTTTTGTGACAAATGGTGATTATGTCAAAACATAACCAACCCCAGCGCATCAGCTTTCCTTGTTGTTCATTTGGCAGTTATAACTCATGTACAGCAGCCAAACAACTTATAAAGTTAATGATTTAAGAGACAAGAGCCCAACTAAAGCAAACACTGATCACCATAATGGTGACTAATGGTGGTGGTGAAAAATGTGACGTTCTCCTTCAGTGATTCTGCTTGTTAAAATCAGGTGTCTTTAATAATACTCAATCATCACTCAATTATTGACTTAATTATCTCATTCACTTTAACACTCTTGAGTCTGTATCCAAATAAAATTCCAGTAAAGTTCATTTAACACTGGAGTTTTTGCTGTGGGTGGAATAAACATGTGGCAGTACTTTTGCTTTCTGACCCCTGGACTTTTCCACCCAAAACTCAGGTCTTAGGAGGTTAAGTGCTCATGGAAGAGATGAGTTTTCAGTTAACATACATAATTTTGACTTTACAGGGAATTTTACAAATACTCACTGTGCTCGTCACACGTAGAGTCTGGATCCATTCTGAGAGCCCGGTTTGATGATTTGGTACAAGGTAAACAAATGGGCCTATGCAGAAAGTTATATATTTTATGCATTAATTGGCAAGACTGGGATCTAGTCTGCTTGTTAAGCCATGACACATTGAATACCGTTTCAGTACTTAAAGGCTTTACTACGTTTCATCTGAGAAAACCATCTCAACAGCTATTTAAAAGCTTATTTATTTATAGCACTCATTTAAGATTAAAAAAACCCACCAGATAAGGTTTGCAAGCATCTAAATATAAACCAAGGGAAAGGGTAGTTGAATCTTACCTTGCCTTCAAAGATATCGTAATGTTTTCTCTCATCCTAACCAGAGCAATGTCGTAATCATAAAACTCATTTACATTCTTGTCCTTAAGGCCTTTCACATTAAACAGTGGATGAAGAATCAACTCCATGGCTTTAACTTGACCATTACCTTTGTAAGAGAATTGAAGCAAAGTACATGTAGTTTAGCGTCTGTGCACGACCAACATAAATTCAAAGTTGACCCAATTTTCTGTTCCTGGTCTAATTCAACGCTCCATAATTTTATTCGATTTGGCTTTGATTTTTTAGCTGACTTCATAAGAGATTCTTTCTGAGGAGAATGAGTCACCTTAAATTATTCCATGACATTGTTGACAAAAGAAACAATTCTTACCATGGTGAACTGTTATGTCAGCAGCACTGGCAACTGATACAGATTCATCTGAATTCACCTTTATTAAGCAGTGAGCAGCTGTCAATACCATGCTCTTAGTCACTAGAGTCCCTCTGCATGTTTTAGCTCCCTGGATGACAAAAAAAAGTCAAATATGATCTTCCATCTGAAAGCAGGGCTTTTATAGAAGTCTTTATCTCAAGTTTGATTAAATTGTTAAACTCTTGATATGGATTTACCAACCCAGAGAACATTGGCATGCCAAGGTCTGGTGTAAGTGTTTTCGGGCTTCTCTTGCTCACCCTGGTCCTCTTGCTCTTGTGCCACTCCACACTTAGTCACAGCAGAATCACCTGATTTGTACAGTAAGGCACTATTATCAGTAAAGCTGCTTTGAAACAATTTATCTGGAGAAAAAATATTCAGATTGAAACTGAAAATAGACATATTAATTCTTCGGAGTCTCTGGATCACTTACTGATCATTCGGTTGAACACAGATCCCAGATGTTTATAGTCCTTCAAAATAAAAAAATGCAACTCATCTTTCTTGGAAGAGGCAATGCTTGTGAGATCTTTCTTGTTAACTTCTCCACTGACAGCAAACACATACACATCTGTGAAACATATAAATGCACACAACTGGTAAAACTAAGAAAACAATCATTAAAGGTGCAATACCTAAGATTTTTGCATTAAAATATCCCAAAATCACAAGGCCAGTGTTATATATTTAGTAAAGATGATAACTCACAATATTCCAAATGTTTCAAACAATGTTTAAATCGCGAGAAAATTTAGATTTTAACCAAAGAAACGGAACGTGTCAGCAGGGGTGAGCTGGGAGTCGCGAGTCAACCGCGTCATATCCGCTTACCTCAGTTTCCGCTCTTACTACGTGTAGTCCTGGACAAATGCGGTAGTTGTAGTTGTGCGTTAGCGTCTATCAAACGACAGCTTGTTTCGCGCATTTGTTATGGAATGGAGCACATATATTCTTTTCATTTATTCTGGGAATGTGAACTGTTGGCTGTAAAGGGGGTCGCACACCGGACGAGAAGCGCCGCGCCACGTTTAGGACAACTCCGCAGTAACGTTATCGAACACCGGTCGCACACTTTCTCATCAGTGTATGGCCAGCAATATTGTTATGTTTAATGACAGAAAATGAAGATAATGTCTGTTCTATGTTATTGTACTGTACAATTAAATACAATCGTTGCTGAGTCTGCATTCTGAAAACTTTACCTCAGATCATCCGTTCACAGAATGAATTGAGAATCTCACCTGAAAAATCTAATAATAATCAGTAATTGTCATTCAAGCAGCTGATTTCTGTAAATCACTGCAAAACTAAATGCATATTGCAGCATAGGGCAAAGTCAGGATCCATTAGCAACGGTTTGAGGCAAAAATAATTACAATTTTATATAAAACTATGTAAATGGCGCTCTGTGGCGCAGCAGGGTTTTGAACACGGTACTGAACCGTTGCTGGGCGCCGCGGACAGACGCCGAATGGCGCCGCCGGTATGTGTACACTTATAGATAATAATGTGTTCGAATAATTATGTGGTGCGACGCGGCGCTGCAGCTTCTCGTCCGGTGTGCGACCCCCTTAACGTTAATTTTGTGAAACTGTAGCTGTGGTTGAATACTTACACGACATGAAAAGATGTGTCAAATGTACATTGCAGACATCCCAAGAATCCCGGAAGTTCCGGGAGTCTCCCGCATATTGATAGCGTTTCTCTGATGCCCGCAAATTAGTTCAAATCTCCCGGGATATAATGTTAGAGCGAGACATACTGCGCGCATAACATACAGCGCGCTGCGCGTGCACTGTACAGAGGGAGAGACTTTGCGAGTGTGCCTCGCGAACGCGAAAGTTAGCCTTCCCTCCCACCCCCACAATCTTGTTATCGAAATATACCTCCCGGAAATGAATTCTTGCAGGTTGGGATAACTGACATTAAATAGATTTTTTATTTTTATAAAGTTACCAAGGAGGACCAACCACGTCAACTCCTTGCAAGAGACCTGCCCCTTCAAACCCTCTCCACCACCATAGCTTCGTCCAGTGACTCGTACAGTAACATCTGTGATAACTAATTTACGTTTAAACCTGACTTTTCTTGCGCGTTATTTCTGTTTTTTGAAAAACAAGCATGTCATTAAACGCAACGTTTATAGAAATCGAACTTTACCTCATCCATGACTACTAATTTTCGATTCCCGTCTGACTTATTTATCCACGGTGGAGTTGAAAACAACAGTTCCCATCATTCCGCGTTCCTCCACGTCGTCATCAAGCAAAGCCAGTGTTGTTGTTTTGAATGTAGCGCCCTCTAGCGGCATCTAAATCTTAGGTATTGCACCTTTAATGTGGGTGGGAGTAATCAACACAATATTCTTGTTTTAGTGGTGCAAATGGTCCCCATATGTAAATATGCACATTTTATAATACAGGACAATTTAATAATTTATAGAATTTTTTTTTTCCACAGGTCTATGGATCACCACTTAGAGAAACCTGGATTACGAAGGTGGGCGGACTCATTCGGCCTTATTGCGCATTGCACTTTCTCTAATTCGTAGCAATAGATTGTCCTTCTATAGTTAAAGTTAAATTGTTAAGTGAATTAATTGTGTAAACCGCTCTCTAAAACCCACTTGTATCAGTGTGATTTACATAGAACTAAGATGATGTTAGTGCAGCTTCTAACAACACTGTGGTATCAGTACTTAAAACACACAAAGAACAGCAATGCTAATGTTAATGCTAGCTAAAGCTAATGCTAGCTAAAGTATTTCAATGGGGAGGGATTTACAATTAAGACAGCTACGTGACAACTTACATATTTAAAAAAATTATGATATAAATGATGGGCACTAAATACGAACAAGAATGTGTATTAAGATGTGGTTGAATATGGTTGACAGCTTTGTAAGACAAAACAACAGTAAGGCAAAAAAAAAAACACTTGCAATGAAATGCGAGCAATGATCAAACAATTCGAGACACAACTGGAGTGTTAAAAGTACATAAAATGTTTTTTTGTTGTTGTTGTTTTTTATTATAACTAGTGGCATTTTCTTTAAATAGAAAGCATATACAGCATCAGGCAGGATTTATTTGTCAGAAAGATGAAGGGGCGAGAGAGAGAAAGAGAGTGTGTGCCTACATCACGTCTGAGGACCAATTATGTGTCCATTGCGATTATTGTTCTACCTAGTGCATTTATTGCATTACAAAGACATCAAAAAAGAAAAAAATAGTGCAATATCTTTTTCTCTACTTACACAGAAGAGGAAGTGTTAATGTTCTAAGGCGTTTCTTTCCACGTTTGTATTGCATACAGAATCGAAGACAAATGACTCAAATTATACCCATAGTAAATATTGTGCTTCTTAATACCTCAGAAAGAAAAAAAAAAACAGCGTTTTAAATGGATGCTGTATTGGTCCGCTAGAAAACAATGCAATGCCATAACAGATAAGGGAAAAAAACAACGCATCATGTACATTTCCATGTTATAAGATATGCCAACTACAACAAAGCAAGTTTTTGCCTTAAATAAAAGTAGCTGAGTTCATATCCTACTGGTCCTGACAAATACTTTGACACTGCACAGGAAAAATAAGTTGGAAAAAAAATCGTCTCTCAAATAAAATTTCAGGTACAGTAACAGACTTACAATACACGTCTATATGGTATTCTGGAGAGTTTGAAAGCAGAAATGTGTGGCTTGTATTTTAATTAACTTATGATTATGTGTTACCAAAATTATTACTGGAGTGGAGTGCAAAAATTCTTCATGATCATGACAGTTGAAAGATTAAAGATTATTAAATACATTAAAGACTTAAGATACATTAAAGACTTAACTTTACATAGACAAGCTTATTAAGCAATGTCTATGTATAAAGTTTCAACGCATTCTCATCCTAGGGCGTCATATAGTGACGCTTTTGACAATGCGTATACATCCAACGCACATGGCACCCTTTAGCGTCAATATAACACGCTTCGGTTATGGGTAGGTTTAGGTGTGTGGTAGGGTTAGTGTTAGACCACTAGGAGGCGCCTTCTGGCCAATATATATCTGCGTCTCATATTGACGCTAAAGGGTGCCATGTGCGTTGGATGTATACGCATTGGCAAAAGCGTCACTATATGACGCCTTGGGATGAGAACGGACTGAAAGTTTATGTATAATAAGTCTTGTGGCTTTACTTTTGAAACTGTTTCTCTCCTCTTAGACGTCCATTTTAAGTCTATTACTGTATGCACATGTACTTTTTTCAAATTTTTACAAACTGAGGGTATAACCAACATGTCACAGATTCTGTCAGTACAGCTTAACTTGAACTTTCCTTTATTACATCAATCCAAATATGTGTTATGGTTAAGCGTTAACATACAAAAATAACAGTGGAGGTATTGAAGCCCATGAGATTGAAAAGAAGCTTTACAAAGAAAATGAACTTGTGGCAGAAGCCCCTTGTCTGTGGTCAGTATAAAAGAGGGTGAATTGTCTTACTAAATAGAATAATACTTACAAGAATCAATGCAATACTTAAGTATTTTAGAAAGAAACGATCAGATCTCATGCAACACTTGCATAGAATTTTTTTTCAGTCATGCTCTGATTTTCTTTGTTTTTTAAAATATAGAACAATAGATTAAAGTGAGACATGTCGATAGCAAATAAAGATGCAGTACACTAAAAGATAGGATTGGTCAAGGCATTTGTTAAAGTGGAATTTTACCCTGACTTCCACACTTCAGAACATGTACATTTCCCATGACCCTCTAAAGGCTTTGCTTCAAGATCGGTGCTGTAAACACAATGTCCAGGACTTTGACATACAATCTACGCCAGTTTGATCTTATGTTAGAAAGGCAAGAGATACAGTGACTTCTAATGACCTGAGATCAACATGTGACGTGGGTTGTTAACAGGTAATCTGACTCTTTTTGTCCTTAAAGGAGTAGTTCACTTTTCAAAAAACTTGCTGATAATTTACTCACCCCCATGTCATCCAAGATATCCATGTCATTCTTTCTTCAGTCGAAAAGAAATTAAGGTTTTTGATGAAAACATTCCAGCATTTTTCTACATATAATGGACTTCAGTGGGAACCAAACGGTTCAAGATCCAAAGGACACTTTCAGTACAAACTGCAAACTGTTCAAAGGGCTTTAAATGATTCCAGACGATGATTAAGGGTCTTATCAAGTGAAACGATCGCTCATTTAAAAATCAATATAACAAAGTTTATGTTTTATAAGCTCAAATGGTCACCTTGCTCTGTTCTGTGACGCACGTTCCTGTTCGAACTCGTTCATCAAAATGAACAAATCTTTTTCCGAGGCGTTTGGTTCATTCAATCAACAAAACGAACTAATTGACTCGAAAAAAGATTCGTTCATTTTGATGAACGAGTTCGAACAGGGGAGTCAGGAACGTGCGTCGCAGTACAGAGCAAGGCGACCATTTGAGCTTATAAAACTTAAACTTTGTTATTTTTTTTAAATGAGCGATCGTTTCGCTTGATAAGACCATTATTCGTTTATTATTATCGTCTGGAATCGTTTAAAGCCCTTTAAACAGTTTGCAGTTTGTACTGAAAGTGTCTTTTGGACCCTAAACCGTTTGGTTCCCACTGAAGTGCATTATATGGAGAAAAATCCTGGAATGTTTTCATCAAAAACCTTAATTTCTTTTCGACTGAAGAAAGAAAGACGTGGATATCTTGGATGACATGGGAGTGAGTAAATTATCAGCAAAAGTTTTTTCAAAAGTGAACTACTCATTTAAACGCAAACGCTTATAGCTATTTAATTTGTATTACATTCTTAGTATTGCCACAAGGGGCACTCTAGCATGCATTAGCATAAAATGTCTTCTCTTTCACGTCAACAACAGTTTGAAGGGAATTTAGCTCGACACATTTTGCTTGAAACACTTGCTTTCACGCACATGCGTAGAGTATGTTTCAGGCCCTGGCTTTCGCCGTGTCAGTGTATTGTCGTAGCCACCAGTAATTGTTGTTTCGCCTGTTGGGATTTCAGTGTATTTCAGCTCTACAACTCAAGCTATGATGAACATACTATGATTGTGATGTACTCAATCGTCAGATTAGGCATCAATTTTGGTCGATAAGACGAGTCTTTACAATCTTATATGAGGGAGGATGTTTCTAAAAGTGCATTGTGGGAGAGTACGGCTCCAGTACAATCAACGCAATACAATCAATTGAGGGACAGTCAATTTAGCAACGTCCCTCTGCAGGACAATGCATTAGTGCTGAGGACAAGAGGTGTTAAGGCATGCAACTATACATTCACTCAAGTCTCTGTGCATGTTTGGAAATAACTGTGTAGTCTACGTGAAATCATACTTTAATACGCATCCTATTCGTAAAACCAATGCGTTAAATCAGAAAGGTTTAAGGATTAGGATTTACAGATACATTAATTTAGATGTTTTAATTGTACGTTTTCTCGCAAAAGACCCAAAACAAAACTACAGCGCTACATGCGAGTGTACTGCAACTTTATGTGACTTCACATAACCGTACAACAACTGACGTTACATATATTTCAATGCGCCTCACGTCAACAATCTCTGAGTGAGAGCAATCCTGACTTTGTAAACATCGCAACATTTGTTAAAAACAAAACAGATCCATAAAAACAAAGTGAAGTAACGTTCTAAAGAATTATACTCAGGATCTGGTGAAATTTCATTCGATATATACACGCTAGCTATTCTTAGATGCGTTACTAATATTCTGTTGCAGATTTTAAATAAAAAAAAAAACGAGTAGATTTTTCTACTCTTACTGTATATACTTAAAGTTTTCTAAAAGTCCTGTTTCAACCCTAATGTGCAAATAGTCCTAAATAGTTGTATTTGAGACATGCAGTGGTATAGATATACAGGTAAGTATTAAGGCCAGTTTGAATTGTCCTACACTGGATAAACCTTAGCCTAAGCTGCTACAGGTAACATCCGAGTCTAGAGTCATGATAATGAGAAAAGGGATTTCTTGGATTTGGTCGTAACACAACCTGGTTGATATGCTAATGTAATCACCGACCAGGTCATTAAACTAGCAAGCAGTCAATGTGTCGTCAAAGCAAGATGTGACACAGTTTTTAAATCTGGCCACTAGTGGTAACCACACTTTTAGATGCCCAGAGCCTGGAGGAGGAAAGAGTGGCGAGAAACAGAGGACTGAGGAAGATCACATTCTTCTTGGTACCTTCTGAGGCAGTTCACTCGGCAGCCATTTCGGTAATGCTAGTACAACTCCTACCTACTTAAATGAGGATATCGTTTTGCCAACCTTTCAACAATTGTTAAAATCACTTAAAAACACTGATACAAAAATTAAAATTGAGCTCCTTTAGCTTTATAAATCATGTTAGTCTAGCTAATGTGCATGCATATTCTAGACAATACAGATCAGGAGGCCTTTGATTGGCTCTTTTAAATGAGAGACGCCATTTTGAGTGTTATGATTTCTCATCAATCATTGGTTCTTGTCCACAGGCCGTGCGTCCACCAAAGCGTATTTAGCCAGCTGGAAACGCTAGACGCTCTGCTGAAGACGCCTAGCTTGAGAGCGTTTTGTCAGCGCAGCGTTTTTTCCGTTGAGACGTTTCGTTGCTATGATACAGAATATCCGCAGCACAGTTTACTTGAAACTGATTTCGCAGATAATTTGTTTCATACTAAAAAATAATTTTTCATCCATTTTGTGGGGTTAGCGCTGCTGCTTGATGTCGTTGTACAGAAAAAATGTTGAGACAGTTGGTCAGTGTGGTTTAGTCCCGCCCCTCCTCCACTCTGATTGGACGGCTGGGCAGTGTTGTAGTCGAGACCACCTCACTCGAGTCCGAGTCGACACCGAGACCAGAGACGGTCGAGTCCGAGTCGAGACCGAGACCAGTGAGGGTTGATTACCTAATTTACTTTTATTTACTTAGAGAAATCCTTTTTTTTTTTTTTTTTTTTTACTGAATTTACTTAAGAGTTTAAAAAATATGATCAGTTTAGGGTAAAAAGGCCACATAGTAGGTGGTGTTAAAAGTAATTTTATTACAATTTGTCATGCGCAGTTGCGCACTAGAAAATCACCAATCACTGGGCGTGTCAATCAATTTAAAGAAATATTTTATTAACATACATTAATAATCATGAAAAATATTTTTAATTGAACTCGAGTGGACTCGGGAATAAGTCCGAGTCCTAAAAAAAAAAATGTTCGAGTACGAGTCAATTCCGAGTCCAAATGGACACGAGTCCATGACAAGACCAAGACCATTAAAATATGGTCTCGAGACCGAGTCCGAGACGAGTCCGACTGCGGCTGGGTATAAAGTGACAGTGATGAGCGCTGCGTTTTATCCTTTTTTCAACTCTCGGCGACCAGTAAAAAACGCTGTGCGCTTCAGCGTGAAAAACATGCTCATTGCGATTAAAAAACGCGGCGCTCCCATTGAAAACAATTGAAAACATACGCCAGGCGTGTGGAAAAACGCTTTGGTGGACACACGGCCATAAACTGTCTTTGATAAGGTCAACCAATTGATGACTTGCAAATGTGTCAAAAGGTAAAATGTATGAATCTAGACCTGAACTTTTCAACTGTCAAGTCGCAGAGGAACAACATGACTATCTCAAAACGGACACCAAAACTGGTGAGCTTCATCTATGGTACTTCTATAAAAAAAAGCCAGAGTATGGGCACTGATGGGTGATAAAATAAATCCAGTTTTTCAGTCCTTCTCATTTCCCAGAAAAAGAAACCGATGACACTGACCTAATTAGGTTCTTACTTTATGCGGCAGTACGGAAATGCAGGAAGATCGACTGCTTCTCTTCATTCTGGAGTTAAATTTCACCTCATGTCCAAACCCAATAGTCCCAATAATATTTATACTCTACGACAGCAGAGCGTAACCCTGAATCCCTTTCCTACATATACCACATTTGCATGGTGCTTGTACAAGCGCCAATGTGTGCTACATCTATGAACGTGACCATGAAATGTCAGTTGCCTGAATAATGTACCAATAAACAACTGATATTGATAAGACGAGTGCATACAGAGCGCTCCATGATAGAGGGAATCAATGAACCAAAAAATAGTGAGTAATTTTCACATTTACAAGAGCGCTAGCAAAAAAAAAAAAAAAGTAAGATGCAACAAAATGCTACAACATCTTTCATTGTGACTCACATCCCATGCTATAAAAGTGCTTTTCCTTTTCCCATAATGCTTTCTGTGCTCATTGGGTTAAGGGAGAGTGTATAATACGCAAAATAATAAAGTAATATAGGACTCGGGTGGGGTAAGGGTTTCCAGAGGAAGCTCAAATATTGTTTTGATAAGAACATGCATTTGATCTTAAAGGAGAAAAGCTGCCCTGTCTTTAAAAAGCAAATGTAGTGCAATGCCTCAAAAAATAACGACCACATAAGCTTAGAAATCAGGAGATTTTTCGCCAATCATGGGCAGCTTCATCCACCAACACACATACACACACATTGTGCGTTTCCATTTCCTCACCAATCCCCATCACCCCGATTCACGACCCAACCCTCTCTTCCGGACTCCTGCAGGTGGACGGTCAGTAGTTGTCCCGCGGCCAGGCTCTCACGCGCTGACGGTTGTTCCGTTGGTTGTGTCCGTCCTGCGAGTCTCGCTGCTGCAGGAGTCGGTCCCGTGACTCGTGTCCGTTAGTGCTGTTGATGCCACCGGGTTGGTTACGGTTTGGCGGGTACACGTCCCGGTAGGGGTTAGAGTGGCGTTGGGGTTCGTAATCATCTTCCTCTTCTTCCTCCTCCTCCTCCTCTTCTTCCTCGTCCTCCGGGGGGTGCAGGGAGCTAGAGCCGCCTCGGCGGAGGGAGCGAGAGTCACTGGCCTCGTCGGAGGGCATGAGGCTGTCCTGCTCCCCCTGCTCCTCCTCCTCCACTCCCCCTCCACCCCCGGCGGGCGACAACTGCTGGTTCTGGGGCGGAAAGAGAGAGATGACCACTCTAAACCACACTGAGGTCACGTTTCCTCTTTCTGTTTCACTCCAAAGAAAAACGACTCGTTTAGGAGATTGGTATACACGTAGAAAATAACACAAATATTGAAACATGTAATGTGCAGTAAGGTGGGGAGAAGTCTCACCAATGACATAAATTAACTGGTTACTATGGCTTTGTTCACACTGCACGCAACACAAATTGGACTTGCTTTTAAAATCCAGACTTTAGGACTAACTGTCCAAACTGTCATCATCTGTGAATGTAGTTTGGATCGGGATTGTCAGATGTGTTTTTGCTGTTCAGGCTGAATTGATTTGAGTCTGAACAAAGCTGAGATCAAACTGCTGTGCATTATGGATTGCTACGCATTTTCCTCTGGAGCAAAAAAGACTCAGGTTAGTTTTCGAAACGAGGAGGTTGCATTCAAAGGGAAGTTAGAAGGGTTGTCACATTCACAAAGCATCAGTCTGTGTGCTCAGAAACAGGCAGCTGTATCTGCTTTGTGAACTCATCTTATGGAGGGCCTACGGTGTTAATATCAATCAGCAAGGTGCAAAAACAGAACAGTCTGAGATGACTGTGTGTGCAGCTCACTCCGATGAAAGCAAATTAAGCCAAACGTGTAGAGGGGTAGGTGCATCACACAATAGAAATCATAAGAAAAGGTAGGCCTTGTCTAATGGAAAGTTTGCACTGCCATATGGGAGTTTACATCATTTGACAGAAAAAGTTGAAGGAAAAAAATGGACCTCTAGAAAGTGCCAGAAAGCATGTGGCTACTTCCCTTTAATTAATCCAGTTCATTTCTAACCTCCAACCCATAGGAACTCTGTCTACACCTTTCCAAACGCTGCCTACACCTTTCCAAACGCTGCCTACACCTTTACAAACGCTGCCTACACCTTTACAAACACTGCCTACACCTTTCCAAACACTGCCTACACCTTTCCAAACGCTGCCTACACCTTTCCAAACACTGCCTACACCTTTCCAAACGCTGCCTACACCTTTCCAAACGCTGCCTACACCTTTACAAACACTGCCTACACCTTTCCAAACGCTGCCTACACCTTTCCAAACGCTGCCTACACCTTTACAAACGCTGCCTACACCTTTACAAACGCTGCCTACACCTTTACAAACGCTGCCTACACCTTTACAAACACTGCCTACACCTTTACAAATGCTGCCTACACCTTTCCAAACGCTGCCTACACCTTTACAAACGCTGCCTACACCTTTACAAACACTGCCTACACCTTTCCAAACACTGCCTACACCTTTCCAAACACTGCCTACACCTTTCCAAACACTGCCTACACCTTTCCAAACGCTGCCTACACCTTTCCAAACGCTGCCTACACCTTTACAAACACTGCCTACACCTTTACAAATGCACCTGTACAAACGCTGCCTACACCTTTACAAACACTGCCTACACCTTTCCAAACGCTGCCTACACCTTTCCAAACGCTGCCTACACCTTTACAAACACTGCCTACACCTTTACAAATGCACCTGTACAAATGCTGCCTACACCTTTACAAACACTGCCTACACCTTTACAAATGCTGCCTACACCTTTCCAAACACTGCCTACACCTTTCCAAACGCTGCCTACACCTTTACAAACACTGCCTACACCTTTACAAACACTGCCTACACCTTTCCAAACACTGCCTACACCTTTCCAAACGCTGCCTACACCTTTCCAAACGCTGCCTACACCTTTACAAACGCTGCCTACACCTTTACAAACACTGCCTACACCTTTCCAAACACTGCCTACACCTTTCCAAACACTGTCTACACCTTTCCAAACACTGCCTACACCTTTCCAAACGCTGCCTACACCTTTCCAAACGCTGCCTACACCTTTACAAACACTGCCTACACCTTTACAAATGCACCTGTACAAACGCTGCCTACACCTTTACAAACACTGCCTACACCTTTCCAAACGCTGCCTACACCTTTCCAAACGCTGCCTACACCTTTACAAACACTGCCTACACCTTTACAAATGCACCTGTACAAATGCTGCCTACACCTTTACAAACACTGCCTACACCTTTACAAATGCTGCCTACACCTTTCCAAACACTGCCTACACCTTTCCAAACGCTGCCTACACCTTTACAAACACTGCCTACACCTTTCCAAACGCTGCCTACACCTTTCCAAACGCTGCCTACACCTTTCCAAACGCTGCCTACACCTTTACAAACACTGCCTACACCTTTACAAATGCACCTTTACAAATGCTGCCTACACCTTTACAAATGCTGCCAACACCTTTAGAAAAGTTGCCTACACCTTAACAAACGCTGCCTACACCTTTACAAACGCTGCCTACACCTTTACAAACGCTGCCTACACCTTTACAAATGCTGTCTTCACCTTTACAAATGCTGCCTACACCTTAACAAACGCTGCCTACACCTTTACAAACGCTGCCTACACCTTTACAAATGCTGCCTACACCTTTACAAATGCTGCCAACACCTTTTAGAAAAGTTGCCTACACCTTAACAAACGCTGCCTACACCTTTACAAACGCTGCCTACACCTTTACAAACACTGCCTACACCTTTACAAACGCTGCCTACACCTTTACAAACACTGCCTACACCTTTACAAACGCTGCCTACACCTTTACAAATGCTGTCTTCACCTTTACAAATGCTGCCTACACCTTAACAAACGCTGCCTACACCTTTACAAACGCTGCCTACACCTTTACAAACGCTGCCTACACCTTTACAAACGCTGCCAACACCTTTAGAAAAGTTGCCTACACCTTAACAAACGCTGCCTACACCTTTACAAACGCTGCCTACACCTTTACAAACACTGCCTACACCTTTACAAACGCTGCCTACACCTTTACAAACACTGCCTACACCTTTACAAACGCTGCCTACACCTTTACAAATGCTGTATTCACCTTTACAAATGCTTCCTATACCTTTAGAAATGCTGCCTACACCTTTACAAAACATGCCTACACCATTAGAAATGCTGCCTACACCTTTACAAACGCTGCCTACACCTTTACAAATGCTGCCTACACCTTTAAAAATGCTGCCTACACCTTTACAAACGCTGCCTACACCTTTACAAACACTGCCTACACCTTTACAAACGCTGCCTACACCTTTACAAACGCTGCCTACACCTTTACAAACACTGCCTACACCTTTACAAACGCTGCCTACACCTTTACAAATGCTGTATTCACCTTTACAAATGCTTCCTATACCTTTACAAATGCTGCCTACACCTTTAGAAATGCTGCCTACACCTTTACAAAACATGCCTACACCATTAGAAATGCTGCCTACACCTTTACAAAACATGCCTACACCTTTACAAAACATGCCTACACCTTTAGAAATGCTGCCTACACCTTTAGAAATGCTGCCTACACCATTAGAAATGCTGCCTACAACTTTACAAACACTGCCTACATCTTTACAAATGCTGCCTACACCTTTACAAACTCTGCCAACACCTTTACAAATGCTGCCTACACCTTTACAAATGCTGCCTACACCTTTACAATTGATGCATAGACCTTTAGAAACACTGCCTACGCCTTTAGAAAAGCTACCTACACCTTTACAAATGGTGCCTAAACCTTTAGAAAGGCTGCCTACACCTTAAGCGTTGACTACATATTGAAATGCGCCACCCACCTCTTACAACTGATGTCTTCAACTTAAAAACACTGCCTACACCTTCAGAAATGCAGCCTACACTTTTACAAATGTTCTCTACAGCTTTAGAAACGTTGCCCACACCTTGAGACATGCTGCTAACAACCTTACAAATACTGCCCACACTTCTAGAAACGTTGACTACACCTTGAGACATGCCACCTTCACCCTTACAAATGCCATCTACACCTTTAAAACACTGTCTACACTTTGAGAAACATTGCTTTTAACTTTACAAATGCTGCCTGCAGTTTTAGAAAAAGCGCTCTAAACTTTAGAAATGTTAGAAACACCTTGAGACACGCCGCCTACACCCTTACAAATACTGTCTATAGCTTTATAAAAGTTGCCTTCACCTTAGGATACACTACCTACAGCTTTACAAATGTCTACACATTTTAGCTTTAAAAAGGTCTTCTTTACTTATCCAACTTATTGTGCAACATGGAAGTAAGCTATTTTCTGAGAATGTGCAAGACTTTTTCATTAGTCGCTATTGGTAAATAACTAGAAGAATAACAAAGAGCAGTACAGAGTAAAACTATCTGTGCTAAAAACAGTGCGTTTACAATTACAACAATAAGTTAATATTATATGGTAAGAAATACCACTTTGCAATATCAAGCAGCATAATCAGCTGTTTTGTACAGCTAAAAATAAAAAAGCAGAATCCAGAGACATTCAATATACAAATGGGCATGCCTGCTCTTACATTAAAAATAAGGGACAGATGTGCTATAGGTTTATAAATGCTGCACACACCTTTAGAAAACCTGCCTACACCTTTAAAAATGTTGCCTGCACCATAAGATGTACTGATTAGATATCAAGAAGAACATTTAAATGTGGATTTAATGGACATTTGAATGTGCTTTTGGAGTTTTCTTGAACATTGAGGCATTTAAAGGTCAGCCTAATTACTACCTTTTGCCCAACTGAAAACATAAAAACTATAAATGGGCATAACAGCATAACACAATCATATATTTGCATATATGATTTTATTTTTTCAAATTAAGTGTTTTCCAATGGGGACACCAGATGGCCATTTCCATTTGGAGGGTATAAAGGAATTGGAGGATGTAAAGTGTATGGGGTTTGATTTACAGTCAGAGTGGGGACGGCAGATTGACTGTCTCACCTACTCACCGCAGGTTTGTAAGCGTTCATTCAATTAATTCCTGTGTTTCAGAGAACTGCAAAGATGTCAGGCATGAATGAGACACAAAACAGACAGATTGAGACTTACAACATTTCAGTATTACAAGTTTTTGTGGACCCAAGACAACTAAAGGACAGAGAGTGAAAATATGGAGTGGAGGAAAAGACAGACCAGACAAACGTTTACTTTATGACCACCTTATGTTGTCAAAAATGGCAATTATAATATTTTTTTTAAAAATTACAGATCTGTGTTGTCAAATGCAAAGTAGGACTGGCCAATTATTGCTTGCGTGAAATGATTAAAGCAGAAAATAGCCATCACTAATTTGAATTTACAGGGGCTCTAGTGAAAAGTCAAAACTCTAGTGCCAACCTTTATTTAGCATTTTACCTTTAAAACTGTGTCCCATGCACCACATCAGCTGTGACCTAAAACCATTTTCTGTGTAACTGCAACATCCTGACTTTTGAGGTCAGCTGTATAATTTTAATTGAATTGACTTCTTAGGATATTGAATAAGGTGGATGCAGACCTGAATCCACACATCACAAATATTAGATATATTTCTCGAAGCTGATGCATATGGCATTTGTATTCTCAATGATTATGTTTAGCACAGTCTCTGGACTACTTTCCAGGCTGATCGATGATGATACTCTGGTCTAACTAGGCCAATGCATATGTGACTGCAAAAACACAAAACTTTTCAAGAGTGTATTCATCTGCTTTTTTTTTTTTTTTAAATGTAGAAGGATGTATTGAATATTTATGACGAATGTGAATGTCACAATTTGATTTGCCATCCCAGACAGCAATAAAGTGTTGGCCCAGATCGACTGGATCAATGGGAATCCACACGTACCAGATGTGGACCGGATCTGGGACAGCACGATGTTGCTGTCTGGGATTTAAGTTTCCTTAGATATGTCATTGCACTAGTTCCACAATCCCACCTTGTAAAGCTGCTTTGATTATCTTAAGAGCCAAAGGCACTTGCAAACTAACATATATTTCTCCAAGATAAAACTTTTTAAATGTTTCGGCCTATCCACACAAAGACACCTCACCTGAAGACTGGAGATAGCCGAGGGTGGGGTCATCAGA
This sequence comes from Pimephales promelas, assembly GCF_016745375.1. The sequence goes on along the minus strand of NW_024121299.1, from coordinate 1,705,033 downwards.
TTTTGCTCCAATAGGGGGTTAAGAGGGGCGGTGCCTGGCAGATGAGTGGCACGCCAGTAAACCTCCAGATATTCAGCGAGGTGCTCACAGGCGTCCTCCAACTGGTTCTCGTCCAAAATGACATCAAACATCTCCTGATGGGGAGACAGGGTGGAGGAGAAGATGACATGCGGGGGATGAAATTAGAAGATATTATATAAAATATCTTATGATGGTGGACAGGTGATGGGAGATGACGTTGAGCGACAGGTAGGATAATGGCTCTATGGAACAACATGCAACATGACTTTTGTCAGAATGTGGTTTGGAAAAGCAAGCGTTTGCATCACTAGAACTGTAGCAAGGCCAGTCTAAATAAGAGCAGTCAATCAAGTGAGAATGAAGAACAAACATTTGAAATTAAACCAGTTCACTAACAATGTGAGACACAAAATTACCTTCATTTCTAATTAATACAATGTTTAGTCAGACAGATGTGCCCTAAATGAAATGCTCTCAAAACCTGCAGTTCTCATCCTTGCAATCCTAAATCAGCCATTGACAGTTTTAGTAAAAACAAATCTAATTTGATCAAATCTAATATACATATACAGTATATTCCAACCTTTATTACTTAGTTTGTTATATAAGTGATTTACACTCAAAAATAATGCAAAGTGCATGCAAATATTATCTGATTACATAAATAGCCTTATGCATTTGTAATTTTGAATCGTTAGTTACAAAAATAATAATTTGATCATTATTTATATACCCACCCTTGTTTTTTCCCAAAAACTACTAGTTTTTCTTTTCAATGCAACTGCAATAAATGGGTACTTTCAAGCTTTCAAAAAGCAAAAGCACCATACAAGTCCTGCTATACTTCACAGTGATGCGCGGGTCAATGTATAAACAACCCGCAACCGACCGACATTTTCAACTACCCGCCCGCAACTCGGACCGCAAAAAAAGTAAAAAAATATTGTACCCGACCCGCTTCCTGACCGCATTTTTTAAAAGTAGTAAATGCTCATCGGAGCGTTATTGGGCCATAGACGTGTAACAACAGCATCGCAAGAAGACGTAGGCCTACACATAACAAAGGCAAAGCCAGCATTTTGGTCATCATCTTTCATTATTTCAGCAAATGTCTCCCACACTTTTACTCTTTCTATTTGTGTATTTGCGGAGCTTCCACTCCCCAGTCTTCACCTTTTCTCTTGCCGCCTCCATCTCTCTGCAGACTGTAGTGATCATAGACATGGCCGGTTCGTGAACGAATCGTTCTTTTGAACCGGCTCTTTTTAGTGAACCGGTCGAACCAGTACACTAAATCGAACTGAATCGTTCGAAACAGTTCGCGTCTTGTGTCAGTGCTGATCCACAAGTTACTAAAGTTACTCACTTTCAGACATGCCTGACAGTCCCTCCGAATCGAAATAAATCAATATCCTGATCCTGAATTATATTTTACTCCAGTAACTCCAACAGTTCACTGAACCGAGACATGTTGTTGCCACTGTTGAGACAGAACGCAAAGAGACAGTTCTCGAATCACCAGTATAGAACCGACTCCGCGAACTTTTTAGACTGAGCTTGTGTGCTATCTTCGTGCCAGTTATTCAGCCAATAATGTGTAGGGCTGTATATTTCATCAAAAACTGTGTCTAGTACTATATTAATACAAATGTTTAATTGGCATCTTTTTACAAACGACCCGACTGACCGCGACCCGAATATCATTAAAAACATTTTTTGGATGACCCGTAACTGCGGGTAACCGCAGGCACCCGCTCATTTCGGATCAACCCGCGCATCACTGATACTTCAAGTTTTCTGAAACCAAACGATAGCTTTGGGTGAGAAACCTACAGAAAATGTTATCCACTGAAAATGTGTTTTGTGAACCAGATCAACCAAATCATGACAAAGATCATTGTAAAAAGATTTGTGAATAATACTTGTACAGCTCCTTAAAGCTGCAGTCCCAATTCATTGCAATTGCACAGAAGGGAGCAACCAGTACAGTTTCTCAAAATATCTTCCACACAAGAAAGAAAGTAATATGTATTAGGAACAAAATGAGGGAGAGTAAATAACAATAATTTTCAAAAAAATGTTCTACACCCTTTATGGATTTAAATTTTACACAAGTGTATTGCTGTCCATCAGGGGTGTTCAATCCTGTTCCAGCCGAGTTTACCTCCATCAAACCTGCCAGGGAGTTTCAAGTGATCTTGAAGACCTTGATAAGCTGGTTCAACAGTGTTTAATTAGGACTAGAGCGGAAAGTGGTCCTCAAGGAGCACAAGATTGGACACCCCTGCTGTACATGCATTACATGAGTTTACACATCAAGTACTAGGGCACATCCCATGTAATATGGCAGTCTAACTCTTTAAAGGAGTAGTTCACTTTAAAAAAAAACTTTTGCTGATAATTTACTCAGCCCCATGTCATCCAAGATGTCCATGTCTTTCTTTCTTCAGTCGAAAAGAAATGAAGGTTTTTGGTGAAAGGATTTTCAGGATTTTCTCCATATAATGGACTTCAATGGGAACCAAAAGGTTTAAGGTCCAAATGAGAGTTTCAGTGCAGCTTCAAAGGGCTTTAAACTACACTAGACGATGAATAAGGGTCTTATCAAGCGAAACGAGCGATCATTTCAAAAATAAAAAAAAAAGTTTAAGTTTCATAAGCACAAATGCTCGCCTTGATCTGTTCTGTGACGCGCGTTCGTGACTCTCCTGTTTGAACTCGTTTATCAAAATGAACAAATCTTTTTTCGAGTCATGACTCGAAGGGTCCTACATAAGACCCTTATTCATCGTCTGGTGTCGTTTAAAGCCCTTTGAAGCTGCACTGAAACTCTCATTTGGACCTTGAACGTTTTGGTTCCCACTGAAGTCTATTATATGGAAAAAATCCTGGAATGTTTTCATCAAAAACCTTAATTTCTTTTCAACTGAAGAAAGAAAGACGTGGACATCTTGGATGACGTGGGGGTGAGTAAATTATCAGCAAAAGTTTTTTTTAAAAGTGAACTACTCCTTTAAGTACTCCTTTTTTTAAGGAAGTATAGTAAAAAGACAAAACTATCCAATTACTGTATATTTGTTTAGTGGAACTTGACAACACTAATGTTGAATCTATAGTATTCTGAACAGCTCTGTAAACGTTTATGGGTATGTGTGTGTGTGTGTGTTTAAACTTCAAGAACTTACAGGGGGACACTGAACCAGTTTATCTGCAGCCATCATCTGAACATTGAGGTGTTTGCTCTGTGATTTACCCCTCGACTTTATCAACCGCTGTAGGACCTGCCAAAAGAGAAAAAATTATCTATTTTTCTATTAAAGGAGGAGTTCACTTTAAAAAAAAAACTTTTGCAGATAATTTACTCACCCCCATGTCATCCAAGATGTCCATGTCTTTCTTTCTTCAGTCGAAAATGAAGATTTTTGATGAAAACATTCTAGGATTTTTCTCCATATAATGGACTTCAGTGGGAACCAAACGGTTCAAGGTCCAAAAGACAGTTTCAGTGCAAACTGCAAACTGTTCAAAGGGCTTTAAACGATTTCAGACGATGAATAAGGGTCTTATCAAGAGAAACGATCGCTTATTTAAAAATAAAAATAAAAAGTTTAAGTTTTATAATCTCAAATGGTCGTCTTGCTCTCCTATTCGAACATCAAAATGAACAAATCTTTTCCAGAGTCAACTCGTTCGTTGAATGAACCAAATGACGCGAAAAAAGATTTGTTCATTTTGATGAACGAGTTTGAACAGGAGAGTCACGAACGCGCATCACAGAACAGAGCAAGGTGACCATTTGTGCTTATAAAACTTACACTTTGTTATTTTTTTTAATGAGCGATCGTTTCGCTTGATAAGACCCTTATTCATCGTCTGGAATTGTTTAAAGCCCTTTGAACAGTTGCAATTTGCACTGAAACTGTCTTTTGTACCTTGAACCGTTTGGTTCCCATTGAAGTCCATTATATGGAGAAAATCCTGGAACGTTTTCATCAAAAACCTTCATTTCTTTTCAACTGAAGTAAGAAAGACATGAACATCTTGGATGACATGGGGGTGAGTAAATTATCAGCAAAAGTTTTTTTTTTTTTTAAAGTGAACTATTCCTTTAATAGAGCAGAAGATATTTTTGAGAATATTTTCATTAATCGTTTGAAATAGTGCACCCGTGATCATGAGACTTACTTTCGGAGATGTGACCTTGACATAGACTATAATGGGAGCTAGCGAGGTTTTAGCTAGCTGTGTTGGATGGTTAATGGTGTCCGCATCCAGAATCACCAGTTGAAGGGTTTTGGCCAACTCAAATATTCTTTCGATCTCACTCTGTACCTCTGCTGGGTGCACAAACAGACAAACAGCACCCACAAAACATGAACCCCAGGAAAACAGAAGGACAAAATGCTCAAAAAGTTCAACAATATACATCTTGTCTGCTGGTTAAACATTTTTAATACCTATTCTCACAATTTTGACAAGACTTTGTTAACCAGCTAGATACTGTAAACTAAAAAAGCAACTGTGGTCAAAAATAGGCAACTGATGTTATCTTATTGTTGAGTTCTGCTGGTTGCACAGCGAGTTGATGTTCTCACCCAAACTGGTCCGTGTGTTAGGTCTCTTGTTGAAAACCGGTCTCTTGGCTAAAGAAAGGTCAGCGGTTACCCGGGTTATAGAAATCCTGTCAGCATAACAATCAATTAGTGACTTATTAATGCGAAAGAAAGATTGCAGGTCACTGAAAATCATAGTAATTGAGGATGATGTGCCAGTTCTATTTTATATGACTTAAATTTGGGTTTGTTCCTCGTACAAAGCTTATGGCTTTAGAATACATGAAATATAATCGCATGAGTTGTATGGACTACTTTTATGAATGTTTTTTGGCCTTTTTGGAGCCAGACATAAGTGTGAGTAAACGACGATTATGCATACACATACACTGAATTAAGATTTTGTTAATGTTTATGAAAGAAGTGTCTTATGCTCATCAAACTTACATTTATTTGATCAGTAAAAACAGTAATATTGTTAAATATTCCTTATTATTATTAACATTAAAAACACTGTGACACACTACCATTCAAAAGTCTCTAACATAATATTTAGCATGGACTGTCAAAAGACATTTATGATACAAAACATTTATATTTGAAATAAATGCTGTTGTTTTGAACTTTCTATTTATTGAAGAATCCTGAATGAAAATATTCCACAAAAATATTACAGTTTTCCACATTTATAATTAATAATAAGAACCATTATCAATAACTGAGTACCCATAATAATTGATAAAAATTAGGGCTGTCAAACGATTAATCACGATTAATCGCATCCAAAATAAAAGTTTGTGTTTACATAATATATGTGGGTGCACTGTGTATATATATATATATATATATGTATATATATATATATATATAAAAATACACACACATGCTTGTATATATTTAAGAAAAAACACAATTTTTTATTTTGGATGCGAATAATCGCAATTTATCGTTTGACGACCCTAATAAAAATGTATCAAATCATCATATTAGAATGATTTCTGAAGGATCATGTGACACTGAAGACTGGAGTAATGATGCTGAAAATTCATCACAGGAATAAATGACATTTTTAAAACATATTCAATTAAAAATAAAATTATTTAAATTCGTAATAGTATTTCACTGTTACTGTTTTTACTGTATTTTTGATCGAAAAAATGCAGCCTTGGTGAGCAGAAGAGTCTTCTTTAAAAGAAACATAAAACATTTAAAATCATAATTATTCCAAAGTTTTTACCGGTAGTGTATATCTAATACATATACAATCGAGAAATGTGCCAGCTCACCGTCCATCAAAGCGATGTTTGAGAAAGTCAAACAGAGCTTTCTGCATCATATCTGTCACCTGTCGACAGACACGACACATGAGACAACACATTTCAAAACAAATTCAGAGGGTTGTGTGAAGTCTAGCGCTCACCTCATAGCCCTTCAGTGAAGGCCCAACCAGAACCACAGGCCTCATGGACGGCACCACATCGTACGGAGGAATGACTTCAGTCTAATTGAGGAAGACAAGAACGGCACCGTCACACAGAACCACAGCATCGACTACAACCAGGACAAACATCCGTAATGTCAGCACAGACTGGTAACAATCTTGGTACATGCAAACATATACATTTTCTGAGATTCATGAAACGTTGTCAAGATACTTTTCCTACAGTTTACAATATCTAGTACTGTCATAGAAATAATTCTGTGTTACAATGTAATTACGCATGTACTTACTATAAGGTTAGGATTGGGGTTTGGTTTAGGGTTATTACTACAATAACTACACAAGGACACTGTAAAATAAAGTGAAAAGTTCACTTACTAAATTCGGCAGACAATACCATTCAAAATTTTGGGGTCAGTATAAGATTATTTTTTTAAAGACATTAATATTTTTATTCAGCAAGGATACACTAAATTGATTCATTCTTTTTGATTCGTTTTTTTTTTTTTTTTTACATTGATAACAATACAATCAGACATGTTTTGTCATGTGACAGCTTTGGTGAGCATAAAACAGAACATTCCAAAATTTTGAAGAGTAGTGTAGTGTATATTTGGCCATTTTGTGTGTTTTTGGCAGCAATATAAGGGGCTTTCTATAAGTATCTCTATATCTATTAAAGGGATAGTTCACTTTAAAAATTATTTTTTGATGTATTTTAGCTTACCTCAAGGGCATCCAAGATGTAGATGTCTTTGTTTCCACAGTATTTTCAATTTTGATATTTTTAGGTCAAACCGTTCTGGTCTGTCAGTCATATAATGGAGGTCTATGGTCACCACCTCAAAGAGCATGCACAGAGAAGTCCAAATTAAACATGATTTAATGACTCGTAAATGTAAGTACACACTGATGGCCTAAGACACGAAACGAGCGGTTTGTGTGAGAAAACGAACAGTATTTATATCGTTTTTACCTCTTGTAACCACAGCCACGTCCAGGTAATTTCAGAAGTGTTATCCTTCACTGTGAAGATCTAAACATATTTAGATATACAGGAAATTGCAATGGAAGACGATTTCGATATATCAACAGACAACGTTGAATTTTTTTCCTGCAACCGCGCAAGAGATGACTTCCGGCGCTTGCGCAGAACGAACCACCCGTGCCTTCAGATCAATTGGATGTGGCTGTGGTTACAAGAGGTAAAAACGTCTTATATATAAATACTGTTTGTTTTCTCACACAAACTATCGCTTCGTGTCTCAGGCCATCAATGTGTACTTACATTTACGAGTCATTAAATCATGTTTAATTTGGACTTCTCTGTGCATGCTCTTTGAGGTGGTGACCATAGACCTCCATTATATGACTGATAAACACAAACGGTTTGACCTAAAAAATATCAAAATTGAAAATACTGTAGAAACAAAGACATCTACATCTTGGATGCCCTTGAGGTAAGCTAAAACATATCAAATATTAATTTCAAAATGAACTATCCCTTTAAATGATTTGCTCAAATACGTTACAACCTGTCTGACCAACAAGGAGAGAATATCTAACACATAGTCATATCAACACACCTACCTGCTTTAACTTCTGTTTGGCTTTTGGAAATGAGAAAACACATCAGAATCAGCATTCAGAAGATTGTAGAATAAGAATGACCTTTTTTTTATATATATATATTACCATACTCTGAACTTTTACAGGTGTTATCCTACTGTATTTGACAGTAGAGGCTTAACCTGTGACAGAATGTGTCATGTGTTAAGAAGAGGAGGAAATAATAAGAATAAAAGCAAGGAAAGATAAATACACTCACTGATCTTCAGCCCTACTGATATTTTGCTCATTTGGGGCAGCATTCCCAGTCACAAACATCCCCTGCAAAGCAGCATGGCGCCCAGGCCCTGTCATACTCACTCTCACCTGCAGATGGCGGCGTGGATCTCCAACCTCCTGATACCATGTCGCCTAGGCTTGAGGAGGAGTTACCACTTTTCCTGTGCAGAAAAAACAAAACAAAAACATCAGCCTATGATCATACCATATGCCTTCACAGAGCTGGTAAACTATCTGGACAATCCCAGTATTGTCAGCTTCATTGCTTCCTCTCCTCGGGTCATTTTGACCCGACATTCATTTTCTTTTAATTTCTAAAAATTTTGTGTTCATCGGAGTTCTCCAAGACCTTGGGAGATTTGTCACACTTGAACTTGGATTATAGGATTTTTATGTGGTTGTAATAAAAATAGTAACAAATTCCTACAGTCCACATCACTGCTGTCTAATTACTTTACTAACTTGAATTATTATAAAATCTGACACTTTAGTATATATACAAATCTAAAAATACTCAAAATGATAAAACATTAACAAAAAATCATTTTATAATGTCTAAATACATACCTGACGGCATACTGAAGAAAAAAAAACTGAATATATATATATATATATATATTTTTTTTTTTTTCATTTTATATATAATTTTCAAGAGGTCAAGAGACACACAATGTGAGACTTTCTGAGCTGTTTAAATAAGTTTTTGCATGTATTGGATTGGATGTATTATTTATGAATTTATATAAAAAATTATTTCATTGAAAGGATGTGACGAATGTGTTTTTAATCCAATATAAATATTACAATTATTGAAAAAATTGAGTTATTTAGAGATTAAAAAAAAACTAAATAAAATTCAATTAAAAATTTGAAAATAATTCTAAGAATGAAATGAAATAAGCTTTCTGGACAATATTAATTATAAGTGATTTTAGGGCTTCGGGTCATTCTGAGCTGTGAGGGAAGGATTCGTTTACAGGTACAGGAGGAGAGGATAAGGGTTCAGACCAAATTCAGTATTATTGTCATAGTCATACTTTTACAACAACAATACAGTAAGGGAACGTTTTTGTTGAGTATTATATTTGACATATCAGTCTTTTATGCCTCATAAAGTATTTAACAGGAGAATATGGAGCTCATTCTCAAGAAGAAGAAAACACAGTGACTGAATTATGATAATGCAAATCAATCAATATGTATAACAGTATCGCAGATAACCAAACAGCCGTGGGGCCACATTGGGCCCGTCAACTCTCTGCTTCCCAACATTCTTCACAATATCTTCTTAACATAACAAAGAAACTTATACAAGTTTGGAACAACTTGAGTAAATGACTAAATGATTTTGGGTGAACTATCCCTTTAACTCATGGGTCCTTATTGAAAAGTGTTACCTATATTTAAAACGCATTGTGTTTCTATGCATCTAAATGTATTCCAACGTCTGAATGAAATATACATAGACCACAGAAAGAGACCTCTGTTGTTTTTGCTCCTGTTTGAGTCTCATGGCCTCCAGTCGGAGGGGGCTGGGTATGAAGCTGATGTCGGCCCCCTCTTTCACCAGCCTTCCGATCCACCAGTCATTATTGTACTTCTGCAACACAAGGAAAACACACACTCAGCACTATTACGAGGACCCATTATGGGCATTGTTAGCCAATCGCCTGATCTTTCCATGTATTGTACGGTGCATCTCACCTCTTTAATGTGCAGAAAGTCTTTGGCTTCAAAGTTTATGGCAGCACCCTGAACAGGACAGTCCTCATCTAGAGCCCCGCAATAATTCACATTCGTCTTCACTGCGAACGCTACAGGTTTGGACTGCCAGAGAAAGCAGTGTTAATAATGTTCATAAAAAGCTAGATTATCTCAATAACTGCATAGTAAATAATTATCTAATATAAATAATGCAAAATAATTAGGGCTGTCAAATGATTAATCGCATCCAAAATAAAAGTTTGTTTACATAATATATGTGGGTGCACTGTGTGTAATTATATATATATAAATACACAGACATTCTTGTATACATTTAAGAAATATTTTGATGTATACACTGTGTATAGATTTATATATAATTTATATTATTTTATAGATAAATAATATTTTTTTCTTAAATATACATGCATGTGTGTGTATTTATATATATATATACAAAATATATACACAAAATAATTATACACAGTGCACCCACATATATTATGTTAACACAAACTTTTATTTTGAATGCGATTAATCACGATTAATCGTTTGAAAGCCCTAAAAATAATTAAAATAGTAAGTGACATTACATTGTATAATGCTTAGCAGTGATTAGTGTACATTCAAATACACAGTAATTGAATAGAACGGTGAAGCATTTGATTGAATTTATAGAAAATTTACATGAAAGTGAACCATTAGTAGTATTTTTTTTGTACAATTTGGGACACAATGTTGTAAGATAAAGTAAAAGGTCCCGTTTGCATACACATTTGCATTTTATTTAAGGTCAGCAGACACATTGTCTGCAGCAATAAGAACTTCAACATAAGCGAATATCAAGAAATAATGAATTTAAAGTGTACAATATTGATCTAAATGCTAAGAAAATGTTGTTTCTTGATGATGATGCCCTGTCCCAACACATTCATGTCACTAAGCTACGTGTAGATGGACACTTTGTCGCTAATATTGTGCAACGAAATAGTAAAAGCGCAGAACCTTGGCTCTCTCGAGCTGCAGCTGGGCCTGGCGTTCGGCTTCACGCCGATACGCCTCGCGGTCCTCCTCCGCTGACAGGTCGGAATCCGAAGGTCTGCTCGTGTACGAATCGGCTGAACCCTGCAGGACGGGGAATAAGGGGAAACCAAGAATGTTGTTTGGCGTAATAGAATATTCAAAAAGTACAATAACTGTAGTGTAAACATAGCTTAGCTAGTCAAAACACTCTCATTGATCACCACAACACATGCAGCTATACAGTAAGGCAGATAGCTAGAGGTTTACGAAGAAGTGACGCATGAAATAGACTTTATAATAGGTCTTCAAACAGTTAACAATAGGCCTTTATATTGAAAGTTAAACAGTATATATGACATGCACAGTATGTGTTTTACTTTATATGTGTGATGCATATATTTGCCTAAAGTGCTCTTATTTATGTTGTACTTCAAAAACAAAAATTATATGAATTTATATGTGCACAATAACAATCTTTATTGTAGTGTGTGATTTACACCAAATTCTAACAATCTTACAATTTGGCTATATAGTGTGCATTTATATAGTGTGCATGAGGGGAAGAATCCAATCAAATCCCTGAGGACAAAGAGTCCCATCCTACATTTTGTCTTGTTCAAGAACCTCTTTCACTTGGATACATGTCACAGTCGGGAAGAAAAGACTATTGCAACTTCTGTTTAATGCTGACTTTAACAACTATGACTCACTAATAGAGATACGGTAAAATATTTGTAACAATTGACAAGACATTACACAATTATTTCAGCACAATGGTAAACACAAAAAACTATAACATAAAAACTCTGTTAAATGTTATACTCTAACAGGTCTTTCCATTTACTTAATTTAACTACTTAATTTCAACATTTACTGTCCTGATCCAGCCCTATGCAAAGCATGCTGGGAACTAAATATGTTCCGCATAGTTCTAGTTAATGCTACAAAAAAGAGAAAAAAAGAAAAAAAAAAGAATCAGAAGAAGGGCTCTTTTTTAATATAATTTTTATTTGCCCAGCTAAAGTTTTCAAACAGTGCTTTTCAAGTTTTTCAGGTTGGTCTAACAATAATTTTCAATTAAAGAATTTCAATAAAGTAATCCAATGTAATCTCCGGCCAGTTGATAATACCTAGAATTTCAAAATCGACTGCTGGTGGTAGATCCCTTTCCTATTTACCACCAAAACTCTGGAAAAATCTTCCTAACATTGTCCGGGAAGCAGACACAATCTGTCAGTTCAGATCTAGACTAAAAACACATCTCTTTGGCCTAGCATACACATAACACACTATAGACTTCCTAACTTCAAAATTAGGCTGCATAGTTTAGATCAGCCGGAACCGGGAACACGTCCCGTAAATCCTGATGTACTTGGTACATCAAAAGAAGGATGGCGTCTACGCTAATATTAGTTTCTCTGTTTATCCTGAGGGAGGGACCCTCTATGGTGGACCTACGCCTGGACCCATCCCAACTCAGATCATTTGTTTCATACTAAAAAATGTATTTTTCATCCATTTTGTGCGGTTAGCGCTGCTGGTTGATGTCGTTGTACAGAAAGAATGTTGTGACAGTTGGTCAGTGTGGTTTAGTCCCGCCCCTCCTCCACTGTGATTGGGCGGCTCAGCTGGGTAAAAAGTGACAGTGATGAGCACTGCGTTTAATCCAGAGTTGAACATTTTTCAACTTTCGGCGAGAAGTAAAAAAACGGCGAAGCTTGAGCATGAAAAAAAACGTTCAGCGTCTCGTTACGTTGAAAAAACGTGGCGCTCCCATTGAAAACAATTGAAAAAGTACACCAGGCACGTGGTGGACACACGGCCTTAGTGAAATAAATGAAATTTTGCACAATACTCCAATTTTTCGAGTTTCACCTGTAATTTAACAATTGTCAAAAATCATCATTTACAGTGTACAATGAACCACCGGTGCAACACCAGAGCTGAAATGCTTATGGTCAGTGAGTCATCAAATACTGCTCTAATGGTCTAGTCCTAATGGAGACATCCAGCTTTAAACCGTCCAAAAAAAAAACACACACGTCTAACAGATTCCACAGGGGTAAAACTGGAGCCTGTACACCACAAATGTTGGAAATTCAATCTGATTACATTAAATACACCTGTGATCTGTGGCAGAGTGATCCTCTCAGGTTTCATCTGTACGGCCTCTAAGGTGACAGATTACTACAGCACTACAGCAGGGAACAGAGGCAGTCGTAATGATTCGACTGTAATAAAACAGAAATCCCCCAAATATGCCAAAAACAGTGGAATTTGCATTTCAAAGCGATCTTCCAACATCTTCCATAAGGCAATGCTAAAATATGTGCATCCAGACCAACAATAATATACAAAACTTAACCTTAATCTTAAAAATGACCTCTCTCATGATCCTAATCCTAAAAAACCTAATCAGGTAAATTCCACTTACCTTCTTCAAGACAATGGTTTGAGGCGTTTTTAATGCTATCTCATTCTCTATGAGCTCAAGAGAGCCTCCAGGACTCTCTAAGTCTTGTGGTTGGTGGCCCTTCCTGGTCCACTCTGAAGAGCAATAACGCTCAACGCCAGTCAAAAACAACACCGAGATGCAGAGCCCAAAACAGAGCAGTCATGACTGCCCTCAGAACCTCACAGCAGGGATGGAGGAAGGCGAAAGACAGAAAGAGAGCAAGAGAGAGAGAGAGAGTGTGTGTGTGTGTGTGTGTGTGTGGAAATCGGGAGACAAATGAAATGCAAGCGGGCGGTACAAGCTGTTAGATGAAGAAAAAATGGAGGGAGGGTTGAAATTGAGCACCTCAGGACTGGCCGAGCTGCAGTGAGCAGAACGCTTCGGGGGGGAATGACTGAAAGCTTAACAAACACTCTATCAGCATCATCATCATCACCACCAACAACTGAAGACTCGCATCAGCATTTCTGAGTTCCACCAGATTCCATAATCTTTAGAAAGAAAAAACATCTTTGATGTTTCACACACACACATTATGCATTTATTGTAGTGTTTGGATAACTATTGATAACTACTGTGATTCAAAATGTAATTTAATCTTAATTAACAGTACATTTTATTATTTAAAAAAAGAAAGATTTGGATTTAACTTGGATATTCTATCATCTTTTCACTTTTTTTTTTTTGCCTCTATCCCAACTTTTTTTTTTTTGAGTGTGAAAAAAATTAAAATCAAAATGAGTTTATATTTGCAAAATACAATTAAGTTGGTCAGTGAAAACATTGAAAATCTTTTTTGTACTTTTGTCTGTTAAATAAAGGTTCGACTTAACAAATTACAGATTCTTGATTTTATTAATGCCCCAACTTTTCTGGAATTGGCACCGAAGCATGCTCTTTGGATCATTATATTAATGCCAATATATAATTTGTAATCCAAAAAAAAAAAAAAAAGAGGAGAAATGTAAAATATAAACATTTACATTAGTGGATTCAGACTTTTTGGACCCCACAGTACAAAATGCAATGTGGTGATAGCAAATATGATAGAAATTACATAAACTCACTGAAATTAATACATGCATACATATTTAACTCAATGAATTTAACTAAATACATATTTAACTAAATCATTTTAAATTTTACACAAATAACAATTTACTCAAAATTGACTATAAATATGTGAAAATAGAAAATGTGCACTATCCATTGGTCACTTCTGTTATTCAGCCAATCTGGCACACTTCTTGGTTAATGCTGATAATCTTGAAATTATGAAATATCTCAATTAATCAGTTAATATATTAATATATGTATATATAGACCATTTCACAAGATGTAAACAACACTGGTCCAGAAACACTTCCTGTTTCAGTTTGTAACTGTTTTCTTTATTTCACATGTAAAGAAAACATCTTAAAGATGTTTGTTTAACTTTTTGATTCAGTTTTAAATGTTCTGTTGGTTGTATTTTATCCCAGCTTTTATGTAGTGTTAAAAAACTGAAACAGGAAGTGCTTCTGGACCAGTGTTGTTTACATCTTGTGAAATGGTCTATATATATATCAATATATATCAATATATATATATATATATATATGACGTATTGCTCCATAAAGCATCCCAGGTAAAATCAGTGCCATCTACCCAGTGTTCTAACATCTTGTTTTAACAATGCCATATTGACGAGGAATGAGGTAAAGCACAGGCACACGCACACACCCTTATCGACCATATTCACGACAGCACACAGAAGAAGAAAAAAGGCGAGAAAGTGCAGACATTAGCATATTTAACTCTCTCCAGCTCTGAGCAGAAGGCTTGTTTTTGCAGATTCAGCTAGTTTATAGTGAGCTGTGTGTCATCGCCACTGTCTCCGTGTAGCATTCATCCAACATCAGTAATTAATCTTCCTCATAACAAAAACATAATTGAGCACTACTGTGCTGTTCTCTTTTTGCTGAAGGATATTGATTTGATGAAGATATATTGGCTAGCTCACAGAAAACAACACAAAGAAAAGATGTATTGTGTTGAACATTTTAATCAGAGGTGTGCATTCAGTTGCAAAAATTGAGCTAGATTTTTTACACATTCTTCTATGGAAATGTATGTCACTGATAGGTTGTTGTGTATGGTGATGTGGTTGCTAGGGTGTTCTGAGTGTTTAAAACACATTGCTAGGAGTTTTCTAGAGGCTTGCTGTTTCCCAGCAAGCAATAAAAGACGTCTAATAGCTGTTTAATAGCTAAATCGTGACTAGAGATTGACAATGTCATGAAATGTTAAGGATATCTTGTAGATATTGACATTGGTAACATGATGGGATATCAACCATCTCAGTTGGCTACAAATAGCATAGAACATGTCAAAGAAATGAAACCTTGCAATCTCTCTGTTGACTTTGCTAATATGATGGAATATCATACATCTCACAAGTTATTTTGGCAAAAACTATTTTGTCTAGAAGTGGGTTACTCATGGCCGGACTATTGGGTCTATAGTTAGCCTAGACGCTGAAATGACGGCTATTGCTTGTTGGTTTGTTATAATGCTTTCCTGTAGCTCAAAGAGTGGAGCATTGGGTCTTCCAACACCAAGCTCATGGGTTTGATTCCCAGGGAATATATTGAGGGTCACGTGCCGATTTGGGCGGGGTCTGAGCCGGTCGGCCATGACGGTAGGAGACGCTATCGGTTGCCAGGGGCAACGCCTTCAGAACTTCACAGAGGCGCGACTAAACATTCCAGCGAGAGAGAAACAGACAGCTTAGCGCAGTATAGACCCCTTTTGCGCCGACGTCACAGTTAAGTCACGGCCCTAGCTGGAGGCAAAATAAAGTGAAAACTGGAGGCAGCCAATACAAACCAGCACAGATTCGGCTACATAATAAGGAGCTTAAATGATTGTTACTATTATTAAATGTCATCTTGTTGTGTTGTTTGGTGCTAGAATTGATGAAAAATGAATATGCTGTATCTGGAATTTTTATTTCTAGAAAATATTCACATCATTAAAATCGCAACGTAATTTTCGTCTCTTTACATTGTCGTCGTCTCGGCGCTGGCTCGGCAGAACTGCGGATCATACACACAAGTCTTGTACAGGACATATAGGCATCTAAAGATTTATATGCCCTCAATTTCTCTATACGATCGGTACGATACGATTTTCTTTACGATACGATTCTCTATTAGGTAGCTGTAGTAGTCAGGCCACTCAACCGAGGTAACGTAACGTTAATCCTATCAGATCGTCCATGCATTGAGTGAGCGTGTAGGCGAAAACGGCTCGGCCAATCTGGTTCCGTCCGTTAAAAATAACCTTTGGAAATAACAATAGCGGTCCTGGACACTGAGTGACCTTACACATTAAGATAATATCGGATTTTCTCCAGTCATTGTTGAAAAAACAAGCTAACAATACTTGCTAACTAGCGTTAGTGAAGCGGCCAGAGGGATCGTTCTGCCTCCACCTAAGCTCCGCCCACAAAAAACGTCACCATGTTCACCAACTGAAAAGGGGTCTATGGGGAGTGCCGAAGTGATGACGTCACTTTGTAGGACAACTCGGAAGCTATCGGCGCATGGGTTCCCTCGGTCGAAAAGCAATGCATTTTCCCCATAGACTTTTGGAAAATTGCAAAAAATAAGATCTGTGTTTAACAAAGAGTTGTGACCCTTACACGTTTTGTCTATCAAGATAATCTTTACAAGTTAATTAAAAATTTATACATTTTGAAACCTATATAAAGTTTTTTTAAAAACACAAGCAGACACAATAAAGTTTAAAAAAACCACAAGCAGGTTATAACTGTGTAATCTATGTCATAGATCAAAACTTGAAAATATTTAGAGGCTTTGTTCACCACAGACCTTATTTCAGGCGATTTAGCAAAAACCCATTCAAAAATCCCATAGGCTTTAGAGCGAGGGAACCGGGAGTGCTAAAATGCTAACTCGCTTCCGCGTTTTGGCCTACAGAGTGACGTCGCAACTTCGGCACTCTATTTGTTTACATTTTAGCAATACGCTTTAGTTTCTTTGGAAGATATGGAGAAGAAAGATAAATTAAAGGGGTTCTATATCGGGAGAAACTAAATAGCAATGCTAGCCAGCTTTATTTAGAGAAACTGCTTGTCAATAAACAATAACAGCAGCAACAGCGAGCAAAGAATGATTTCAAAAGCAACACATTTCAGCACAGTTCGCCTTTTATTTGACACAGATGAACACAATTAATACTCTACTATTCAGCAAGAGATTTGCAATTTGTTATAGATATTTCTGTACCGAGAAATGTTTTAAAAGGACACTTTTTAATGACGTATGACTCAGTGATAGGGGAATGTCCGATCTGTCCGCTTAATGTTGCACGGCAGATGCAAATATACGTATCTGATTCATATCAGATGTGTTTCCACATATGAATGAGGACTGAAACATCAAGTGTGCCTGAACTCTCGCAGTTTAACGTTACAGGTTTGGGGTTTCTAAGTCTTGCACGCAGCCACAGCAGAATTGTTCATAAGCTTAAGTGTTAAAGCCCCATTATGTTATTTTTTAAATTTTGCTCTCGGGGTCCCCCTACAGTTGGGAAACAGTATTGTCTTCTACTACTCTCGTAAAATCTGTCATGGTTACACTAGAAATACACGCGTGCATTTATTGACAAGCGATACCCCCAAACTCTGCAGAAGGAAGGAGTTTTCACATCTTGGGCAGACTCCAGTGTGGCGTGTGAAATGTCTTCATTCCAGGTACATTGGCATATATTTCAGCATGTCTTATGAATATAGTGTCATGGACTTTATTTTTTTCAAACGTCAAAAGATTGCGTAGCTCACGTTTACAAGCCAGCGTCTTTATAGTAACGTTATCTATAGTAACGTTATCGATAGTAAGTGTTTTACATAATGGATACGCTCACTCAATTCAAGTTTGTTGGTAGATAATAGCAATGTCGTCAATATTATAGTAAAAAAACCTGCTCGTTGGGCTCTCGCGTCAGAATTGGAAGTGAGGGAAGTGACGTATGCCGTATAACCTCCCTGAAGTTACAGAATGCCAGTAAAAGCGATACGGACCACGTCAGGCTATGGCAGACCAGTCATTCAACCTATTGTAAGTCGATGTACCATCTCAAGGGTTTTGGAAAAATACTATTAAGGTTGTAAAAACTACAGAGTACTGCGTGCTTTAAAGCTTCCGAACTCTTCCATTGTGTCGGCAGTAACGTTCGGCACTAATACCATAAACCAGGTAATTGTTTCAATATTATATGTCAGGGTATGTGAAAGGTGGTAGTGCTTTGAGTCTTTCGTCCATTCTGTAGCAGGTCGTATGGGTCCATATGTTGTTGATGTTAAGTAGTTTCCCTAAATAACGCTGCTTGGTGTTGTTATTTAGTCTTTCCTGATATTATTCCCAAGAAACTGTGCCTTATCTCAAAAATGCAAACAAATATCAAGCTGCTCTCTCTCTCTGTCGCTATTTCTCTCGGTCTAACTTCCGAAGTAACCATGACAACGGATAGCGTATCCTACCCATAGATATCTATATAAAGGCTAGACATAGACATATACACTAGACCTCACCTTGGGGTTCTAAGCATGCGTCAAAACCGCCGCCATCTTGGAACAGGGGTCTTGTCATAGGAAGTAGCTAGGTAACGCTGCTATCTCTGCCTTTACTTCGAATTCATTGATGGTGGAATTCACTTTTGTGCAGCGAATGATGTTCACGGATGAAATCTGAACTAGGAAGAATGTTTAAAAAAAAAAAAAAAAATTCTTTCTGGAATCAATGATAAATACATGTCTGACCGTTGGAACAAACCAAAAAAACAAGAAAAATCGCATTCATGATGATTTATGGTGATTTTGTTTCCATTAGACCTGTGTCTACTACATTGACGCTGATGCATTAAAGTGGAGGGGCTCCCCTGATGGCGGCTCTATTGACGCATTCGTTCCAATGAACTGCCGTAGCCAAGGTGAGGTCTAGTGTATATGTCTATGAAGGCTAGATATGTCGTCCACACTGCTGGCCAATGGAGGTCGACGTCTGCACCTGGCGGCCATCTTGTCACAGGTAGCTCGCTCACTCGTAACATTGTGTTAATGGTACATGTACTATTTAAATAACCATAACTTGCTCAATTTTCTACCGATTTTCAAACGGTTTGGTTTGTTATAATCGTCAGAGATGTACTGTAGTTATGACAGCATACTTATGAATAATAAGTGTATAAATAAATAATCATCCAGATAATTATAGCCACGTTAATAACGTTTGTAAGAAACCAAACCGTTTGTAAATCCGTCAAGATTTCAACGAGATAAGAGTATTTGTGTTCGTGCTGACCACTCATCTTACATCATCTTGCCTGTGACAAGATGGCCGCCGGTGATGACGATAGAAACTCCACCTTAAGACATCTAGCCTTCCCACAATGCAACGCACGTGATGTCACATTCTCATTCTCAATAGATGTAAATGTAAATGCAGTTGGTGTTTTATTTGTTCTCAATCACTATCTTATAACTTTTCATTATTTCATGATTTTTATACTCTTCGGCTACCATTATGACATCATTGTTTTTGGAAATAAATTGATTTGCTTCCTTACAAAAAGCAACAACCACACCCTCAGTTTCCGTCCAAAGCCCCAGCTCAGATGTGTGCAGATGTTTAGCTCCACCCCCTTTCTTAGTGAGTCTCTGATGGCAGATGAAGTTGGTTCACACCCACTCGCGCTTTCACTGCAACACCAAATATAGCACACAATACCCCCAATCCCACCCCGCCCCCCGGCTTCTCCTTTCCCCTTACAGCACATAGATCATCTCCCTCTCTCTGTGTAATCTCCATAGATTCACTGCATCACGGATATCATTTATCCATCGGACACATTCATATTTAACATCAAGATATGCTCGGGGTTATCAAACAATACCACCTCGTTGTGAGGCAGGCGGAAATATAAGGGAATAATAAGACCTCGATAAGACATAATAGTGTAAATCCCTCCTGCTGTGAGTAAAACCACATTGCCGTGGGTGGAATGATAAAGGAGATCGCTGGAATCAATGTAGTTAAAAAAAATAGAGGGGAAAATGAATGGAAATTTCTGGGTTGGTGGGACTGGGAGACGATCTTCTGGTTGGTGAGGCCATGGCGATGCTTCCTCCTATATTTGAAACTCAGCCCTGATTCTGTCAGCTCCAAATAACAGCCTCAAACAAAGCGAGCAGTACACATGGGAGGGAGGAGAGGAAGACAAGGAAAAGAGAGAGAGAGAGGTGTGGGAAGAGAGACAGAGACCAATGTGACCAAAAGTTCCATGAAAAAAGGACATGTCTCTTGAGATGCTCACACACAACCCAAACAACAACTGTACTGTCTCTCAAATACAAATTAAGCTGAGTAATATTTTCCATCTAAATATGTTTGGTTCAAACATTCAATGTTAAAATGGTTTAAACAACTCACTTCACTACTGTAGATGGTGTTGGTTTTATGCTTAAAGCAAACAAACAAAAAAATCAAAAAGGGTAAAAATAACAATAACAATAACTATAAAGATGACATTAGCATCCACATCGATGCACAATAACCATAGGCGGTGGGTGAACCAAATCTGGGGTTAGGCTAAGGAGATGCACGTCCTCTTTAAAACCACATTTAAATAGAATGTCAGGAAACCTAATCATCCCAGCATGAACGCTCCCAATAAATTATTGGTTATGAAAGCAGCTACGTTCACAATGCATCTTATTCTTAAAATAAATAACCATTGCCTTAAAGGGATACTCCACTTTTTTTGGAAATAGGCTCATTTTACAACTCCCCCAGAGTTAAACAGTTGAGTTTTACCATTTTCAAATCCATTCAGCCGATTTTCTGATATTTAGAAGAATATCAATAACCAGACAGTTTCTGGTCTCATTCACTTCCACAGTATACTATGGAAGTCAATGAGACCAGAAACTGTCTGGTTACTGATATTCTTCTAAATATCAGAAAATCGGCTGAATGGATTCAAAAACGGTAAAACTCAACTGTTTAACTCTGGGGGAGTGGTAAAATGAGCCTATTTCCAAAAAAAGTGGAGTATCCCTTTAACTAATGCAGCAAAACAAAAGTTTTAGTCAAAGCCTAGAAAGAGCGTGAGTGAATTCTAACTTAAACACCTCTGATTGGCCATTGCCGCTCAAGAAATCAACAGATAAGTTTGTGATTGGCTACACTGCTCAATGATGCAAAAACATGCTGTAAATAGAAACATTTGACGCTCTCATAAGTGCAAACACCAAATCTATTTCACCAATATGCTATTTTTATGGAGAAAGCTTATCCTAGACCAGCAGTTATGGGCGGCTTTTCCCTCAAAAAGCAATCAGAAGCAACGGTAGTCAGAGGTTTGAGTAACAAAGTTTCATGCTAGTCTCAAGTCCAGGGGAAAGTTAAGCCTTACATGCTGATAATGCTCTGTCTATTACAAGCATGTGCTGTAGTTTTGCCAACTGCTGCTTTAAATGCTCAAGCTTTTTAAATGTGGGTGGATTCTAATTGGCTGTCAATGTTTTCATCAGTCATTGGCTGAAAAAAATACTGTCGTTATGGTTATAGCTGTGATGTGGACTTCCCTTTTCTCAAAGAATTAGAATAATTATTAAAATGTTATAGTTATTGTTTGTGATGTAAACTTCCCTTAAGTATCCAAATATAACATATTCAGGTAAATTCAGCTTGTTTTGAGGATGTATATTTTTTGACTGGACAGAAGGCGAATATACTGTTGTTATGAAAATTATTTTTGCAGTGTTTTCCAATTGAGGACATCCCTGGATGTCCCCAAAGAATGGTTTAATTTTATTTAGCTCACTTCTGGGAACAAATTTGTCCCCAAACTATGACTAAACACACAGACACACACACCATCTGTAGGTAGCTCTGCTGTAGAGATGTAACATAACAGGCCGAGTGAGAGCGAATGATCTTTGCTGTAACCATCACATAATGATTTTGATGTCTTATATGGCAGCATCACTTTTAATATCACATACTATATATTAGGTAAAGTAACAGGATTTGAACAAACCCTTAGTCCTACATTTTATAATTTGTGACTTAGTCAACATGAAATCAAAATTGACAATTCTGGAATATTGCAATTATTATTGTAAATTATTTATACATACAATATATATATATATATATATGAAGAGTTCAGATGCAAAAGCCTCTAAATGCCATTTGAAATTTTCTTCTTTAATGATGATTTTTATCAAACTTGTATATTTAAGTTCAGTAATTTCACTTAAATAACAATTAATAGGTAATTATCATTGCCATTTAAGTGAAATTACTGAACTTAAATATACAAGCTTGATAAAAATGATCATTCTAGAAGAAAATTTCAAATGGCACTTAGAGGCTTTTGCATCTGAACTCTTCATATACACTCACCGAAATGATTATTAGGAACACCTGTTCAATTTCTCATTAATGCAATTATCTAATCAACCAATCACATGGCAGCTGCTTCAATGCATTTAGGGGTGTGGTCCTGGTCAAGACAATCTCCTGAACCCCAAACTGAATGTCAGAATGGGAAAGAAAGGTGATTTAAGCAATTTTGAGCGTGGTATGGTTGTTGGTGCCAGACGGGCCGGTTTGAGTATTTCTACAATCTGCTCAGATACTGGGATTTTCACACACAAACAATTTTACAAAGAATGGTGTGAAAAGGGAAAAACATCCAGTATGCGGCAGTCCTGTGGGCGAAAATGCCTTGTTGATGCTCGAGGTCAGAGGTGAATGGGCCGACTGATTCAAGCAGATAGAAGAGCATCTTTGACTGAAATAACCACTCGTTACAACCGGATGTAGACACACAGAGTGACGATGTCACTAATCACTACATGCATACTGCTGATATTTGGCATATCGCTCCATGTTATCGACCAGGTAGAAAAATTATCCAAACCACTAAAGATAGATTCACAAAAAATCTGC
This sequence comes from Pimephales promelas, assembly GCF_016745375.1. Next base: position 1,681,966 of record NW_024121299.1, on the reverse strand, counting down.
TATAAAAAGTTTCTAAAAGCCACCAGGGTCAAGCATCTCCAAAAACCCATAGAAAATAACCAAAACAATGCAAGGTTTTTATTTAGTACAGTGGCTAGATTAACAAACAAACAGACGTCACCTAAATTGAATATTCCAACACAGTTCAGTAGTAATGACTTTATGAATTTCTTCACTGAGAAAATCAAAAGCATCAGAAATACAGCTGTGAAACCTTTGACAACATTTTATAAATCGGCCTCAATTATCAGCCCTCAAGAACAATTGCAGTGCTTTACAACCATAGGACAGGAAGAGCTAAATAAATCATTTGCATCTAAACCAACAACATGTTTATTAGATCCAATACCCACTAAATTACTGAAAGAATTGTTACCTGTAGCAGAAAGAGTCATCTCAATATTATTAACTCGTCTATCTCTCTCTCTCTCTAGGTCATGTCCCAAGACCCTTCAAGCTAGCAGTTATTAAGCTTCTCATTAAGAAACCACAACTAGGTCTAAATGAATTGTGAAATTACAGACCCATTTCAAATCTTCCATTTATGTCTAAAATACTAGAAAACGCTGCAAAAAAATATATATTTATGAAAATTTTCACTAAGGATTCAGGCCCCATCATAGCACAGAAACTGTGCTCGTTTTAATTACAAATAATTTACTTCTTGCTTCTGGCCAAAGCTGTACCTCACTACTAGTTTTACTTGATCTTAGTGCTGCGTTCGACACTATACAGTAGATCATAAAATATTCTAAGATCAACTACAAAATTACACTGCTATTCAGGGACAGGCATTAGGGTAGTTTAGATAGTACCTAACTGCTATCTGACCATTACCATTTTGTTTATTTAAACAGGGAATTATCCAGGTTAATGTCAGTAAATTATGGAGTGCCGCAAGGGTCTGTGTTAGGCCCCCTGCTATTTTTCATATACATGTTGCCCCCCCTTGACAATATAATTAAAAAAAACATGGAATTAGTTTTCACTGTGATGCTAATGATCCTTAGTTATATATTTTACGTATAACATAAAAGTTCATCATGACAAGTTGACAGTGTTAAATATATAAAAAATTCAACATACACAGCTGCCAAATTTTCTTTTATTATAAGCATTATGATCACATCTTGTAATAATTGCTTTAATGTGCCCTTTGTTTCTGCCTAAATGAACACATGATGTTAGCTAACTGCATGATTTGTTTTATCTTAGAACCGTATGTTTTCTGTAAAGCTGCTTTGAAACACAATATGGATTGTGAAAAGCGCTATACAAATAAATGTGAATAGAATTTATTCCCAAGCAAAATATTGAATACAGTTGAGAAGTTTGAGGTGGGACTAGCAACTTCTTTCACGCTATAAGTTAATTGTGTGTTGGATAATAGTTTATGTGTCTGGTTCTTTTCACAACAAAACAACATGGCATTTATGCCTCTAATGCTTTAAAAAGTACAGCACACCAAAGTGTATTTTATTCATGGATTGTACCAGCAACAAAAACATAAGCGGACAAAGGGCTATTGAGTTCTTGGGGACCGCAAAAACATGTAGGGCAATAGAAAAATGCATGGGACAAACTGTTTGTTTACTAAGGAGAGGAGAAGGCAGACACAGGAATGAAGCACCCATATATCTACACATTACCATCCCTGAGTTTATGGCCTGTGCGTGGCACAAGCGGGAAAAGTGCTCCTGCTAAGTGATCCTTAATGATGTTATGGCCATTTGTGAACTGTCAGAGCGGCCATTTTCCATCCATTATTAATGCGATGGATTTCACCATTGCTCTCAATGCTACACACCCTGCAATAATATCTGAGCTTTCCTTCATTGTTGTATAAAAACGCCATCATCATCAGGATTTTCTCTCAAAATTGAGGAGGAGGAAGAATTTATCTGAGTGTGTGTTTGTGTATAATTGTGTCTGTCTGATATAAAGATGGTTCTTCAGTCTAAATTTGACCAATTCCTGTCTGGTTTTTGGTCAGAGGAACAAGCTTTGGTTCCGGAGATAAAATAAAACGTGTATAAAACTGGTAACTTTTTTTTATAACTTGTTGAAGACGATTCCAATTATATTCAAATGATATTATGTTATTGCCATACTTTTACTGTAACTTCCAAACGAGTAAAGATACACTGTGCAAAAATAAAACTACATCTGTTCTTTTTGACAGGTGTTGTTTCACCAAGAGTAGACAAAACCAAATACTCAAACAGTGTTGGGCAGTAACACATTATTTGTATTTTACTTAATAATATTGTAAGTTTTACTCGGCTACATTTCATAAAAAGACGTCGTTCCTCTTTATTTTGAACTTAAGAAACCGTCACCCGGTCAGAGACACGATAGTGGTGTCCGAACACACTGAACGATTCATTCGTGAATCAACAACTCACTGGTTCATAATGATCTGTGAGAGGGAGTCTCCAGTTTACGATTCACTGAATTCACAAGTCTGACACAAAATGAGCCAAGAACGGGGATACTTGGAGCTACTGATGGCGCGAATAGTTAGTTACTAATGCTGAACTGATTTATTGTAAATGTAAACCATATTTAGGTCATGACTGTCAATTGTTTGTGAACTAAATCTGCTTAAAAGGGTGAGCTGTTTAAGCATGAAATGCATGAATGTGGACATGTCCATACTTGTGCAGCCCATTACCATCTGAACGGTAGGTTTTAGGTAAAAACTAAACATAAAAATGCAAATTAATGCTCAAGCATCTTCCCCGAAGCCATTGCAGTATCAAATTATATTAGCGTACTTTTTAAAATCTTAACACATTTTGCCCTATGTGACATCTGTTTTATATTGTATGTTTATATGTCAACACACACATTTAGTTTTTCAATATGCAGAAAAGGGCATGCGCATATTTCAGCAGCTCCAGCTCGTCGAGTGTGTTGTTCGCGCAGCTGTCAGGTCTTATGTCTTCGGGCTTCCCACGGATGCTACTTCGTCAACAATGGATACAATTTATGTTTGATTATGTTCCTGAAAATGACGGTCGTAATTTAGCTCTCTGTGCTGCGCATTTACGGAAGACAGCTTCCAGAATCTCCACGAGTTCAACACCGGATTCAACAAGAAACTGTTACTAAAACATGAAGCAGTTCCAGCTTTAAAACCAGAGACAGCAGTTGTTGGGCCACAACCTGTAAGTAGGCTAAGACTTAATCATTTTAAATGTATTTGCATGTATAATTCCAGACGTAGCCTTGTGTTTTATTTTTTTCAAATGCCAGCGCTGGCTTTATTGCCACTAGGCTATTAGTTATGCTATTTTGTGTCTACGACAAATGCGTACAAACATGAATTTTGTATAAGTACTAATGTTGTAAATGTATTTTTTATGTATATATGTTTTATGACGTTATTTTCGATTTGATCAAGAACGTAAACTAATTCCAACGCTGTTTGAGTATTAGTAAACAGCGTTGCCAGCGCTAACATAAGTAGCCAGTCAGTTGCTATTATTGCCAGTCAGATGCTATTGTGTTAAACAAATGTGTATCAAGTTAAAAAAATTTAGCAAATTATCATTCAAACCGATACTGCAGTTCGACGCATATTTACATCTGGACCGGAGCTTATGACATGCACGTTTCGCCCGTAAAGGTAATGGACGGCCGTTACCTTTACGGGCGAAACGTGCATGTCATGAGCTCCGGTCCAGATGTAAATATGCGTCGGACTGCAGTATCGGTTTGAGGCAGAATCAGACCGAGAAAGCCGCGATGAAGAGAAAACGAAAAACCCCGAATACATGTTATATTGGACCCCATAAACACAATCATGCAAAGAAAAAATGCAGTCAACCCCCCACCTTTTAACAGTGAATAGTCAGACAGTAATTAATAGTAATTGATGAGTATGTTCTTCAAACACGGAATACCAGATCACCTGTTTTGATGATTCAACAAAAAAAGAAAAGAAAAGTTTACCTTGACTGGTAGATGTTAATATCTATTAATGTCTTTCCATCAGAAGCTCTCACACACACACACACACACAAGCTGCTCTGCGGGTACGTACAGACTCACAATCTGTTTCTCTGACCTTCATTGCCATCATGACATCACCGATCATGACATCACAGATCCCGCCCTCTCATTCATGCTAATGACATCACATCAACAACCTTCTCTCATGTGTGTTTGTGTATGTGTCCAGTCTACTAGACTTACCTATCTATTCTGAATCGAGTCATGATCATGCATCAAGTGCATTTTAAATCATTGTTTTAATAATCTTATGTCGTGCTTTAAAGGAGTATACTTATTATGATGTGTTATCTAACATAAAGCACATGTTGAATACTTGATTATAATTTTAACTATAGGTGTTGTTCAATACTACATTTAAAGTTATATATTATTATATAATACATTAAGTGAACTAAATTGTAACTGTTAGGAGATATCAGACCTGAGACATTGATGAATTGATGAAAATACAACACAAAGCTTTATTGAACAGTGTCCAACACAGGTAAATAAAGACCCCAAACAACGTGCAGTGCAAGTATAATGCTTCTTTTCTTAGGGTAGCAGGTGACGATATATAGGATGTAACTCAAATTGGTAAGTATATCCACACACACCTTTTGGTTGCCATTGGAGTGACTGAATAACAAACAATGTCTTGTCTAACAGGAATAGAGAGAATGCTGGAGGGACGCAAGCTGGAGAACAGACAAGGGAACAAGGAATATATGAACTTGGAGGAATAGCAGGAGGTAAATATCTTAGGTGTGTTGTCAAGTAAGTAATGCCTAGTTTAAGCCGTTGACCAGACCAATGACTGAGGCTGAGGTGTGTGCTTAAATACTTTTGTGATGAGTGTGCTGATCAGATGCAGATGTATATTATGGCTGAGTGAGGGAGGGAACGCAGTAGTGAGGGAGGACCGGTGCACTTGTGACAGAACCCCCCCTGGGTTGAGCTCTGGGCTGGGCTCTGGGGCTGGAGAGGACTCTGGGGCTGGCATTGTGGGCTGGAGAGGACTCTGGGGCTGGAGAGGACTCCGGGCTGGGCGCGTGGGTTGGAGAGGACTCCGGCCTGGGCTTGTTGGCTGGAAAGGACTCCGGGCTGGGCTTGTTGGCTGGAGAGGACTCCGGGCTGGGCGCGTGGGTTGGAGAGGACTCCGAGCTGGGCTTGTTGGCTGGAGAGGACTCCGGGCTGGGCGCGTGGGTTGGAGAGGACTCCGGCCTGGGCTTGTTGGCTGGAAAGGACTCCGGGCTGGGCTTGTTGGCTGGAGAGGACTCCGGGCTGGGCTCGTGGGCTGGAGAGGAGCCCGGGCTGGGCTCGTGGGCTGAAGAGGACTCCGGGCTGGGCTCTGGGGCTGGAGAGGAGCCCGGGCTGGGCTCGTGGGCTGGAGAGGACTCTGGGGCTTGTAACGTGGGCTGGCATCATGGGCTGGAGAGGACTCTGGGGCTGGCATTGTGGGCTGGAGAGGACTCTGGGCTGGAGAGGACTCCGGGCTGGGCGCGTGGGTTGGAGAGGACTCCGGCCTGGGCTTGTTGGCTGGAAAGGACTCCGGGCTGGGCTTGTTGGCTGGAGAGGACTCCGGGCTGGGCGCGTGGGTTGGAGAGGACTCCGAGCTGGGCTTGTTGGCTGGAGAGGACTCCGGGCTGGGCGCGTGGGTTGGAGAGGACTCCGGCCTGGGCTTGTTGGCTGGAAAGGACTCTGGGCTGGGCTTGTTGGCTGGAGAGGACTCCGGGCTGGGCTCGTGGGCTGGAGAGGAGCCCGGGCTGGGCTCGTGGGCTGGAGAGGACTCCGGGCTGGGCTCTGGGAATGGAGAGGAGCCCGGGCTGGGCTCGTGGGCTGGAGAGGACTCTGGGCTTGTAACGTGGGCTGGCATCATGGGCTGGAGAGGACTCTGTACTGGCATTGCGGGCTGGAGAGGACTCTGGGCTGGGATTGTGGGCTAGAGAGGACTCCGAGCTGGGCTCGTGGGCTGGAGAGGACTCCGGGCTGGGATTGTGGGCTAGAGAGGACTCCGAGCTGGGCTCGTGGGCTGGAGAGGACTCCGGGCTGGGATTGTGGGCTAGAGAGGACTCCGGGCTGGGCTCGTGGGCTGGAGAGGTCTCCGGGGCTGGGCTCGTGGGCTGGAGAGGACTCCAGGCTGGAGAGGAATCCGGGCTGGGCTCGTGGGCTGAAAAGGCTCCGGGCTGGGCTTGTTGGCTGGAGAGGACTCCGGGGCTGGGATCGTGGGCTAGAGAGGACTCCGGGCTGGGCTCGTGGGCTGGAGAGGACTCTGGGCTGGGCTTGTTGGCTGGAGAGGACTCCGGGGCTGGGATCGTGGGCTAGAGAGGACTCCGGGCTGGGCTCGTGGGCTGAAGAGGACTCTGGGGCTGGGCTTGTGGGCTGGAGAGGACTCTGGGGCTGGGCTTGTGGGCTGGAGAGGACTCCGGGCTGGAGAGGAATCCGGGCTGGGCTTGTGGGCTGGAGAGGACTCCGGGCTGGAGAGGAATCCGGGCTGGGCTCGTGGGCTGTGGAGGACTCCGGGCTGGGCTTGCTAGCTGGAGAGGACTCCGGGCTGAGCTCGTGGGCTGGAGAGGACTCTTGGACTTGCATCGTGGGCTGGCATTGTGGGCTGGAGAGGACTCTATGCTGGGCTCGTGGGCTGCAGAGGACTCTGGGCTGGGCTCGTGGGCTGGAGAGGAGTCTGGGGCTGGGCTCATGGGCTGGTAAGGACTCTGTGCTGGGCTTGTGGTCTGGAGAGGACTCTGTGCTGGGCTCGTGGGCTGGAGAGGACTCTGTGCTGGGCTCGTGGGCTGGAGAGGACTCTGTGCTGGGCTCGTGGGCTGGAGAGGACTCTGTGCTGGGCTCGTGGGCTGGAGAGGACTCTGTGCTGGGCTCGTGGGCTGGAGAGGACTCTGTGCTGGGCTCGTGGGCTGGAGAGGACTCCGGGCTGGGCTCGTGGGCTGGAGCGGACTTTCAAATTGTGAAGGTAGTATTGGAGAAGTGTGCTATAATAGTTCCAAGCAATCAGATAATAATCTACACCAAGTTCATATTTTGAATTCACACATTAAAACGGAACAGCAAAAATACAACGGCACGTGTCTATTATCTGTATTTACCTGCACCACACAAAAAAAAACTGATTTCCACTCTGTGTCCAAACTGGGGTACCTGAGAGTGGTTGAGAGTTAGTTATGCAATGTCTGTTTAGCAAGGTGTCAGAAAGATAATCACTACACAGCATCGCACTCAATGCCTTCCCTTCCCAGAGTGTCCTGAAGTGCTCTGGAGTGGGAGGGGCTGAAGGATTCATAGATGTGCATGTTATGCAAGCCGTTAGATCAAGAGTCCTCTTTCACAGAATAGTAGCTACTGTGGTGGTACAGTAATGGTGTCAAATGGTAACATTATGGTACTTTGATATATACTGCAGTAAAAAAAAAAAAAAAGAGTACCATCATATTTACAAAAAACACAATTTTACTATCATGGTATTTGTTCAAAAATAATACATAATACCATAGCTAATGCAAGAAGTAAGATGTAGCAAAAATCTTGTAAATATTCTTCATCTTAGCTCTGCTGCATCAAGAATTGTATATGTTTTCTCAGAGTGGATGAAGCGAGCAGAGAAGGAGGAATGATACAATGCACAGAAATGATCAAATGCAAGGAAACCAGAGAGAGAGAGAGACACTGTTGTATATTGTAAGGCTTATACACAGAGATCTTTAAGGCTATATATACTTAATCAATATTAATTTCCATGCAAAAATGAACACCCCTAAAAGCTGGCACGAGTCCACATATAAGACACGGTTCATTTAGGGTACGTTTCCATACAATAAGAAAGCAGATGGGATGGGATTGGGTCTTGAAATAGATCCTCTCAACAGCAGCAGGTAAATGCCACTGTTTCTCCTGCAGAGATGAGTCACAATCCAGCAAGACAACCCCACCCGAGTCAAAGAAAAGATTGGTTTCAAACCTTTATGAATCTTATGGAAAACGAAAGAAGATATTTTGAAGAATGTTGGTAGCCAAACAGTTGATGGACCCCACTGACTTCCATTTAAAAAAAATAATAATAATAATAATACTATGGAAGTCAATGGGGCCCATCAACTGTTTGGTTACTGACATTCTTCAAAATATCTTCTTTTGTGTTTAACAGAAGAAATAAAATTCATACTGGTTTGGAACAACTTAAGGGAGAGTAAATGATGACAGAATGTTAATATTTGGGTCAACTATGCCTTTAAGTAAAGCATCCATTTATCAAATGCAGCACATTCACCACTGTCTTTTACACCCCTAGAAGCTGCCACGAGTCCACATAAAAGAGACGGTACATTTAAGGATTTAAGCACGTAAGGATTCAATGATGTACGTCACATATGCTTTTTTCAGATACGGCATCACGCCACAAGTTTTATGAACAAAGAAAGAACATGAGGATTTAACATTCGCCAGAAGGCTCCACTCCAAATGAGCTCCATTAATATTTTACTATTTTACTATTTTAAGAACTGTGATATTTTGAGAGAAAATTGAAACTGCCAAGACCTCCTGGTCATGAAAATTAACAACCCGCTCAATATGCCACCTCTTCTTTCCATACACACACACACATAAACTCTCTGCTGCATGGCAGATGGATGCCCAAATAATCAATGTCCCCATTAATGCCATTTAAACCTTATCTGTAAACTTCTGAACAGAAGAATTTGGAGTAGGTATCTAAGGGCGTCACTCTTGATAGGCTGAATATAAAGACAAATGAGCTTATATGGTGTGAGCAGAACAAACCGAAGAATTTGGGTCACTCATTACAGAGGAAATTAATTGATGTAACGAGGCTGACATAGATGTTGAAGTGTGCCATGGAGAAATTCAGTGCGCTTGTCATAACCTATTTTTTCTTTTGGTGTTTTCAAAAGATTCTCTTAAATAATAAATGAAGACGTTGCAGTGAGTAGAGTAATGGAACTGCCTCCATCTAGTGGCCACGTCTCGAATTACAGCATAAATGAAACCTATGGCTGTAATCAGCTATTACACATAACGCAAGCTGTTTAGACATGTCGAACTGAATAAATCAAAAGGGAATTCAAGGACACATCCGAATATTCAAATACAAGTGTCCTTGTTTTACACATTGCATGTGCTTATTGTATTAATAACAGCACCTGCATACACCCTTCATTGTCAAGCAGACTTTTGCGTTTTTACCCTTTATACGGGAATGCGGTGGATTTCACTTTTTTGCGTTTTTAAGCCCCAAAAATGCCATCGCCGTGTAAACGAAAGGCCCATCCGATAAAATATTTTTACACTTTCAGCCGCAAGCGTTCTCGTGTAAACAGGGTCTTAGTTTGTTATCGTAATCTCCCTTTGTTTCCCGCCAGTCATCAGTTTCCATGGACACTCATTAATCATCACACCTGTTAGTCGTCGTCTCATTATCACTGTTTTAAGTTTTTTGTGCTCATGCTGGACACTGGCCGGTACATCAACTTTGCGCAACAGATCTTCTTTTCCCAGCGCTGCCCTGGCATGAGGAGTCCTGAGCTTCGCCTCGGCCTGCCAACCAATCAGCTCCGCCCTGGCTGCTTTCCCCAAAGGCTCCACCTGGGACCATTGTCCCTTTGGCTCCACCGGGCTCCCTCGTCCCACTGGCTCCAGCCTGGTCTTTCTGAGCTGTCTGCTGTGCTCCATCCCTCCACCCGTACGGCTCCGTTGGGCTCCTCTATCCCTCAGTCCTCACTCACACCGCCGTCGCCTCAGTCCTTCGGCCCCTTGGTTCCACCTCGGCCATTTAAGTACATCAACATCAACTTGTTTGTGCTCACTTCAGTTGTTCGGTATTGTCGCGTCTTACATGCTGTCACGATACCTGTTCTTCATCTGTGGATAACTTGAGCTTGTTTTATATTAAATACTTTTCTTTTGGAACCTTTTGAATCTTCATCTTTATCATCTCCATCTTAACTTTGCAACTTTATGTCTAATGCCAAATGATTGTTCAATAAAATGTGAGACAAGTCAAACTCCATGGACATGAATAGATGCATCAAGTATCAATATCTAAACCGAATTATTGTAACCTCCATGCTCTTATTTTGTTTTTAATTTATTTTAAGGCAAAAACAAACATTTTATAAAGTTAATCAGTTTGAAATCGACGGGTTTATATATATATATATATATATATATATATATATTATATGTGTGTTAAAATATTTATTTATTTATTCGTTCATGCCGATCCACAACACACCACTCCATTTCCATGAACGAAAAAAAGTATATTAAGTATATTAATGTATATTGATATATTTAAAAGTTTTTTATTTAAAATGATATAGATTTTTTATTATGTTATGAAACATACATTATATAATACAATATACATGTGCTATGTTTATTATACATGTTGTAAAAATAAGACATTTTGTCAAAATTTCAGCCTCTATTAAGTCACTTCCCCTGGTCACACTACACAACCTCTGTGAAGCAGTGATGCACATACAGTACAGTGACCACTCAAACAACCCCACATAAATACATCATGACAGAAACAATGCACTGGCATCTGTATGAATATGGATGCTCTGATTGATTAAGCGGAGTCTTACCTGTCGTTTGATGAAGCTGGAGGTGGTGTCAGACGAGGTGCTGCCATCTGAGCGTTTAAAACGACCCTTGCGCTTTGGCAACTTTCGTGGTAGCTACATGGAGACAACCACATCAACACAAACAGTCACCCGGTGCCCTGTCTGCACTTCATAAAACAGGTGTTGTTTTATCTCGTCTCACTCATCTGATATGGATTAGTTTTACTATCTATTTAAAAAATTAACTTTTTGAAAAGTCTAAAGTGTAAGCTGCATAGCTGTCATTGGAGGGACAGGAATCTCTCAGATTACACTAAAAAAAATTACATTTCTGTTCTTAACTAGTATGACCAACTGGCAGTTACAGTAGTTAAGACACAGTCTTAAAGGGATAGTTCACCCAAAAATGAAAATTCTGTCAGTATTTACTCACCCTCATGTTGTTCCAACCCCGTAAGAAACTTCGTTCATCTACGGAACACAAATTAAGATATTTTTGATGAAATCTGAGAGCTGGATCACTCCTCCATACTAGTCCATAGGCTTCTTGAGGGATTGAAACTTGCCGGCCTCGAAAAGTTATTGAAGACATCGTTAAAATAGTCCAAGTGACTACAGAGGCTCAATCTTAAGTTTATCAAGCGACGAGAACACTTTTTGTGTGAAAAAACAAACATAAATAACGACTTTATTTCAAATATTTAATTTCCTTCTCTTTGGGCCTCTAGTCAGTTAAACATCACACGTAGGCTCACTATTGGTTGATGCTGGTCATGTGTGTGATGCGTGTGACGTACAACAGATCGCCCAGAGAGAAGGAAATTAATAGTTGAAATAAAGTCGTTATTTTTGTTTGTTTGTTTTTTCGCACAAAAAGTGTTCTCGTCGCTTGATAAAGTTAAGATTGAGCCACTTTAGTCACTTGGACTATTTTAACGATGTCTTTAATAACTGTTCGAGGCCGGCAAGTTTCAATCCCTCAAGAAGCCTATGGACTAGTATGCAGGAGTGATCCAGCTCTCAGATTTCATCAAAAATATCTTAACTCATGTTCTGAAGATGAACGAAGGTCTTACGGGGTTAGAACAACATGAGGGTGAGTAAAAACTGACAGAATTTTCATTTCGGGGTGAACTATCCCTTTAACATAGTGGCTATATTTAGGCAACTGGCCCGCAAGACTACTCTACTCCACAGATACATTATCTTTCTTGTTCTTGTTTTATTTTTTTAGTATTAGACAATATTTCTGTTTGTAAATCCAACCCGGTCACGCTAGAAAACGTAGCTACAAAGTGGTGATTTTATATGAATTCATACACTGTCATTGAATGAAAACATGATTTTTAGAAGAAAAAAGTAAGCATGGAGATCCACTCTTAAACATAGGTTACTGGGTGTACATATTGCACACAAATGTACAAATGAGGTTGTACGAATTCAGACTAATTAGCCACCAGTTCGCTAAAACTTTGCAAAATTGCCTTAAAATTGTTTTGGAAAATCCAGGTTAAGATGGCCCTGATAGCACACGTACATCACTGAGACATCCATTGATGTGCGTGTAAATCTGGAAGACGTATTTTTTAGTGTTTGCTCATCTGCAATACATGCCAAATAGATGTTTAGAAGATGTCTTTAAGATGTAATGATTTGTATGTTAAACTGACATCTTAAAGATGTCTATCAGATGTTAGTAAACAGCAGATGCTATCCAGATGAAGTGATCTTTAACAGACATCTTGCAGATGTAAGTGTGCTATCTGGGGGTAGGTGTTTTGGAAAATGGTCAAAGATAAACATTAATTGATGCAATTTGGTTAGCTGACTGAACAGACACAATTTCACCAAAATTTGCTTGACGCCAGAATGACCAGTATTGTTTCTGGTTCAAGATGGTATACTTTTGTTTGGAATAACAATCAACTTAGACCTAGAAACCATAATGTTCAAAAACACAGCTACTCGCTTGGTATTTGAAACAGGAGTAGGACAGGTGACCAGACTTAAAGGGTTAGTTCACCCAAAAATGAAAATTCTGTCAGTATTTACTCACCCCCATGTTGTTCCGGCTCTTGCCGTCCCCGAAAAGTCATAAAAGACATCGTTAAAATAGTCCAAGTGACTACAGGGGCTCAATCTTAAGTTTATCAAACGACGAGAACACTTTTGTGCGCAAAAAAACAACAAAAATAACGACTTTATTTCAACTATTCGTTTATTTCTCCCTCTGCGCGAGTCAGCTAACTAGTTTAATAGCGTAAGCTTCTGTTATTGTACGTCACACGCATCACACACACATGACCAGCGTCGACCAATAGTGAGCCTACGTGTGACGTAGCTCTACGCAATCACACTACGTTAACGGACTATAGGCTTATGGAGAAGGAAGTGAATAGTTGAAATAAAGTCGTTATTTTTGTTGTTTTTTTGCGCACAAAAGTGTTCTCGTCGTTTGATAAACTTAAGATTGAGCCCCTGTAGTCACTTGGACTATTTTAACGATGTCTTCAATTACTTTTCGAGGACAGCAAGAGCCAGTCCCTCAAGAAGCCTATGGACTGTATGCAGGAGCGATTTTAATATCCTAAATATCTTAATTTGTGTTCCGAAGATGAACGAAGGTCTTACGGGGTTGGAACAACATGAGGGTGAGTAAATACTGACAGAATTTTCATTTTTGGGTGAACTAACCCTTTAAGTTGGCTACAGGTGAGACCCGTCACCCGACCCGACCCATGACCTGACTAGTAAGGGTTATTCACTTTAACGCCGTTTGTACCAATCCGTAGAAACTGAAAGAGAAAAGTGTTTGAAGTGTAAACACAATATCTACAGATTCCTGGCCTTAAGGACGAGGCCTTGGTTGCGGAGTGAAATCTCAGGGCGGAGGAAAAACAGGGGAGTTTCGCGGATGGCGGAGGAGCATTTAACATCTTATCAACATCTCGCCTCCGCTCATTAAAAACAACTGCGCGTGTCTAGTTAAAAGCGCGATAAAAAGGCTATATTACACGGGTAGGTTGTGTAGCTGTAGCGCTCTGCAGATAATGAAGGCTTCAATGCACGACAGCTCAACAACAAGTAGCAAAAAATTAACCATTTACAAGAACAGATAGAAATCCCCCCCAAAAGTCTTACCTGGAAATAGTGCGACTGAGAAGCGCTTTCTACACCAGACAGAGGGTCTGCGGAAGATTTGGACATCTTTACTTGCACCATCTATTTGAGAGCGCAGGGAGGCGGGTGCATGCATGCATTGGTGCTTACTGGAAGAAACGGCGATACGAAATACATATGCCTGCCGAGGAAGAGAGAGAGTGAACAGTGACGCCTCTATTTGAGCGCTATACGCAGAGATCCTAAGATATATTATCATAAACTAAGACAGCAATACAGGTGTACAAATGCAATGTGATTGTTTCTTGTGCATGCGCCTTTTGTAATGATGTCTCTGTCTCGCGCGCTGCCGTGTGTGTGCTGTGCTGCGTTCTCTCCTGGTTCTCTCTCTCCCTCCCTCTCCCACTCTTTCCCCAGAGCGCGCTATATTTGCCACTTGTTCAGTACATGCATTACCGATTGTTTCCAGCAATACACATTTCCCACCCAAAACTCATTAGACAAAACAAAAGAGTAAACAAAAGAACGTCAGTGGCATTGGAATACTGTTTAATATTCTAAACTTTGAGATTTCTCAAATAAGTAGACTTATGCACTGCAGTGGTTTTACAACAACTTGTCAGGTATTTAAAGCTAATGAAAGCGATGTTTTAAAGTGAACATTTTTTTTAGATTTTTTTTTTTTCATAATGCATGAAATGTAGGCCTACACTTAAAGTAGGCATAAGTATTCGGAGAAATTAGAATTTGAACATTCGCATGGTAAGGGCAGCCCTAAAAAATAATATTAATATAGGCCTAATGCTAATGTAGTACTGTATTTAAGTTGCATCTTTATAAATAAATACATATACTGTACAGTATAGCCTAGTTAGAATTTAAAGCTCATGCAACGCAATTCAGACAGAGTAAGAGTGCAGGGATTTTAGTCGAATTTAAGTTAGTGATTTTTAATGAAAGGGTTAGAAATCCTAAGAAAAGAAAATTAAACTGTATCCTGTGTAGTAGACAGACCCTCTCTATTACACCAATAAACCCTCGTGTAATTCCCCGAACCTTCCTCCCAAAACACCTCTTGCAGCATTGAGAATGAGATTTAAAACCTACAGAAAAGGGAAACATTTAAATATTATCAATATTGCCAGTAATTCTCTGTGAAGAAGGAAACTATGCCATCTGCTGGCACTTTGGGCCATAGGCTAGAGCGGGGCACAACGTAACGCAGGGCTGGTGGTAACACACTTGTTCCTACTTCCACACATCAACACTATATAGAGAAAAAAAATGCGACAAAATTTAGAAATCTTTGTAAAATATCACTGAACAATTATTTAACCATAGCAAAAGTACATTTCTTACTTGTTAATTTTCCATCTGTATTTTTTGTGTTTATTTCAAATTAGACAAATCTGAAATTATTTTAATCTCCAATATTTTATTTAAAAGGTGAAATAGTTATTTGCTTCATTCATTTCATAGCCTAGATATTACAAATCAGGTAAGAGTAAAACTAAACCCACTTTGTGACAAATTTTGAATTTGTGGTATTTCATCTTTTATAAAGGCTTATGAAAGTTTTGAAATTTATATAAATCTTTTTTAACAGACATTTTACACATTTAAAAAAAGAACAAGAATAGTCATGAGAAGGAGAAAAGAAAGAGTGGTGGAGAGAGTTGAGGTGTAATGAGAGGGAGGTGAATATATTGGAACAGGTAAAAAAAGATGAAGAGAGAGGAGGAGAGAGTTTAAGAAAAGAAGAGATGGGTAAAGTAGTGGAAAGAATAAGAGAAAAAATAGTTAGAAGACATGAACAAAAAGGAAGGAGTATGCAAGAGGAGTGAAGAGACATAGAAGGTATATAGACTTTCAAATGAAATGAGAGTCTCACTAATTGTGACATGTGACACACCATGGCCTCTTCTTGAGAGAAACTAGGAAAGGTATCCAAAATTCTACTATAGTTAACATTTGATGTTGAGACAGGCTTAGTGAAAAAAGTTCTGTAAATATCAAAACCTTTTTCAGAAATGGATGTCTAGTTTGTTTTCAATGGATTTAGATGCCATTATTAAACAATACCACCAACCACAGTGGAAGAGGCCTGTGGAGATGTTGAGCCAGAAGAATCATGGATGCATGATAAGAATATATTCTGTGATGTAGATTAAATTGTCATGGCCAGATGTGAATTAGAGACGGGATCAATACGGTTCAGTGATTGCAGCACTGTACAACAATAAACATTTGCTGCAGGATTTTTTTTTATAAACATGACCTATATATAAAAAAACTCCTCATTAACTTTTTGCATTTGCAATTGTGTATTTAAGCTGAATATGTAAAAATGCATTACCAGTATTAAAGGCTCAAGAGGGACTTTTATTTTGAAACCTAGTCATAGTAATAATCCAGTAGCAAGCAGCGTAGTGCCGCTATCTGCTCTGTCATAGGGGATTATCACGCTTCCGGGTTTCATGGGCGGGATTTGTCAACTTTGTGCATGTCCACTTCCAACGCAGTTCAACAATGGCTGAGACGAAGGCTATTTATGTCACTGCTCTGTTCCACTTTGTAAATCTAACCAACAACGCCAACCCTACGTAAGTTTTCATGGATTCCCGACTGAATTGAGTATAAGGAAGAAGTGGATTAAAACTTTAAAATAAAACAAGGTAGCATTTGCAGCAGGCACTTTAGTGAATCAGACTAATTTACCAGGGATGACGTAAATAAACTTAGGGTGTATTCACACCAGGAAAGTCCGATAGTTCACTTGCTTTGGTCCGGACCAAATAAATAATTGGACAAGGATTCTTAAGGGAAATCATGAAGTGCAAAAAAGGCTCAGCATGGAGATATTTCCCTTTATTTCGTACTGCAATATTTGTTCTTTTACTAATTTTGTGTTAATTCTGTACAAACGCAATATGAATAAACTAATGAGTATCTGATGTCATCTGTACGATGTTGTAATTCGGATTTTGAGAAGACGACGAGTGTAACGTTTAAGTGGTTCTATTAAAGTCCCCGTGAACCGGAAGTTGCAAACGATTTTTCTCCAGTGCTGTGACGTATTTCCAAGTGAAACGGAATATTGAACAGAGGGCAGGGTTTTACTCTAGCGCTCCTCCTCTCCATCTCTCGCTCATAGCAAACTAACGGTTTGAGGGGAGTGGTTAAGCGTTTCCCCACCCAAGTTGTGAAACCTACGTCATCAGAAAAAGAAACCGTTCCAGACCGGAAGTAACTTTTCAGATTTTGATTAAAGATTACGAAGGTAAAACATTTTAGGTTCAATTTTCAATTAGGTTTTGATTTCACGGGGACTTTAAACGCGGGGAAATATGACAACTCTCGTCTCTCGTGCATCTTTTTATTCGACCATCTACTGTTTTTTTTGTTTTGTTTTTATCTCTGGGCAACATCTCAACTTTGCGTTACAAGTGGCACTGCACAGAAGACGGATAAGGTATAAAGTTTTCATTCATGGAGAGAGGTGCTATGTTCACACATTCAAATAATGAGATTCTTATTGTGTTAACAAGTGCTGTCAATGTTAACGCTTGCGATTCAGTTTGTCCAGTTTAACGTAAATTAACGCATCATCATCCTTGTATTGTAACTATCCTTACATCAATAATAATGATAATAATATTAATAACCACATTTATATAGAACGTTTCTCAGCACTCGCTTTACATAGAAGGGGGAAGCTCGTCAACCACCACCGTGAACTGCAAATGCTTTAAGAAAGTTCTGCAAATGAAATTTTTTTTTTGCATCTCTGCGCGATTAGACTAAAGAGCGAGCGAGCTCTGTATGTGAATGTCCTGATGCACGCACTCATTCATTCATTCCAATGATGCACACACGACGCGCAGAAAGACGCGCAGCAGTATCGTGTGGCCAGACAGCGCGCCGGAATATTATCTTTCGATGCAGTGCTTTCTTGCAATTGGGTCGGTTTATGTTCACACCGTAAACGAACCGTACCAGAGTTCGTTTGGAACCGTACCGAGACCACCTCTTCAGCTGGGTCTCGGTTCGGTTGTATGGTCCTCACCCGAGTTCGATTGCTGTATTCACACCTGCCCAAAAGGTCCGCACCAAGGGGGCAAACGAACTAGAGTTCGATTCAATCGAACCAAACAAGGCAGGTGTGAATACACCCTTAGTGTAGTCTGTCATCAGTTCGCCAGTGAGATAATTCAACGGAAGTGGCAGTGCACTTCCGATCACTGAATCTGGAAGTACTACGTATCAGCGTGATAGTCCCCTACTGCGATCTGTTCAAGCCGCCAGCTGAAAGGATATTATAGTTTGTTCATGGTGACTGCGGCAAATGTAACATCAAGGTGTTAATCATTTAATCTGTGTGACATACATGCATGCTCAGACATGTGCTGTAGTGACTGTTCTGTTATTTAGATAGTTAATGTTATTTAATGTCTGATTATTCATTTTTTATGAAGTTGCGGTTCAATGTTACTGGTTCCTAATTATGTGCCGTTAAACTGTATTCGAAGAGTCAGAGTTGTGTGGATACATTTGCAGTAACTTTATTAACAGAATGCACACAGAGAGAAATCGGTATGAGTCGATACCAGGCTGGGGTCAGGGCAGGCAGCAGACAATCACTCGTAGATCAGTGGGGTAGACAAGGATCAGAAAAACCAGGAAAGAAAATGGAACGTAGAATGCTCAGTGGTGTATGCCGAGGCTGATACAAGACTTCACAGGGAGCCATGAGAGCAAGCCGTACTTAAACAGTGGAGAATTGGCTGCACCTGTGCTGTGAAGGTGATTAGGGATGAGACTCAGACTGAGAGGAGGACAGATTGGAAATGTAGTTCAGTATTCGGGAGACTGTGATCTTTGATAACTAGGCAGAGGCATTGAAGAGCGATCTATGACAGAGCCCCCCTCCTGCGAGCGGCTCCTGAAGCGAGGACCGGCGCGCCGACGAGGTCTCCCACGAGGTCTGGGAGCAGGTTTCTCAGGGTGGTTCTGATGGAAAGTGGTGATGAGAGCTGGATCCAGAATGTCTTGAGAAGTTACCCAGGATCTCTCCTCAGGGCCAAACCCCTCCCAGGCAATGAGATACTGCAAAACCCTGCCATACCTGGGGCCACCTCTCCTATGACAATCCGCCTGTTCTCTGACTCTGCACATGGCTCGCTGTAGGTGAACATGAGCATTGTTCCAAGTTTCCTCGCTCCTCTGTAACCTCTGCAGGCCTTAGAAAAACGGTCGACCACTGAGAGGATAGTAGTGTATCTTTGAGAGGGAGGTAGATCAGTAACAAAATCGATCGCAATGTGGGACCATGGCCGCCGTGGTACTGGGAGGGGTTGTAGCAGACCAGCTGGTTTGAGATGAGGTGAGATGAGATGAGATGATCTCTAATACAGATCAGGTTGTATGCACTGCGCAGATCCAGCTTAGTGAAATATTTGGCGGTGCAGAGTTGTTCCAGGGCGGCTGGGACCAGGGGTAAAGGATAGCAAAACTTGACTGTTATATCATTGAGGCCGCGATAGGGTCGAAGTCCGCCATCCTTCTTCTTTACGAAAAAGAAACCGGCTGAAGTAGGTGAAGTGGAGGTGGTGATAAAGCCGAGTTGCTCATCAATATAAGCTTTCGTGGCGTCTGTCTCTGCCTGAGATAATAGGTACTCTTTCCCGCGGGAGGGTGGCACCAGGGATTAAATCAATGACGCAGTCACTGGATCTGTGTGGAGAGGAAGTTGAGAAGCTCTATTCTCGCTGAAAGCCAGGGAAAGATCATTATACACTGCGGGTACCCCTTGGAGATCTGGACTTTCAGAACAGTGATTAGACGGAGTGTTACTGGTGGAAGTGCATAAGCATTTCTTCAGACAGGCATCGGAACACTGAATAATTTGCTTGTCAGACCACAAGATGGAAGGGTTGTGTTGTTCTAACCAGGGAAGGCCCAGTATGAGAGGATGATGAGGCGAGTCAACAGTGAAGAATTGAATGATTTCAGTGTGCTGAGTGTCCGTGATTAACGTGATCTTCTGAGATCGAGACGAGTGAAACCAATCTGCATGGGTTCAGATTCCTGACTTGTGGAGGGAGATTCGACGACTCGGTGCCTAAGAGATGTTCGTCTAGCTCGCATCAAGTTGTCCAGACGAATAGTTAACTCCATCAATTGACTGAGGCTTCTGCCCTTATCCCGGCATGCCAGTTCCCCCTGCAGATCAGCCTCGAGACCCTTACGGTACAATCATTTCAGTGGATCGTCGTCCCAGCCTGTTTGTGCAGCGAGAGTGCGTAAGGATAGTGTGTAATCAGCCGCGGAAGATCCTCCCTTTCGAAGCGCCAGAAGCAGCTCGCCTGGCTCCTTTCTGCTGGCCGGGTGCTCAAAAACCTCCCGCTCCAGTACTCTTCCAGTTAGTAGAGAACAGATAAAAGACACGCAACCGTCATCGTTGGAGAAAAGGTTGGGTTGTTGGTTAATGTACAAAGTGCATTGAAGCAAAAATCCATTACATGTTGCAGCTGAACCATCGTATTTATCAGGAAGAGACAGACGAGGATTATTAGGCAGTGTACTCACGCTGGGAGGTGGCTGAAGTGGTGATACAGCGGTTTGAACAAGAGTGGCGGCTTGTACAGAGAGAGACCACATGGATCTCACCAAATCCTTGGTAAGCGCAGTTAGTTTCTCAAGCTGCTGTTGATGTACAGTACAATCAGAACTGAAGCTTGATTGGAGACTTCAGAGGTTAGCATCGCTGCTGGATCCTGTGATGGCGAAGTCTTCTGTAACAAAGAGTCAGAGTCGTGCAGATCCATTTGCAGTAAATTTATTAACAGAATGCACACAGAGAGAAATCAGTATGAAACAGGAAGAAGGGCAAATTCAAACTCAGAGTCGATACCAGCCTGGGATCGGGGCAGGCAGCAGACAATCACTTGTAAATCAGTGGGGTAGACAAGGATCACAAAAACCAGGAAAGACAATGGAACGTAGAATGCTCAGTGGTGTATCCCGAGGCTGATACAAGACTTTGCAGGGACCCATGAGAGCAAGCCGTACTTAAACAGGGGAGAAGTGGTTGCACCTGTGGAGGTGATTAGGGATGAGACCCAGACTGAGAGGAGGAGATATGGGAAATGTAGTTCAGTATTCGGGAGACTGTGATCTTTGATAACTAGGCAGAGGCGTTGAAGAGTGAAGAGTGATCTATGACACTTTGAACATACAAATATGATTCATCATCATACATTAACATTATAGATAATACGTTCTAAGCCACCATAAGAATAACTGTTTCAAAGGAACACTTAAAATTAATGTGACAATGTCACAAGTTTATTCATGGTGATTGCTGCAGATTTAAGCATTTCCCACTCGCATCATATTTGGAGTTACGGTCTTCCATACTGTATTTAATCTCTGTGACATGCATGCATGCCCGGAGACATGGTCTGTAGCAATTGTTTTGTGTTCTTGCTTGGGTTTCTTTAAGTACCTTGTTTCTGTTTATATAAACTATAGACCATTTTGCAAGATGTAAACAACACTGGTCCAGAAGCACTTCCTGTTTCAGTTTTTTAACATTACATAAAAGCTGGGATAAAATACAACCAACAGAACATGTAAAACTGAATCAAAAAGTTAAATAACATCTTTAAGATGTTGTCTTTACATGTGAAATAAAGAAAACAGTTACAAACTGAAACAGGAAGTGTTTCTGGACCAGTGTTGTTTACATCTAGCAAAATGGTCAATATGTTTATATAGAAATGTCACTAATGTGAATTAGAGATACCTTGCTACTAACAGTGAATGCTAATTTTGTTTATATATATAATTTATTCATTATCATTATTGTACTTATTATTTTTCATACTATGTACATATTTGAATATACATCTGTGGCCCATCCCTCTGTCTCCAATGCCCAGACTTAAGCTGATTACCTGTCTCCTCATTATTTGTGCTCTGATCGGCACCCATGAGGGGTTACTTGTCCATTACCTAATCAGAACCTAACAGTCTAAAAGCCTCTCCAAAATAAAAACTGGTGCTTTATTATGCAGTTGTCAGGATTATGCTTCAGTTTGTTAAGTTTCATTATGTTTTGGTTTAGTGTTCCCTGTTCCCGTTTTGACAGTGTCTCCTTGTCATTAGCGTTTCCATTACAGATTTGAGCAAAACTATTGCGATATTTTCTAAATGACGATAAAAAGTTTGCGAAATGACAGCGTTTCCACCATCTACACCAAGGTGGCCATGTAAATGCGTGAAAACTGTTTACATTGGAGTTTTGCAAAATATTCCTTTTTCGAATTGCCTGAAAAAGCACCTCATGAGATTGTAAAAACGTGTTCGTGTTCGTCATCTGGCTTTCTTAGGACATCACCAGCCCTACTCCAGACCCAGCTCAGCCAGCCACCTTGCATGAGCTTATGCCAGAGCCCAGAATAGACACGGAGCTCAAGCCTGTGTGATGTCCTTCGGCCTTGGCAAGGGGATCCCTGGCTCTGCCTCCAGGCTTCCTTGACCAGTCGGCTTAACCTTGACTCGGCTACATCTGGGGCTGTAGTCCTTATGGCTCCACCGGGCTCGCTCGTTCCTGTAGCTCCGCCTTGGTCAGACGGCTCCACCTCTGTTGTCAGTCCCACCTGCTCCATCGTATAGTATAGTATAGTATAGTATAGTATAGTATAGTATAGTATAGTATAGTATAGTAAGCAGTCCGTGTGAACAGAAAGAAGTAGAAAAAACATGAACATTTCCTGGGTGAAAAACATTTCGATCACACATTGACAAAAACACTTTTTTATTTTGGTGGCATTTGCCAATTTGCTGACACAATAACTAGGTTTTAAAGCATTACTTAAATGCTTTGAATGAGTTACAACATTTTGCAGACTTGCAATAGAGTTATGATCTTCCAGCAAACTGTTGTGACAATTGAGCTTGCAGTTTATAGGGAATGTTTAGACTGTTTCAAAAAATATGCCAAAGCGATTAAAAAAAATTTAATGGGTAATCCTTTGTGACTTCACTATATCTATAATTATATCTATTATTATTACAATCACCTATCACTGTAAAATAAGTGTCACATTGTGTTTAGTTTAGTTTTGTGATCTTGTTTCCCCCGTCTTTTGTGATTTTGGTATAGTCCTGTTAGTGTTTCCCAGTCTGTTTAATTAGCAATTCCATTCACCTGTGTTCTGTAAATTATCCCATTAGTCCCAGTTCATTTAAGCCCTTTGTTTTCCCTTTTGTTTGTTGGTCGTCGACTCGTCGTCGACGTATGGTTGTGTTTGTTTCCGTCGTGGACTGGTTTCCCTTTGGTTTTGAAAGTTAAGTTTGTAAATCAATCAACTTTACTGCAGTTCCTTCTGTCCTCGTCTTCGGCAACCTACGCAAACCTGACAACAATAATACATTTAGCTCATGAGCATTGTCTTCTGGCATCTTTTGCTACTTTTATATGGCCAAACTAGATTCATGAGTCAACGAGTACTGTCAACATGGAAGTATTATGAAGGGAAACGTATAATTACAACATGAATGTGGCTCAGTGGGAGAAGTGTGTGATACAGAAGTAGCTACATCAAATCTTAGAGGAATGGTTTTTCATTACAAACACACAAACATAAACTGATGTGACATCTATGACAGCAGATCCAAACACCTTTATAAATTACAATCCCAAAACATACCCCACCATGGACAGGAAAACTACTCAAAACTGTGTAAAATGCACCAGATTCTTCAAACTTTTATTCCTAATAACTTAACTAATAAACATAATTATAATATGCTTCATATAATAAATCGTTTTGATTTTATTTGATATAGCCTATCAACAACATCTGTTCGTAGGTGGGATTTTTCTCACACGTTAAATTGTCTTTATGAGTCATTGACTTATTCATTCAACTGATTTGTTAAAAATAAAAACACAAGATTCACTCAGGAATTAAACACTGCTGTTTGCTGCTGTGAAACGGCTTCTCCAAGAAGAAGAAAAAAATCATAGGGAGGGACTTGGTTTTTTCCACAGGGAATTGATTGGATGGTTGAATAGTTGTAGTTTGCTATTGGTGGATCTCATGTGAGTGACAGGTTGGAGGTGAAAGTTGGAGGGAGGTGAAGTTTTTTTTATTAAAGATTTAAGAGGGCAGATAATAATAAAAAAAACATTATATGCACAGAGAAATACTTTAAACATAACAAACACTGCAAAACTATGTGTGTTTTGTACATTTTGATTTTATGGTGACCTTAATTCTGCTTGACCACATTAAGAACGGTTTTCATTGTCAGAACAGTAATAGACTGGCCATATTGTAACTAAATATAAGTTAAAAATATCACACTTGCTAGTCACATGCTATGTATTAGGAACAACAGCACTTCCTCCTCCGCTCCTTTTCAGGTTTATAGGTTATTTCAACTTCCTATTTTTTTACAAACAGAATAAATTCGTTTTTTAATATATAAAGAAAGATATGGCTGAAATAATTCTAGTATCTGGTGATTGTTGTAACTTGTGATTCAACGTGTCTTGTGTTGTGTGCATGTCCAACGGCTCTTCTTCCCTGTTTACACCGTCACGCCGAAGCAATCAGGCCGTCAATCACGTGGATGTAAACTCCTTTGGCAGCCACTAATCTTCAGACACTAAAATCATGCGGCCGGTGAGCTGATGTGACAAGTGATGCACTGGCAGCTGGACCCTGATTTCACTATGAAACAGCAGGGTGCTGTCTCTAATTACAGGTGATAAAGATCTGTATTTGTGTTTTTTGTTTGTTTTAACTGATTTGCAATGGTTTCTATTGCACTTTAAATAGAAACGCCCTCAATTGGCACTACTGTTATGTAAAATGGTGTATGCAGGTTATGTTATAAGACAAGTGCTAATGTATTTTAAAAGCCATGTGTGTGCGTGCGTGTGTATGTGTTTTTTTGGGTCAGGCTTTTGTGGATAATATAATGAGAATATGAAGCTCGCATTTTAACCAATTTTATTTAGAGCCCCAAACTGAGCAAAAATATGCAATTTGGTGCAGTTTCTGATATATATATATATATATATATATATATAGCCAATGTCAAAGCTCATAACCATGACATGACATGTCTTGAATATGAAGTTTATGCATATTTTTGACAACAGTCATTACGTGTCTTTCGCTCAATAATGACATTTTTAATGCAAATATGACATTGTTTAAGATGTCTTTGTCATAACAACTTGACATTAAATGAAGTTAAACTGTCATGTGGTTGGCTTTGACATTGGCTGTCATGAGGCATTATAACTGTGTCATGAATATTTCTCATGACCTCAACTACAGTGGTACTAATTGAATTTGTCGTTAAAAAGTTATAATGGCTTCATGACAGCCAATGTCAAAACCAAACAACCGGACAGTTTAATGTAATGTTAACCAATAGAGCTGGTTTCTTAAGTTTGATAATTAATCTGCTATATCATGTTTATGACAGGTTGTGTTGTCTTAGTAATGTCAAGTTATCATGACAAAGACACTGACAGGTTATGATGTATTGGTTTATGTCAATGTCATATTTGCATTACAAATGTCATAACCGAGCGAATGACACTTAATGACAGTTGTCACAAACATGCATAAAACTTCCATATTCATAACATATGTCACTCATGATTATGAAGGTGTAATGTCAGTCTTATGCACAATCCTTCAAGTTAAGTGTTACCAAGTCTTTTTACTTGCAAAGAAAGTATAAGTATGGAAGGCATTTAGGCTATCATATATGATAGAGGTAATTAATGCACTTTTATATTACTATTATGTTAAAGTTAACACACAAGTTGCCCTCTGAGGTTGAATTAAACAAACAAACGCCAGCGCTGGTTCAAATAGCAAAGAAAATAGCCCTACCTTAAGGCAACGAGGAACCTATGAAGGGCAACGATCTGGCAGTCTATCCAAACCTATTTGTCAGCTGAGCATTAGCCAAATAGTCTTATATTTACTCTCCTCTTTTCATGTCTACCATCACTATATAGAACAACAACCAGTGTACAGCGGCACTGAATTACAATTATGTAAACACAAAAGACAGAAATCATTCCAAGTTTTTGTTTAAATGAAAAGCAGGCTGCTTATATTCGTGTCCAAATGTGTGTTTAGATGTTTAAATCATCATAATTTAATGCTCGCGAGACATATATCCTCCTGCACTTCCAGCGGTGGGTGTGCTGTGTTTAAATGAAACAGGTTTGTCTTCACTTGGTAGTCTTTAGTATACTCATAAGTGCATTTGTTTTGGGCTTGGCTTGTTCTCTGTCTATTCAAATGTGCATGGAATAATGTATATCAAACATTTACACAATAACCATTCATAGTTTCATATTTGGCTCTCTTTTTTGCATAACTGTTCAGTACAGTTGAATTTAGATTCATTGCCCAGTATTGTTTTGCAGTGCATCATAAAAGCATTTCATTTGGAAAGCGTATAACTTGAGTTATAAGAGGGTTTACCTCAAATGTGTTTTTATGAGACGTATTGCATAATTCAGTATGGCACATATGAGTTTGAGTCACTGCAACAATCTGACCTGCAGTTGATGATGTCGACAACATGATGATATGACATTTCTTTTGACAGTCATAACTCGGAGGAATCATTTACCCTACCTTTCAATCATTTGCTCACCAAGGCTTTAAAGGAGGAGTTCACTTTTAAAAAAAACTTTTGCTGTTAATTTACTCACCCCCATGTCATCCAAGATGTCCATGTCTTTCTTTCTTCAGTCGAAAAGAAATTAAGGTTTTTGATGAAAACATTCCAGGATTTTTCTCCATATAATGCACTTTACTGGTAACCAAACGGTTCAAGGTCCAAAAGACAGTTTCAGTACAAACTGTGAATTGTTGAAAGGGCTTTAAACGATTCCAGACGATGAATAAGGGTCTTATCTAGCGAAACGATCGGATCGCTCATTAAAAAAATAAATAAATAACAAAGTTTAAGTTTTATAAGCTCAAATGCTCGCCTTGCTCTGTTCTGTGATGCGCGTTCGTGACTCTCCTGTTCAAACTCGTTTATCAAAATGAATCAAAAGGAATCCTTTTTCGTGTCATTTGGTTCATTCAATGAACGAAATGAACGAATTGACTCATTTTCATTTACATTTTTGTTCATTTTGATAAACGATTTCGAACAGGAGAGTCACGAATGCATGCGAGTTTGAATGTAAAAGTCTTTACTGTCACTTTTAATAATTTAAATGCATCCTTTGCTGAATTATTAATTTTCTTTTAATTCTGACCCCAAACTTTTGAATTTGCTTTAATAAAATTGTGGGCCTATGGAGAAAATGTACAATTTGAACAGAACATGATATATTTTGACAGGGTTGGGGGTGAGTTACGTAATCAGATTACTTTTTTCAGGTAACTAATAAGGCAATGCATTATTTTTAAAAATTACACTGTAAAAAAATATGTTCATGATTTGTAATCACAACATTTTTTCTTTTGTCAAATCAACTTAGATAATTTATGTAGTTCAGATAACATAATAGTTTGAGTTTCTGATGATTAATTCAATCTCCTTCATTGTATTAACTAAATTTTTCATTTCAATGAACTTAAAAATTTAAGGCAACCAGGTTACTTATTTTTTTAAGTTAAACCAACAATATTTTTTTTTTTTACAGTGTGCCCACTCCGGCATGTTGAAAAAGTAATAGATTTTGGATTTTTACATCATCATCTTAAGTCTAAAAACAAAATGTCTCCTTTATTTAATACACTACTGATATACAAAGGACCTGTGGAAGGGCCCTTCATGACTGGATTCAGATGCTCATTTTTTTTTTTTTTTTTGGAACGCTCTGAAAAAGCCATTTGGAAATCGCCAGTGATGTTTAACTAAATTAATTTTTGCTTATTAGTATGACTCAATTGGATTACTGTAAGTCAGCTGTAAACACATTGGTCAATAAAATGAGATTTCATACATAAAGTAGGCTATATTTGTGTAATTTAACACATTTGATTGCAGGTTTGTGTAATATTTCGAGTTCACATTTCACTATTTTTATTAATTTTGCCGAATACGGAATCTGTTTTTGTGCAAGTGAGATGAGTGAATGCTCACATTAGTTTAGATATACAATAATAACCATCATGTTTCATCATCTGCACTTCTGATATTTTGTGGTAGAATTCTGTCCATCTCCATCATCTTCAGTCCTGTGGCAAAAAGTGACATTTGTGAAAAAAATTTGATATATATGTCTAAACTTTAATAGAGTATCTTTTTAGAAAATATTGTAGGCTATGCAATAGATGTCATGGTCTGAGGACTTCACCCAAAAATGAAAAATCTGTCATCACATACTCACTCCATGTCGTTCCAAACCTGTATAACTTTTTTTATTCAGTAGAAAATCAAAGAAGATATTTTGAAAGTTGGGAACCAAATAACATTGGAGAACATCAGCTTCCATATGCAAAAACACTTCTCAAATATCTGTCTCATTTACTGTAATATTTGGTTTTAAATAGGCCTATGTTGCTCGAAATGAGAGCTTGTGGCATGTGGCTTTCAAATGTCAACGTTTTGATATTTTGTTATGCAATATAAGGGCAGTGGGTTAACTGGATGGATGGATAGATAGATAGATAGATAGTTAGATAGATAGATAGATAGATAGATAGATAGATAGATAGATAGATAGATAGATAGATAGATAGATAGATAGATAGATAGATAGATAGATAGATAGATAGATAGATAGATAGATAGATAGATAGATAGAGGGATGTATGGATGGATGGATATATGGATGGATGGATGGATGGGGTTTCCTCATATGAGAGCAGAGGAGGAGGAGGAGGACAGGTGAAATCAGCTGGCAGCGAGGAGCTGCTTGTTCGCAGGCCTTTAGGGGGAGTGTTGAGACGCGTGGAGACTGAGACTGGCACCGCGTCTGTGTGAAGGGGGAGAGGCTGGGAAACGACGGGAGCACAAGCGAGGCAGAGCTCCACAGTCTGTGGCCCTCTGTCCTCTCGTCCTCGATGCCTGCAAAAAACACATCGCCCTGCCGACAACACGGACACTGAGCGACCGACCGACCGACCGCCCGCGCGCGCTCGAGACGCCACCGCCGCTGCGCCCGAGACCGAGAGATGTGCACGGTGAGTCAGAGCTTTTTTCCAGGGTGATCAGTCATGTTTTATGTAGGGCTGCTTTCTAGCGTGGTTTCGGATGGACACGCGTTATACAAGCGTTTGCCTTTTATAGAGGACATTTGGAAGAGTCAGATGCGCGCGTGTGGAAGGCTTTAATGCAGCATTAGCCCTGAGTTTTGACATGACGAATATGCAACACCCCTCTTCATTCACGCCAGCGATATATTCAGGATTAAACGTTCCGATGTAATGCCTGTCTTAGCTCGCACTGCTGATGTTGCCCTAAAGGTCGAACGGTCCCGCAAAAAAAAAAAAAAGTGAAATAACTGCAAAACAGCAGCTGCCGGTCTAAATAGATGTCATGCGCGAGGCTTAAGCCATAAGGCTTGATGTCCAATTGATGGTTGAGTTGTGGGTGTTTGCCTCTATGAAACAAGGCGATGATGACTGATGCGTTGGAATGTTTCGCACGCTATGATCCACCGCAGATATGGAGCGAGCGGACGCGCGTTCACGGCCTGTAGCGCGCTATAATTCAGCTCGTTTAGGTGAAGGACGGGTCTGTATAGAGTAGACCACACTTGGCGGTCGGGTGTGACATGCTGTGTTGCACAAGTATCCGCACACTGTTACTGTAACAGCCTCTTCGGTCGCTGCTGCGAATATGGTACAGCACACACACACACGCACTGAACACACACTCGGTGTTATGTAACGAAACATCTCCAAACGGCCTATGGGAGAAATGCTGCATAGTTCTTCTGGCAACATGAGCCATCGATGAAGCGCTGAAATTATGCAGCATGCATATGTTATGGCGATGGCGAACAGTCGTTGATGTTCATGTACACACGTCGATGCTCGCGTAAATATGTTTTTTTCCCCCCCCAAATTTTTATTTTTATCTTATTTTATATATATTGAGCTCATTTCCTTAAGAAGAAACGGAGATTTAGATTAATAGCAATTGGTTTTGTGACTGATGCGACATTGGGATCTCTACATGCGTTATGTAATATCAGCGCGCGGCTGTTGAAATGTCGTGCAAATGTCCCAGAGGAATACAGCACGATACGAGGGTGCACGTTACAGACACAAGCCCATTTGTGCAGAGGGCTACTCGTTTGTATGGCCTCTTCTAAAATAATGACTCAGAATAGATTGGCTGTGGGTGTTAATAGGTACTGTACTGTGTCATTAGTGCGTTCTAATGAGCGATGTTCGGTTCGTGAACGAATCCTTTTGATTTGGAGCTTGTTCACAGAACGATAACTGACTCGTGAATCGTTTCAAACCGGTTCTCGAGTGCTGAACACTAGCACTAGCTACTCGCTCTCTTTATAACATATTTTCTTATTTAATCCACAACTGATATGGCCAAAAGTAAGTCACATGTCGTTAATAGCCATACTTTAATACACAAAAATGCTCCTATAAAAAGTTTTAAAGTCCCCATGAAATCTAAATGGAAGTTTGTTGGCTTTAATATAAATATGTTAGCTTTACTGTCATCTCTAAGCTAGTGTGCTCCAAAATAGTGACAAAATTCGTATTTTGAAGATATAAGTGTTCAAAACTTAGTGTCTCACTTCAGTATTGGTCAATGATTTTAATCACATCGCTTCTCATCAGATTTACTGTCCAATCAAATGCTCTCTAGAATCTGAAATGTCCCGCCCCCTACAAACTGCAGCTGCTCTCACATATTGGTCACACATTTACCATTTTCTACATGGTAAATGGCACATAGCACACTATATAGGGGATAGGGAACGATTCAGACAGTGTAAATATGCTTTCCATTGGGGTGAATGTAGTCTGGTTTCATGTTAAGTGTCACATGAACCACCTCAGCTCCGGTCCAGAGACACGAGAGCACAGAGCGGAACATATGTGCGGGTCGGCACATGCCAGTTTTAATTACATTAAAACAACAAAAATGCTGTGCTGAACTAGCAAACATGAGTTATTAATGAAACGTAAAATAAAAACCACAACATGTGCCTTTATGTCTTTACTGGAACGTTTTCGACTACATAATTTGGCACGTCAGGGACCACGTCATTATGTAAACAACCACTGAATCCTTTTTTGAAATGAACGTTTTTAAGAACCGATTCACTGAGTCCGACTTCCCAAGTTCCCATCACTAAATGCCCTATGCGAGTGAATATGTGCCAGTAAAATGCTGAAGACAGACAGTAACAAATTCCTGTTTGTCCGTCAATACCTTTAAACATCACCAGCTGGTCCATATCCAGTTATGTGAGACAAATATGTGCTATGTGTTCATTTGTATAAGAATATTGTTAATTTATACATTCATTCTGCTGGTTTAAGCCTGCCAGGACTGAGTGATTGACAGCCAGAGGATCCGTTTAAGTTGATCTCTGATTATCTGTCATTTTCTGATTAGGCAGGATATACTGGGACTGTTGCTTTCAGATTAAAGAAGCAATTATCATTGATAGGAAGTGCCATGTGCTGCTACAGTATCCGATTGTCTTCTAAATAAAATACACTATACTATAGAAATGTAAGATAGAATAGTTAGGCAATGAGAATTAATAAAATAATGATGAGCAGTCAGTTATACACCGTTGCCCAGGGCAACTGTCATTATTCAGATATATTTGACTGGATGCCACAACTGGCCAATGCAAATCAAGTATCCTAGAGAACAGTGTATTATATCTTCTTATCCAGTGATACTTTTCATATGCAGTGTTGCAGTCACCAAAGCTTTATTTGCATGATTGAACATAAACAATATTGCCAAACTGTATAAAATATTATGCATAGCACATACAAATACAAAGAATAGACTCTAGAATCTTAAATGAACCTGTGTTATGAAAATGTACAGTGCCGCATTATGTATATGGTGATTTAAGATTAAAGGGTTCATGACATGATAAATCAAATTTGCCTTGATCTTTTGACACATGAGAGATATTTGTGCCATTAAAACACCCTGTAAGTTTCAGAGCTCAAAGTGTCTTCCTCATAAACAAAGCATTTATTTCATCAATCTCCAAAAACAGTTCGTTTTGATATTAAAGGATCTGTGACGTTATAGAGGCAACATATATTTGCATATGACCGCCTCTAGAGCAAGACATCGATGAATAGTTTTACATTATCGCACCATAGGCTCCGCCCACTGGCGTTTAGTCGCTTAACGGCTAAGTTTGCCTACACTGGATGTGGACGTCATGTCCATTATAATCACTGACGCTGTCTACACTGGATACAGTAGATTCATTTTCATTTCTGGCATTCTTAACGTGCTTGAGTCTGTCGACAACAGGACAAATGGACGTGTGAAAGAATGTTCGCTTTGACTGGTCCAGTTTAAACAGCTTGTTTGTGTCTCTGTACAGACTTCAGAAGGATCCCAGTGTCAGAAACAAGTGGATGGTTTATTTTAATGGCCATATGGATGTTGTGGATGGATTTTATGTTTTTTTGGAGCATTTGACTGCTGATTGTTTTGTAAATGAGGCACTGTGTAATGGAGAGTTAGCAAAGAAACTTGTTGAATGTTGAAGCAGTCAGCGGTAGGGCTGTGAAACGATTAATCGCGATTAATCGCATCCAAAATAAAAGTTTGTGTTTACAAAATATATGTATGTTTACTGTGTATAATCATTTTGAAAATATAAATACAGACACACACACGCACGCGTGTATATATTTAAGAAATATTTGCTTATATATATATACTCTATGTATATATATGTATAATTTGTATTTTATATAAATATTTTATATACAAATAACACTTTTTTCTTAAATATAAACATGTATGTGTGTGTATTTATTTATACAAAATAATTATATACAGTTCACACAAATATTATGTAAACACTAGGGCTGTGCAAAAGTTAATTGCGATTAATCGCATCCAAAATAAAAGTCTGTGTTTACATAGTATATTTGTGTGTGCTGTATATAATTATTTTGTATATATAAATACACACACATGCATGTATATGTTTAAGAAAATGTGTTATTCCTATATAAAATATTTATATTTATATAATATAGATTATGTATTTATATATATATATACAGAATTTAAGCGCAAATAATTCTTAAATATATACATGCATGCATAGGTATTTATATATACAAAATAATTATATACAGCACATTCAAATATATTATGTAAAACAGACTTTTATTTTGGATGCGATTAATCGCAATTAACTTTTGCACAGCCCTAGTAAACACAAACTTTTATTTTGGATGCGATTAATCGCGATTAATCGTTTCACAGCCCTAGTCAGGGGTATTGGATCTGACAGCAGTTACATCACAAACCGTAAATAAATGTTTTCAAAAACTTAATCGCATCCAATAACAAGTGGGCGTTTATACCGGTTACAATGCAATGACGTTAGCCAATCATAACAGTGGGCGTTTTCTAACACGCCTTAAAAGAGCCGCTTCTTAAAAACTGATCATTTTACACAGAATGAAGGTTGAAAATAATAATTTTTCCGCATATACTGTATTTGTTTGTTTGTTTGTTTGTGTGCAAAGAAACTTTATTAATATTATAAGCAAACCTAAAGAAACATATTAAAATCCAAGTCAGGATCCCTTAAAAAAGATGTTCTTTTAGCATAATACCTCATCCTTCATGACCTCCTCATGGACCCACAGCCATGCTAGAATAACATTTAAAGCTTAAAATATCGGTAACACTTTACAATAAGGTTCATTTATTAAACATTAGTTAATGCATTAACTAACATGAACTAACCATTTGTTACTGTATTTGTTATTCTTTGTTAACGTTAGTTAATACAAATCTAGCTGTTCATTGTTGTTCATGTTAGTTCACAGGGCGTTAACTAATGTTAACAAGATTTTTAAAAAGTATTAGTAAATGTTGAAATTAACATTAACAAAGATTAATAAATGCTGTAGAAGTATTGTTCATTCTTTGTTAATGTTAACTAATGTAGTTAACTAATGAACCTTATTGTAAAGTGTTACCAAAATATCTTAAATGCAAAACATGTAAATGTTTCTGAGACTTCTTAACTGGTTTACTTAGGCATATTGCTATTAATCATTGGGGATAAGGAAGTGAAGTGTATAGATTTAAGAGCTGCCAGTCATTCATTAGAATAACAGTGACAGTTTAGGGAAATGACCCTGGTGCTTTCCATATTTGTTTTATTGCTTTTAAGGTGCAGTGCAATTTCAACCTGTTAAATAGTGTTCCTGTCAGAGAAAGGGAATTTTAGACAATGTGAATGTATGTGTTGTAATAACTATCTACTACTAATTAAACATTTGCATCCTTTAGTAGGAAGACATTTGGATGTCTTAAAGGAGTAGTTCACTTTTAAAAAAAACTTTTGCTGATAATTTTCTCACCCCTGTATCATCCAAGATGTCCTTGTCTTTCTTTCTTCAGTCGAAAAGAAATTAATTCCAGGATTTTTCTCCATATAATGGTCTTCACTGGGTATCAAACGGTTCAAGGTCCAAATGAGAGTTTCAGTGCAGCTTCAAACGATTCCAGACGATGAATAAGGGTCTTATCAAGCGAAACGATCGCTCATTTAAAAAATAAATACAAAGGTTTAAGTTTTATAAGCACAAATGCTCACCTTGCTCTGTTCTGTGATGTGTGTTCGTGGCTCTCCTGTTTAAACTCGTTCATCAAAATGAAAAAATCTTTTTTCGAGCCATTTCATTCATTTCGTTTGTTGAATGAACCAAATGACTCGAAAAAAGATTCGTTCAACAGGAGAGTCACGAACGCGCATCACAGAACAAGGTGAGCATTTGTGCCTATAAAACTTTAACTTTTGTATTTATTTTTTTAATGATTTCGCTTGATAAGACCCTTATTCATCATCTGATGTCGTTTAAAGCCCTTTGAAGCTGCACTGAAACTCTCATTTGGACCTTGAACCGTTTGGTGCCCAATGAAGTCCATTATATGGAGAAAATCCTGGAATGTTTTCATCAAAAACCTACATTTCTTTTCGACTGAAGAAAGAAAGACATGGACATCTTGGATGACATGGGGGTGAGTAAATTATCAGCTGCTAATTATGAACTAATCCTTTAATTCAACAGTGAAAATGTCCAGATTCTGTAAATGTATTTTATTGATCTCACATTGTTTCTATCGATGGTTTATCGTCAACAGATCTGGATGTTATGAAGATACAGTTGAACAGAGTATCAGTAAAAGATCTCCAGAGCCATCTGGCCAGTCTACAGTAACTAAACGCAACTGGATTCCCTGATAGCCATCACTCACTTGTCTGAACTCCACATTTTTGCTTTCACTCATCCACTGCTCTAAATGAGTGTCCCGGACAGCAAGATCAGGGCTGGGTCGCGCACCAGAACCCACACAGGTAAAGAGATTCACAAAACCTCAATAAAAACACAAATTCTGAATCTTCTCTGATGAGTGTGTTTGTAATAACGCGATTAAAATTAATTTAGATATTTTTTACCTGATATCATAATGATAGCAGTTATTTGGTAGTTTGACATAATATTTGAATGGTAACACTTTACAATAAGGTCTCATTTGTTAACTTTAATTAATGCATGAACTAACATAAACTAACAATGAGTAATATATATATATATATATATATATATATATATATATTATATATAGACCATTTTGCAAGATGTGAACAACACTGGTCCAGAAGCACTTGCTGTTTCAGTTTTTTAACACTACATAAAATCAACAGAACATGTAAAACTGAATCAAAAAGTTAAACAAACATCTTTAAGATGTTGTCTTTACATGTGAAATAAAGAAAACAGTTACAAACTGAAACAGGAAGTGTTTCTGGACCAGTGTTGCTTACATCGTGCAAAATGGTATATATATATATATATATATATATATATATATATATATATTAACCTATGTTAAAGGAATAGTTAACTTAAAAATGAAAATTTTGTCATAATTTACTCACCCTCAAGTTTCAAACCTGAATGAGTTTCTTTCTTCTGCTGAACACAAAAAATATTTTGAATAATGTGGGTATCCAAACAGTTGTTGGACCCCATTGACTTCTATAATATTTTTTTCCTACTATGGAAGTCAATGGGGTCCAACAACTGTCTAGTTACCAACATTCTTCAAAATCTATATTATAAAACTTATTACTATTAAAATTTTTATTTTAAAAAAATGGCTTCACTTCTTATTAAAAAAAAAAATCTGTCATATAATGTTTTTGAAAATAACGATCAAGATTAATTGTAAAGGATGGGACGTATATATTATTTCTTTTTACTTATTGGCTGCTACGCCACTTGACATTTCTCGTAAATTGTAAAAACGTTTTTCAAAACCACATTAAACCTGTGTACATTTCTAAAGACCTGGCACAGTCTTATATATATATAGTGTTTGAATAAAGGGTGGGTTGTGAACTATATACTGGAGGTATATTTTAAGGGGCTAATTGAGAAAATTGCTATATTTTTTATTAGTTTAAAAATAAAATAAAAATCTCGGATTAATATCAGTATCGGACTATCGGCAAAAGCCAAAGCTGCGGCATCGGTATCGGTATCGGAAGTGAAAAAGTGGTATCGGGACATCCCTACTTTTAAACGTTTTGTTGTTGTTGTCTGACCCACAGAAGCATGGTACAATGCCATCATACTCTGTCTCTGATTGATTTTCCTAATGCGTCCCCACAGAATGTCCTGGATCAACGGCTTCCTAGTGGCCAGAGTGGATGATCGTAAGACCGTGTGGGGCGAGCGCAATGGCAAGAAGTCCAAGCGCAAGGTTGGCTCCTCTCTCTGCAACCCACGCTACATGAGCTGCCTGCGGGACGTGGAAGCCATGGAGCCTCCTCCCCAGCCGCCCCACTCTCAGGCCACCCGCTCTGGAGGAGGAGGAGGAGGAGGGGTGACGGGCGGGGGCAACTTCGGCATGCGCTGCGGATGGCAGGAAGACCACTACGGGAAAGTTGGGGGTGGGGGGGAGGGTATGGGGCTGAAATCCGTGGACCTGGGTTTCGAGGACGGCGAGGTCAGGGGGCGGAAAGGTGGCGGCCCGGGTTGCGACGGCTCCAGCGACGACACGGCCAGCGGGACGGGGTCAGTGACGGCGGCCGACTGCTGGCAGCGGGTGGTGCGCGTGTTCCAATCCAAGAAGTTCCAGTCGCGCAAACTGGAGCGGCTCTACCAGCGCTACTTTTTTAGGCTCAATCAGAGCTCCCTCACGATGCTGATGGGCGTCCTGGTGATCGTCTGTGGGGTCATGCTCACCTTCCACTGCATCCACGGGCCGCCCGACGTGGTCTACGCCTCCGTGCTCTCCGTGGCGATGGCCCTCTTCTTGGCGCTGATGGTGGTGTGCAACCGAAACGGGTTCCACCAGGACTACATGTGGATGGTCAGCTACCTTGTGATTGGAGTGTTAATTGTGGTGCAGGTGTTCGGGGTGCTGATGGTCGCCCCCCGCAGCGCCTCGGAGGGGATCTGGTGGTCCGTCTTCTTCATCTACATCATCTACACGCTGCTGCCCGTGCGGATGAGGGCGGCAGTGCTTAGCGGAGGAGTGCTGTCCTCCATACACCTCCTCACCACGTGGAGGATCAATCAGGAGGACGAGTTCCTCTGGAAACAGGTGGGTCCTGCTCTGGAGTCATCCATTTCAATTCTAACTAAGCTTCAGATTTGGTTTTGATTATATTTAAAGGTACAATATGCAAGATGGTTTCACCACCAGGGGTCGCTAACCTCTTACAATAACAAAGGCGTATATTAATGACGTATGTTCCGCATTAAGCGGAATTATGGATCTTGTCGTCAAGCTGATGGATCATTTATGGATGAGTGAATACATTGATGTTTTTAGCATGACTGTTGTATGAAGCAGGGCGCGATTGCTATACGTATACCAGCGCCACACGCAACGCGAGTCCCGCGGATATAAAGGAATAAGGATATTTCATTCTACCGAACTACACGCTGAATTACTCACACCGGTCAGTTTATTAGTAGGGTTGGGTATCGTTTGAGTTTGAGAGATTCTGATTCCGATTCAGATTCCTTGTTTCGATTCCGTTTCCTAATGATTCTCGATTCCGATTCTTTTAAGAGGCAGGGTCAAAAAAGTTTAGCTAACCTTGCTAACCAACAGCCTTTCTGAAGGAAATACTCCTGTAAAAATACTCCTTTTGTCACAAATTTTGCATTTTGCCGAGATTTCGTTATTTTTAGAAAAGTGAAGCCACACTTTGGACCGCCGACGTAAGGTACTCATGTTCGACTCGCGTGGTTATGTCAACACTTCCGGTAGACGCTTCTTCGTTGGTGTTGTTCAGCAGTTTCTTCTTCCGCTCGGCGGACTGTGAATATCAAAACTAGGAATCGAAATTTTTACTTTTGAACGATTCCGGGAAAAACGAATAGTTAGTCTCGGTTCTACTCGATTCTTGATACCCAACCCTATTTATTAGAGGAATTAAACTTGAGGTAACGCAGCATTACTTGAGGTAACGAGTGTGTTGAATGTCGTTACACTGTAAAAAATATTTTCAAGATTTGTTATCACAACATATTTTCTTTTGTCAAATCAACTTTATAATAATTTATTTAGTTGAGATAACTTATTATTTTGAGTTTCTGATGGTTAAATTAATCTACTTCATTGTATAAACTCACTTTTTCCAGTTCAATGAACTTAAAATTTTAAGGCAACCAGGTTACTTAATTTTTTAAGTTAAACCGTCAATATTTTTTTACAGTGTAGGTTGTTTGTTGGCTATATGAGACTAAGCTAGATTAAGCTAGAGAATAACATACAGATCATATAACTTTTCATTATGTTGAACTATATAACATTGATTAGTTTTATATACATTTGATTTGCTCTCCTGTTTGCTCTGTCAAGTCGAAGTTAGTCGCGGACGTGGAGCTCTCGGCATCTCGAAAGATGTTGATCTTCGTTTCAGTCCTCTTTTTGTCAAGTCAAGTCAAGTCACATTTATTTATATAGCGCTTTTCACAATACAGATTGTATCAAAGCAGCTTCACAGTGATAACATGTAAGTAGCACAACACAGATCAACAACATTGCTAAACACTAAATAACCCCAACTGAGCAAGCTCAAAGCAAGCCAAAAGCAAGGCGACAGTGGCAAGGAACCAAACTCCATCAGATTGGATGGAGAAAAAACCTTGGGAGAACCCAGGCTCAGTCGGGGGCCAGTTCTCCTCTGGCTTACATTCATATTGTTTAAATATAAATATAAATATAAATATATAAATATTTTTGTCTCAAAGTCTGCTTGCCATGGTCCATAATGTTTGAATAAAACCCTGCTTGGGACGCTCACGCTGTTGAGCTCGCATAACGGGCATAACCGACACAGTTGTCCACGTCTGTCGCCATGGTTACTATTGCAGTACGAGGTCAAACCTGGTGGAAAGGGGGGGTAACGCGGATATGACGTCATTGACTGGCGACTCCTCACCCCTGCTCACACGCCCCGTTTCTTTGGTTAAAAATCGCAATTTTCTCACGATTTACAAATAGCTGGAAGCATTTGGGATATTGTAAGTAATCAACTAAACAAAATGTATAACATTGGCCGAGTGGTTTTTGGATATTTTACTGCAAAAATCCTCCATATTGTACCTTTAAGTGTATTTGACTAGAGTTAGAAAAAAAGCTTTAAATGAATCCCATTTCAAACCAATGCTTGAGCTATAAAATTGCAGATGCTTTGGATGTTGCATCTTGCGTTGTTTTTTGAGCTCCCCATTAATGTGTCTTTTCAAGTGAAGAATATGTTAAAGATGTGAGACCTGCTGCATTCGGTTCCATTATTTTTGCTTTCAAGAAAACATAGTGTGAAAAAGCCCCATTAGAAATGTTCATTGTTTAGGGCTTGCCTTGCAGTCAAGGGGTCAATGAGATACTATTTTTTAGTGATTTGTTTTAAAATGCATGAAAATGCAATTCATAGATGGAGTGACTTTCTGAAATTTCTGAATTATCTGATATCAGGAAGAAGCTTTGTTAAAAGAATGAAAGGAAAAGGTTTTCTGTTCAAGTACTTTAGCATAATCTTTTATTACTACTTTTTAAATCAAGGTCATGTGCAACATGCAGAATCTTGCAGACAAAAAACAAAACAGGAAATGATATCATAGAGAGAACCCCTGTAGACCCTCGTCACCATGTGTGTCAAGTTCAATAAGTCTCACATCAGATAAATAGAGGATGATCTTTATATGACAAGGCTCAGGTTTCGAAATCTAATGCAGTGCTGTGCACATCCCCCCAAACCTAGTTATATTTATGAATGGTTAATTCTTGATAGTTGTGAAAAAAAAATACATTTTGAATTAGAATAATATTTAAAGGAAATGTATTTTATATATATAATAAATAATAATAATAGTTATAAAAAATAATCTTGACCATGGTCATAAGAAAAAAACAAAGAACTTGGACTTGGCATGTGTTTTAATCTAGATTTTTTTTCTTTATCATAGAAATTTTTACTAAGACTGATTAGTTCAGGCAGCAAGTAGCTTTAGAAAATAGGTAGTTATACAATATTTAGGGATATGCATATTCTTAATCAGAATCAGAACTATTACATTTTGTCTGCGTCTGAAATCACTCTTGAGTTGGTACTTATTTTGAATAAGTAATTACTACATGACCACTAAAAATGTAGTATAAATGTAATATTGACATACTACATTTTCATTGTTGACATTATCATGTGAACTACCAGTGTCAGTTCCCAGAAAGCAACTTATGCCCCTTTTCCACCAAAGCATTTTGAGAGCCGGTTCGGAGCCGGTGCCTGCGCGCAAACCATTTCTTTGTGTTTCGACAGCCAAAGAACCGGTTCTTGGACAGTTAAACTGGTTCCAAAGAGTCACCAACTCTTTGCTGGACTAGAACCGTACTTTTACCCCGTCATGTTTACGTCGGGGACTGGGGAAAACAGAAAGCAGAAAACATCTTTTCTGACCATAATAAAGGATCGCAAAGTCAGCAGAAACATTTGCAGAAACACAATGGAGTCCGCCTTCGTAATTGTTATGCTTGAAGTTGGCGCAAGCGTCTCTGTTTTTTTTTCAATTGAAAACATAAGCAAGGACGAAAATATTCACAATACAGAACAAATAAATGGAAAGAAAAAAAAAGACACAAGACATGGGTATATAACTGACCCTAATGTCAGAAAAGATTACATATCAAAAGAAAAGATTAAAAGACTTACACATTTCAATTGTTTTAAGCGTTTCTAGCTAAGACGTATGGTGACGTACACAGTGACCTTGTTCCCTGAATGTTATGTTCAGGGATATGTAATGTCGTTATGTTCTAGTCAGTGGAAAAACAAACAGGTTCTGAGAGGGTTCGCAAGTTGAACCAACTTTGAACCAGCACCAGTTCCGAACCAGTTTTGTTTTGTTGGAAAAGGTAGTGTTGGCCCAGATCCGGCCCACATCTGGGATGCGTTGACACTATGTTTTTGACTAGGTTGCGTCGCTTCACCTCCATTCACAAACCCTCTCCCGTGGCCTTATGGGATAGTAAAGTGCCAATCATTGGTCATCCATGTATTTTTTTACCTGCTCTTTTATGAGTACTGTGAATTCAGACGTACTCCTTTTGTCACATACTGTTTTTCGCCTATTATATAGTAGGGAACTATGTGATTTCGGATGCAGCCTTTGTCAACCAACACACATTAAATAATTCCCATAATGATACCAGTACTAATCCTAAAGGAAAATAGTTTTGCGGCAGTGTGTTGTTAACTTGAGAGATTTTGATGCAGAGCAAATATACAGTACGTTATGAATACACAGTACATATTTCATTATAAACAATATATCTTTACACATACACAGCACTTCCATTTATCTATGTTTAGTGAGGTTTGACTACTCATACTGTATCTGTATTTATTGCCCTTGCCCTGGAAGTGTTTAACATTAAAGCCATGCTATATTGTACAGTGTCAAATTATACTCAGAATTGAAATCCACCGTGGTAATCAGTCACCTGATCATATGGGACTGAGCTGGTGGCACTGAATCCCAGAATCTGTTAGTCATACAGTAATATTTGGCTTTTCATGCATGCATATTAAATGCAATCTACAACAGAAAATAAAAGTTGCAGACAGTGCTGTTTTGAATGCCCTATTGTTTTTGTCTGCTAATAATGATTTCTTGTCAGTGTGTTGTGATAATTCTTTTAATAGGTAACTTGTTGGTGAGGTAGCCATTCTTTTAGAGAATTGATTCTGTCAAACGTCATGTTAACACACTTTCCTAGTAAATGTTTTCTGCTTTCACGGTATTGACCCAACTTAGCTGACAATCTGTGATTGATGTGTGTACAGACCAAGGATATTTCCCAAAAGCATTGTAGTAGATCATCATAGAGATCATTGGTGCCAATGGTTTCTACAATCTTTTTGTTTTTTTGATGCTTTTGGGAAACGTAGCCCAGGATAGCTGATGATGACCCATATAACTTGGATGATAGCACATGAGATGTACATAAAATTGCTGAAATTAAACACTATTTCCCTACAATTTGTACTCATGATGTACTCATGAGGTACTTTCTGCTTATCAACAGATGTTGGTCTCAAAATTGATCATCTTGGCCATTATATTAGCCTGTCATTAGGTTAAACCATTAATGTATTCACAATCTTTTTTCCACATTCTCACTCCCACATTCATGTTCCTACAGAAATTGTGCACTGCAAACACCAAGCTCATGGGTTTCAATAGTTTACACAATGGAAAAGCAGCATGGTGGAAATGTTAGCATTTTACCCCTTGAAATCCCTTTTTATGGTCTCCAAAATACATTAACCTGTCAGAAATGTTGCATGAATCACATTTTTTGAAATGCTGGCATCTGGTTGGCTGAGTTGTCTTTGGAGGTGGGGTTTTAGAGAGAGGGCGTGTTGTTGAAATAAGCAAAATGGTGGAATTTACAAACCGGTTCACAGCTAAACTTCTCTTAAGCATTTGGTGCTTCTGTGATGTATTTGTAAATATTAGCATGTTAGCATTGTAGCGCGTGTGTATTGCTAGCATGTTTGAAAGCGCTGTGCCAGGCTTTGGCTGTGCTATGTGGCCGCAGTGTGTTGTTGTGAGTCAAGCCAAGGACCTCGGGGGTAGGATGAAGGTCAGGGAGTGTGGTTGAATGAGCCGCCCCGGCAAAGCAGATCCTTTTCTCTCCTCGCGCTCCTCCCATGAAAATATCAGCATCATGTTAAGCACTATCACCCAGGCCTCTGTGCTCCTACACAAGGGACGCTTTGTACTTTTCTGTGTGTGAGGAGTTTTTTGGGACATGAGGAGGTCATGGGTGTGTATAAAAGGAGGGAGGGTGAGGTCTTGACCTTAGGGTCACTGTATGACCATAGTGCACTGTGAAACTGTTTACTTCTACTGTACAAAGTAGTGGGAGAGAATGGGAAGAGGAGGTCATTTAATTATAAACAAATCAGGAAGACAAAGCAGAATGCTTGGCCCCATTAATGCAGGAAGGAACGCTTGCTTAGAAACACATTTCCATCCTTTAATTAAAGCACTGTTTAGCAGATCTCTGGAGACCCGTCTCATGAAAGTTCATATCTATAGAACGATTGTTATTTCTCGTGCGATTTATTCACCAAAAAATAGTTTTTGCGTCTAATATACACGAATCCGATGAGCGTTCTGTGTAGGCTGCCATCTTGTTACCGCTTACCGGTATGTAAACAAACCTAGGGGGTGATAATGCACCCTCGATGACCGCTACAGCCAGGCAGAAGGACTTGTTGGGTTGATGATGTTAGACAGTGGCCGCAGTCACAGATGAAGGTACAAACGATCTTACAGATTATTTATGAAAATAGCTTGGCAAGCTAGCTAGGCTAATGTTAGCTAACGAGGAAACTATAAAAAGATCTGTTCATTTGGCAACTATAAATAAATGAATGACATCAAATAAACGAATTCATGTTTTTCATTTGTGTCCATTATATATCTCATTTTCACATTGTAAAAGGCAAGGGTAAGGTACAGCTAGAAAGTATACACGATATCGACCAATTAGTGTTTTTAAACCATGGAAAGAGGTCAATGACAGCAGGAGACCATTTAATGACCATAACATGTTAATTGAGTAGAAAAATAGCTAGCGAGGAGATTTTGCTAAGTACTATATTACATATTTATTATATTTTTTACTTATGTAAAAAAACTGCATTATATTTAATTTAATTTGTTATTTTAAACCTTTAATAATACCAGATTGGGCCCTCTATGTTTACAGCATTAGGTTAATTAGTCAATACTGAATCAAAATCTGAATCAAACAAGAATGGAATCGAAATTTTATGTAGCTCACAATGTTTTCTCTTCCAAATTGAAATTTTACTGCCGCCATTGAAACAATTTATAACGGAACATGTTTTCCCACTCGACATTATAAAAGTTGTAACGTTAGTGACCGTCGTAAATTGCGGGCTGTTTATTCCAGCGGACGCAAGTTGCAACTAAAACAATAGGAGGCAATGGAGCAACGCTACCCTGCAACAGCTCAGTTATGGCGCCCGCTAACTTCCGGTAGTTTCGCCGGGTTCG
Source organism: Pimephales promelas (assembly GCF_016745375.1). The sequence continues at coordinate 1,637,403 of NW_024121299.1, read as the reverse complement.
TCTATATGATACGCAGTTTTCGCGTGTATCCACCTTATTCTGCTCTAAACAATGGGTGCCGCCATGACAACGGTTGTCAACTTCCGGTTCTAGTCTGGTCTATGCTTTTTTGCAATGTGTTTTAGATTGTGTCATCCTTACATCGCTAAACTAAATCGGAAAAACATTCATCAAATGTGATCTGATCACGTTATTTTTTACTAAATCACAGATAAAAAAACAAAATGAACGTTTTTCTTTTCTTCATAACTTCCAAAGGATAGCTGATGCATGACTGCACGATCTCCCTAATCCAGCAAACATCCGACAGTTTCTATCACTCCGACTGCAGAACTGTACTAAAAGGTTTGGCTGGTTACCCCTTTGACTGCTGTCTACCTCTGCTTTCAAAGATGCATAGTCTATAATAGCTATTTCTCAGGGCTGTGAGGTTAGGCATAACGTTACGCCGAGTTTCAGACCGAAGTCCAGTTTGCGCGCTGTCGCCTCCGTCATGATCATCTATTGTTTATACCTCTTATTTATTAAAACCAATCAATTGGTTGATGAAACATTGATTTAAAATAAGATTCAATTAATAAAAAACGAAATTCACTTTTAAAGAAAGGTTTCTTTGTGGTTTCTCTTTAAAATCTCAGTGAAAGTTTTAAAGTCGCTTTAATAACGGTCATGTCCGTGAATATAAAACGCATGTGTAAACTGATATTTTTCTAATGTCTGGACCACTGATCTATATAATATAGGATATAGATGAGTGGTCTGGACTAGAGTGCTAGCATTCTATTTAAACAATACTTCAACAGGAAGTGGAAAACCGTTTAGTCAGTTGAAACCGCAATGAATCATGGGAAATAGAACGGGCGCAGAATAAGGTGGATATGATACGCACTTTATGCCGTGTAATGCACACAAACTCCCCACCCCTCCCCCCAAACCTAAACAAGGGGTTTTCAGTGCGTAGCATATGCACGCAAAAAACATTTTTGGCATATAAATGGCACGAGAAATGACATCCGGTATAGATATGCACTTTCATTAAACTGTTGGATCTCTGTGAGGATTTCTTTGCATAGTGGAAGACTGTATATTATACTGTATCTAGCTGGATTATTTGCGCTAGTCCTCAATGTTTGCAGTACGCCTGTGCCTTTTATCGTAAGCCTTAATATTTGATTAAGTCAACACATTAAAATGACTCTCCTTCCTTTTCCTGAGATAAAACTATGTATATCTGGTCGAGTTGGCCTTAGGATATTAGTTTTGAGACATTGAGCTGAGGACCATTCTTAAGAGAGAATCATTGAGTGTTAAAATAATATTCTTGGTTCAGCTCAATTGATTTACTCAGAAAAAAACATGTAAACTCTTCCCTGCATTTCTAAAAACAAACAAACTATGTTGACAGTCAAGAAATTGCAATAGAAGTCTATGGGGTAGTGAGTCATTTTTATACACAAGCTCTTTTGTTTGTTTTTCTGAGAGGAATTATTTTCTGTGCTAGTCGATAGAGCTTAACTTTGTTTTGACCTACTATATTCCTTCAAGGTTTTGATATGCATTTCCCTTCGCGAAGTCGCTGTTGGTTATGTTCTTTTTTCTAAGCTATCAAGATTGTGATTAGTTGTCCATGCAATGTTTAGACTCCATTGGGACCAAAAACGGTTTTGTTTTTCACTGAGGACAAACACATGAAAATACAAGATGAACTTTGGGAGGGAGATTAGATGAGGTGTATCTCTCTCTTATCATTTCCAAAGACATAGTTCGCCCAATGAAAATTCTGTCACCATTTATTCACCTTGGTATTGTTTGTTTCAAAGTGACGTTCTGTGGAAGACAAAAGTAGATCCCAGTAGAGCCCAGGATGCTCTTTTTCGCTTTACAAAAATATGGCTGTGCTTTAAAAAAAAGGACAAATATAGGTCCGTAATATTGTAGATAATCTTCCAAGCCTTCCAAAGCTATAAAATAGTTTTGTGCTAAAGCTGTTATTATGAGGATTATGCTTAGTGGCGCATGTCAATTCTTAGATGTTTTATTTTTATTGCAAATCTATTTCCCACACACCATCATACAAATTCATACAAAATTGCAACTTTGTTAAATACTTGCTTCGGGTTGGATGTTTAGCTGATTTATATTTATGTTTGGATATTATGATGAATAATGATATCCACGTTAAACCTGGCCTATAAAATAATAGTCAGATAACGACTTAATGAGTTTATGGAACATTTAGACACAAAAAATAAAAGTGTGAAATGTGTTTTATGTTTTGTATTATATTTGATACATCAGGCTTTTATGGCTCATATTGAATGATTTAGAGAAAACACTCAATGAGGCCCAAACAATTTGCAATTTGGTGCAGTTGTTTTTATAGGGTCAAAAAGTAAGCTTTTATAAATCTTTCATGATATCCATACAAAAATCAGTTTTTACTCAAAATCTCCCAATAATATGTCTTCGTAAAATGATATTTAAATGCTTTTTAAATGTTTCAAAGCTCTGTAGTTTTTATTGGGGTTGAGAGATGAACAATAAATATTCCTCCAAATCCTGATGAATCAGATTTTAACATGATTTTCATGATTTCATGCTTCAGTTTGGTAAGTGTTCATCTCGAAATACTAAAAATATAAAAGATATTCTTACATTTACTTCATAAAAACCACACTATTTTCAAGATTTGTTATCACAACATTTTTTCTTTAGTCAAATCAACCTTAAATAATTTATTCAGGTGCGGTAACTTATTATTTTGAGTTTCTGATGATTAAATCAATCTCTTTCATTGTATTAACTCACTTTTTCCAGTTCAATCAACTTAAAATTTTAAGGCAACCAGGTTACGTACTTTTTTAAGTTAAACCAACAATATTTTTTACAGTGCAGTAAATATTTACCATCAAAAAGACACACGCATCAATGTTTTTACATTTATACTAAAATTCCCTATACTTGCTAAAAAATATGAATTATTAATCAGTAGCAGAAAAGTAGATTCTGTGCAACAGTTTTTTGTTGATAATTTAAAGCCCTTAACTCATAAATTAAATGTTAAACAGTGGGCTTTATAGGGTTAATAAATATCAACAAAAAATGTTTGACATGAAATTTGTATTTGTAAAATAGAAAATATTTCCAATGGAGTGAAAAATCATTCAAAATGACTTGTGTGTGATAAATCCTAATGCTATATTAGGAAAGAAAAATACCCACTTAGATCGCAAAATACTTCATTTAAAAACCTGTAAATGGGTTTACCTTATTATTATTATATTTTTTTTTTACCAGGATGGCTACAAGGAAGTGTTAAAATAGACGATGAAAACTTCCCAATAAAAAATCTGTCATGTACATCTGAAACTACCACCTTGTTTTTTCATAAATCTTTTCAACGTGACCTTTGTTGTCAGTCAATTTCTTTAGGAAGAGCAAGCTCCGATGACACGTGCACTTATCTCTAATAGGCTGAAGCGGACCTGAGTGTAGGTTTCTCAGAAAGCTGCAGTGTTATACAGGCCAATTTATCCTGCAGTGTGGACACTGCATCCAGGCATTTCCCCTTTCCTCTGTGACTCATTAAACCAGCACATCATCCCTGCTGGTTCTGCTGCTGGAGCATTTGTGTGTTTCTGCCTTCAATAATCTGTGATCTGAGACATACCGTCTGTTTGCAGCCGTCCCGGCGGTTAAAACTGACCACAAGAATTACAACTGTGTGCTGTTAATACCGCACCATAGATAGGTCCTATTTATAGAACAATTCATACAGTCGTAAATCTATTTTTAAGCTGTTCCTGTGCATGCACTCGTTCTCTCTCTTACAGATTAATTGTAGTACATTGATGTGGAAGGGGTGTTTGGATGCTAGGCTGATGACTCGGAGTCTTATATTAGCGCGGATAATTTTTATGCCTTTTTTATCTTTTGTTTTGTCTATCTATACTGTACGTATGTGTATTTGCATGCATGCGTGTTGATGCCAGCAACACAATGCTTTGGAGTGTGTGTGTGAGCTTGAGTGCATTAGCCTTATTGTTTAAAGGGATAGTTCACCCCAAAATAAAAATCCTGTCATTATTTTAGAATTTGTAAGTAAAAGTTCATGAGAAAAGTATCAATGTCAAATCATTCATGAACAAATCGTTCTTTTCAATTAATCGTTTGATCTGGTTCACATTTCAATTTGCCTGATTCACTGAGGAATTGAACTGATCCAGTTCTTCAGTTCTGACACGAGAGTGAGTTTAGTAAATATTTTCTTCTTTTTTCTCCAAATGAGGAGACTCTTGAACAAGTAGGTCAGCCTCATGGGTGTGTCATGACTTTCTAAATATTGGTTGTACAGTGCTGATTTTATTATTTGCCTGTTTTGTCCTGAGATATCATCTACCCAACTAACAAGGAACCTTGGCTAATGTTCTGGGAAGGTTCTCTCTATGTTAGGAACTAACATCCAATGAAATAAAAGTTTCAACTTTATGCAATTTGTGGAATTTGCTTGTTGGTAATAAACATTTAAACTGTTATCTATTGTATTTTATGTTGTTGGGTATCACAAAACGGAATATAATACGAAAAAGTGGGTACTATCTTACAGCGGTTTGCAACGATTCTCCTTTACCCCACAATGCATTGCATTACGTCACCTTGGGGAGAGAATTTCCAAAGCCCGCCTTGTTGAGAGCGACGAGTAGTACACGAGACTATTCAGATTATAGATAAATAGGTACTTATCTGAACTAACGTCATGATCATGTACTGCCACTAGATTTGAAGAAAACATTGATTTTTCACTCAGTGCTATTCAATGGCCGTAACAAAACATGTGTCGTTATTGTGCACTGCTGCTCGTAAGTTAAAACGGCTTGCCGTAGCTCGTAGACTAGCTCCAGTGCTCATTGCTGCGTTGCTAAATGATAGCAACTCACCAGGACACTTCACCAACTCTCAACTCATTCTCATCGGACCATGCCTTTAAATGGCTTTGATGGCCATCAGTTCTTGGCAATTCTTCATTTGCCCTCTCACGTCTAGCAGGTTCAAAATTATACGGCTGCGGGCCATCATGCATGTTGGCTCTTCTTGCCAACTCTTCCTCATCCCAGTCAGTTGCCATAGTTCTAATACTAGGCTGAGGCGCCCTTTCCTCCGCTTCTCCCCAACGTGACATCATCACCAAATTGCCTAAAAAAACCCGTTAAAAACAGAAACGTGTAAAACTGGTCTTTAAGACCATTTTTGAGACATTTTAAAAATGATATTGATATCTTGAGTAATTTGTGTACACATTAATCAATATTGGTGGTTAACCTGCAACATGGCATTTGAGGTAGGACAAACACTTTCTTTAGGTAAGAACAATTATTTTTACCCGTTTTCATTACTTAATGGGAGTGTTAGAAAAACGTTATTAAAACATATTTTTGTTCTGATCCACTCAGTTTTTAATATTGTTACAAGTATAGATTAGCTTTTTAGATTGATACATAATGGTGATATTTGTACAAAATCCATGAATTTGAAACGTCGCTGGATCACTTAAAATACTTATTACTTAGACTTAGATCCTCCATTTCTAGGTAGCAAATCGGGCAACAAGGACTTTCCAAGATTTTCCGGTCCTGGGCGAGGGTCTCGACAACGTTCATGCAATGTTTAATGTCTTTAAATCTTGAATGAAAGTTCTTCGCCAAGTGCCTTATGGGCGTTTAGCACCTAGAGTCCTAATGTCCACCTCATTGCAATCTTTGGGATCAGATGGTTCTCCATCCGAAAGATGTGGCTGGCCAGTTTGGGTCTTCTACGAGCAACGATGGAATGGAGGGTACATGTGTCACTCCTTTGGAGTACTTCATCATTGGCGGTATGATCATAGACATTCAATGCTTATTGAATTCAATACACGGACATTCAAGATACGGTGGAGGCAGCGTTGATGGAAGATGTTAAACCTTCTATTTATGCTTATTGATAACTTCCATGTCTCGCTGGCGTAGATGGCAATTCAATCACAATGGCGGAGAAGAGGTGAAGCTTAAGCTTTAAGGATATCTTTGGAGAGGACCAGATGGTATTATTCCTCTGGAAGATGGCTGCCGCTTCCCAATTCCGGGATCTACGAACGCCGATCCAAGTGTGATCCCAATTCGTCAGGGAACTCCCCGACGACAAGTTGGAGTTCCCAGGACGAAAGAGAACGTCTCGGTTACGTATGTACAGGGAACGGAGACGTGTCGTCTGGTAGTTCCCTGACGAATTGGGATCACGCTAGGGAGCCTAATTCCAATTTGTCAGGTAACTCCCCGACAACATGTTGGAGTTCCCAGGATGAAAGGGAACAATGCGTTTTGTAGAATTCATTGGAAAAAAGAGGTCAAGCAACAGGAGAGGAAAGTAACTGTATCAAAACTGTATCAATTGCACTCGATTTTAAAGATGCAATCCACTGTTCCAGTGCAATTAAAAAAGTCACAGCGCAAAATTGTGCACACTAAAGAAAAAAGTTTTAGCAGTATATGGCCTGTTGAGGCATCTGCGCCTTTGTTTATTTATTATTTATTTTTTTATTTCCATGATCTAAAGAATGAAAGTGTCTAGGCCTACTTGCATTATTATGCTGTTATATGTATTCAGTGTCATAAAATGGTTTTAAAATGACAATAATATTGTTCATCACAATTATTTCTGGGACAATGTTGTACAACAAAAGTGGCAGGCCTAGATCTCGTTGAAATATACAAATTCTACCATTTGTAGAGAAATCCCATTTGAGTTGAGTTGGTTTACTTGGGGAACTTCCTTTCTCTTCCTGTCTAGTATTTCATTGTGACAGAGTTTCCTTTAGGACCATGTCATGAATACACTCTGGCTGGAGACTAGTGAGATGGATCTTAAATCTAAATCTGACCAGTGTGTCATTATGATATATAGGGCACATTTTCAGCAATAAAATGGGTGAAAATTTCCCATGCTTACGTGATGCAAGCCAAATCTTCTATTTGCGATTGAAGTTGAGCGGTTGACTTTTGTCAGATGTGTTATTGGAAGAACAGTGGCATTACTGCAGTGCCACAGTGGACAATTCTGTTTGAAAACATGGTCATGATCCTGTTAGAATTTTATTATATATTAATACATTTTTTTATAGATTGTGCTTACTGTATTTGCTTATTTTAGTTGTTTCTTTTTTGGTTTGTTATCTGGGGTGTATTCTAGAAATCTAGAATCTACCGTCACATATACCCTGAACTCCCTGTTGATTAACCCAAACCTTGCTTAAGAGGTACTTTAATCAACCTCCTTGTAGTAAAGTTAGATGTTATAGGAAGAAAGGGGCGGGAACCGGCGAAACATTCAAAGACTTTAATAAACGTAAAATAAACAAATACAAAAGCCCCTCAAGGACGACTGCTGTCACGTATAACAAAAATCCTCTCTCGTGCCCTCCTGGGATAGTAAAGTGTCCATCGAATGCATTTTATATTTAGATTTTATAATTTATATTATACAGAAAATGTCCAGTAACAAAAAAAGACAACCGTTTAATTGCATATCAATATTGTCTTAGATTGGATTTAAAGGGATAGTTCACCCAAAAATGAGAATTCTGTCAGTATTTACTCACCCTCATGTTGTTCCAACCCCGTAAGACCTTCGTTCATCTTTGGAACAGGAATTAAGATATTTAAGATATTAAGATCACTCCTCCATCCTAGTCCATAGGCTTCTTGAGGGATTGAAACTTGCCGGCCTCGAAAAGTTATTAAAGACATCGTTAAAATAGTCCAAGTGACTACAGTGGCTCAATCTTAACTTTATCAAGCGACGAGAATACTTTTGGTGCGAAAAAACAAACGTAAATAACGACTTTATTTTAACTATTATTTTCCTTCTCTCTGGGCCTCTAGTCAGTTAACGTAGTGTAATTGTGTAGAGCTACATCACACTTAGACTCACTATTGGCCGACGCTGGTCATGTGTGTGACGCGTGTGACGTACAACAACAGATCATATGCAATTACACTAGTTTAACTGACTCGAGGCCCAAAGAGAAGGAAATTATTAGTTGAAATAAAGCTGTATTTCTTTTATTTGTTTGCGCACAAAAAGTATTCTCGTCATTTGATAAAGTTAAGATTGAGCCACTAGTCACCTGGATTTTAACGATGTCTTTAATAACTTTTCGAGGCCGGCAAGTTTCAATCCCTCAAGAAGCCTATGGAATAGTATGGAGGAGTGATCCAGCTCTCAGATTTCATCACAAATATCTTAATTCCTGTTGCGAAGATGAACGAAGCTCTTGCGGGGTTGGAACAACATGAGAGTGAGTAAATACTGACAGAATTTTTGGGTGAACTATCCCTTTAATGTTTGTAAGGTAAAATAAAAGAAAAATTGGTTTATGTTATATAGACCTTTTGCGAGGCTGTGAGGGATAAACCTACCGTGTTTTTAATGGCATCCACTATAAAAAGCTGCCTAAAGCTCCTAGATAACTTACATTTTCACAGCTCATGTTGTTTGGAGTTTTTCCTCTACTGACATTTCTTGGAAAGAAGTTTTGTCAGCAGAACGATCCATGAACACATGAAATAACAGTACAACCCACTGAAGAGATGCATGACCATCCCTCACAGCCTCGCTGAGGTTATCTGTTTACTTATCCATAAACTTACCTGGGTAATATGTTGCATAACCTGCTTTCAGGAATAACCCCCGGGTATCATAAATCATATTTATTTGGACAGGGTATGTACATATATGTAGTGCAGAAGTATGTAGTTATGCAGTTGCTGGGATGCTGGAAGGTGTTTTAATTTTAATTCTTTTATTTAATATTTATTATTAATTTGTATATATATATATATATATATATATATATATATGTGTGTGTGTGTGTGTGTGTGTGTGTGTGTGTGTGTGTGTGTGTGGTATTTTAAAGACAAGTTAGAACAAGTAAACTGTGATAATTAAAAAGAGGATATAAAAAAGAAAGAAAGACCAAACTTAAGAGTGTTAGACTATTTTACTTCCTGTGGGAATACAGTCATAGTTCTCTTTCTTGCTCTGAGAGAATTGTCTTTCACAATTTTTCACTCTTTCCATCCATCTTCTGAACCTATGAGCTGGTGTCTTCTCTCTGAAAGCAATTAGCACACAAAATACACAAGGCCCAAACAAACATGTTCACACCACACGTACACAATAGAATCTCCTGTTTCCTCCGGCCAACACCCTCCCTGAGGGCTCTGCGCTTCGAAACACAACACACATCAGCTGTTGCGTGTGAGCTTGTGTGTGTGTGTGTGTGTGTGTGTGTGCGAGCGAGTGAGTGAGTGAGCGAGCTGGCAAAACTGAATTACATTTCTCAGTTCAGACCTTTTATTAATTACAATCATGTTAGAAGTTTAAATGAATTATGTGGAAATGTTTTCCACGATGCACTGACCACAGCCTCAAAAATGCCTTCTTTTATTCTCTGGGGAACAATTGTTAGTTTGTTGCTTTCTCAGCCTTTCTGTTTTCAATTAGCTTTTGAGTTCATATTTGTTAGATGGTGTCATGTTTGGTTTGGTTTTATATTTAAAAATGTTAAATGTTGTTATTATTAACTAAAACTATTTTTTTAAACAATTTTTTAATTGAAACAAAGCTAAAAATGTTTAATATAAAATTAAATGTATAAAATAAACTTAACATTATAAATGTTTTTAAATTAGAAATAACTGAAATACGTTTATGTTGAAGGAACTAAAACTAAAGTTATGACAAGCTCGAAACAATATTGAAACTTAAAATAAATTGAAAATAAATATTTAAAAAGCTAATTCAAACTATCAATACTGATAGTATGTCACTAAAAAACATTATTTACATTATTTACATAATTTATATGTATACAAGTAAACCAAATAACACTGCAAAATACATGCTGTTTTTTTTTTTGTGTTTTTTTTGCTTTGGTCACCTGATTTATTGTTTTGATGTGCTATAGAATTTGATTCTATGATAAATTACTTCTTAATATTTCTAAATACTCCAGAGTATAATGTTTACTATTTAAAAAAATTATGAGAAATACCACATTAATAAATGATAACCATTTCAAACAGAAGTATACAACATTTGGTCATGTGACCAACTGTACCAAATGTAGCTGGTCCTCTAGGCTTCATAATTCGTACAGTATTTGCATCCATACTATATAGCATATAAATAGTAAGTAGCTATGCAGCGCTAGAAGAGCATGCTGGGAGGTGTAGTCTGCACTAGTGTGCTTTAAGTCTGAGGTGAACATGCTGCTCTCTTCAGTGTTTCTGTATTGAATAACTTCTCTCTCCAGCACCACTGCGGATATGAGGAATGTTTCAGCTGTTGATTCTAGATGATTTACATCTAGATTCATCCAAAAGTTGTTGTGTTTTTAGACACTCTTATTTCCATTTGTATAGACAGCGTCAGAGGGGGATTATGGGATGGGTGAGGTGCCATGGCAACTGTACACATTTTGACAAACCTAATTCTGAGACCGTACAGAAATACTTCAGATGTAAAGAAACAAACTTAAATGATAAGAAATAACTTGTAAATTGTCTGATGTGTGTTTTAAAAGCATTACTATCTACCTATGGCAGAACATGAGGAAATAAACTCTAAAGTTGTTTCAAACTAAAGTTGTTTTGATCAACATTAGGCTTATCTGTTGACCAGCAGGCCGGGGTTTGTCTGACTGTGCACTTTGCTATCATGGAAGTTGTTTTATTTTGTGCCATATGCAGAATAAGAGATTCCAGAGATCCTGCTGCACAGGCTTGCTCTAGCTGTCCGTGTGCTCTTTCATTAAATACAGTTAACCCTCTGGGGACTAAGCCCTTTTTGGTCCGTTTTCTCTATTTTTACATTTGGGCTCATAAACTACTTTATATGTAATGGAGATGGAAAACTATGTGTTTGGTATCTATGGATTCAGAAGACCCTAAGCTAACATAAGCATGCATGTAATGTGTTTATAAAGGAAGTATGAATGAATAATGTACAATAAACTAGATAATTTCAAAAACGGAAATTCGATTTTTGTCATTTATTTCTGAAACACATCAAACAACAAAAGTGATCAATAGTTTTTGAAAAAAAAAATGTTGTCAAAGCCTTGACAGATGTGTAATTGTTAAATAAAATGTGTAAAGAACAATGAAAAATCTAACTTTAATTACAAATAGTCCCAGGCGTTTTTCTTAAGAATGCTTTCTCCTCGTCACTCTCCAGTAATTGTTCCAGAGCTTGTTCCACCGTAAATCATTTACTGCTTGCCATCATAAAAGAGCTAAAATAATAAATAATGCTATAATTGCATGTATATATATATATATATATATAATTCTTCTGTCTCTCTCTCATAGAAATCTCAGCGCGCTCTCACTCTCGCTCCGCAAAGCCTTGTTGTACTTTACGCGTCCGTTCACTTTCTGTCGTCGTCTCCACTCGACGCTGTTTGCGTCATATCCCTTACTATATAGTACCACCCCTTGCAAGAAAAATATTTCTCCATTGCCAATTTTTCCATTGGTTGTTGCTTGTGAATCTGCCAAACAACATCGATTTCATTGGCCTTTGACGTTGTGGTATTGCGCAACAAGGAAGTGTGTATACAAGCCGGGTAAATTATCACTGTTTTCAGCGGAATCTGAGGAAGACGGCAAAAAAAGTCCGCACCTGTCTATCATGAATAGTTTTTTAAGATAAGTTCACATTTGTAGAAGTATGTCATTTTGGGCGGTACCGCCCAATCCACCCCCTTTTTTACGACTTTTCAACTACAACACAGCACTTAGTAACACAACACCTAACCCTAAAATAACATACATTCGTTTATTTCTAATATCATAATATTTGAACATTTGTCATGTTTTATCTTAATTATTATCTTAAGTTGTATGTATTTTAATATAAGCCAATTAACAGATATTTGCCGTAATATGAAAATAATTATTGGCTTTAAATATCAGGACCTTAATTTTTTTGACCAATATTTTTTGGGGGGTTGGTTATTGGCCATAACATTAAAATCATTTATCAATTTAATAAAATCAATTTAATTATTTTTACAAAATGGTATAGATTTTTATTTGCCAGCCATTTATCAGTATAGACTATAGCATGGAAATTCAATAATTTTATTTTTTTAATAGTATAGATTTTTTTTATATTTTGTCTATTTATCTATTGCTCATAACATGAAAATAATTATCAGCTTGTGGTGAAATTAAAAAACATTTAGAAGTAAGTTAGTCCACATCTGTCAATACGAGTCCAATGATAAAACATTGGAAGAACTATTCATTCAACCCGAACCTCCGTCGCAAGGACGACTCTAGCAGGACGTTTCTCAGTGATAGACTACTTACTGTAGTTTGAGGCACATTATGAGATGTTGCAACTGTAATTCCTCACCATCAGCATTAACAAGTGCATATCCATCAACAAACTGATTATTTTACTATTTTATTATAGTAAATTAGATTATTTTAAGATTATAAGATTATTATACTTGTACTTATTTATTTACTGAGTATTTTTCTCATTTATTTGGGTGAACATATATCAATAACAGTGCGTACATTAGCCGAGCTTTAGCCTGAATGACTGATGTAACAAACACGTAGGTAAAACAAATCTTACATGCTTTATCTTTCCTCAAATTAGTGAGAATGACAGAAAATCTGCATTAATAGACACAGATTTAGATAATAGTGGCCCACAGCTGATCAGTATTTAAGGTAGACCAGTTAGCAGGAGACCTACACAATATAAAACTCAAAACTAAGTATTTTGAACTTTCAGGAGCAAGTGGTCTGCGAATCCTGCATTGAACTCCGAGATTTGAGAAGCAGTCGTCAGTAAGTAAAGGGAACACAGCAGAAGTTTAGGATTACACTGCTGTGGTATCTGGTAAAGATGAACTTTAACCACTGATTCTTCACATGCTCGTCCTTGGGCAGTGAAAAAAAACTGGCTTTACCTTGAGATTGTAGAGCACAGCGTCTTCTCGACATGATGCTGTCCAGTGTCCACAGGAATCAGCTGCAGTGTTTGAGGTTCAAGGTTTCCCTGGTGTCTGCGCACGCAATAAGGTGGCGGGCAACACGCTAATGTTTCGTCTTGACGTCACAACAAAGCGGCTTATGACTTGTTTAAAAAACGATTCATTTAATTTACTTGCTAATTTAGTCGACTCTTACTTTTGAAAGACAATAACTTTATATAACTTTGATGGATGTTTTAATTCACTGACACACTACATGAAAGGTAATTTAAAAAACTCCATAAAAGGGGCACTTTAAGTTACAATAGTCTTTTCTTCCCTGTTGTGGCGTATATCTAAGGGAATCGTCTTCTCGAACAAGAAACAATTATTTTGTCCATGTTGATTGGATGGTTGTGGTTTGCTATTGGTGGATCTCCTGTGAGTGACAGGTTGCCCCGCCCTCACATCATCAGAGAAAGAGATGCCGCTGCAAGAGGGAGGGGGAAGTTATTCTGATTTAAGGTTATCAATTAAAAAAATTATGATGTGCACGGATAAATCATTTATAATTTAAATGTAAACTATATGCTTTGTTTCATCCGTTGTGAAAGAAAGCCTCAAACAGTAACGCTGGCTGTTTAATTGTGTATCTGATGAAACAAAGGTTTAATCATTGCGGCCGAGCTCGTTAGGCTGAAATATATAATATGAGGGTGGGACGGTGGGAATCGTTCTCTCACACGCTCTCGCAGACGAATAAAGAATATGAATGGTGCGCATTGTTGTTGTTGCTCATGTTTTTGAGGGGGTGGAGGTTTGGAAGAGAGAGTGGGGAATTTTGTTTGAATGAAGACAAAGCGTGTGGTTCACTGAAACTGCATTGTCCATGTGGGATTAAAGATGGCATCCTGAATCCATCTGACTCTCATTTATATGTGTTCGTCTTAGAAGAAGATGGCAAAGTAACAGAAGATACCAAAGGTGGACAAAGGAAAAATATTAGAGAACTTAAACCAATATTCTGGTTGCAATGAAATCCCTATCAATAAAATGTCAACTCATTCACATTGCTTGTTTCCATACAATGTAAGCAGTATGAATCAAATTCTGTTTATAACACTAAACTTAATACAGATAAAATTCACATATTCGTGTACATGTGTTTCAAGCAACAAAATTTTTACTTTGATAACACATGTAAAAAAAACTTAGCTGACATATACACTCACCTAAAGGATTATAACACCATACTTACACCATACTGATGGATCTATTGATCTTAGCATCTTAAGGAACACCATACTGATACTGTGTTTGACCCCCTTTCGCCTTCAGAACTGCCCTAATTCTACGTGGCATTGATTCAACAAGGTGCTGAAAGCGTTCTTTAGAAATGTTGGCCCATATTGATAGGATAGCATCTTGCAGTTGATGGAGATTTGAGGGATGCGCATCCATGGCACGAAGCTCCTGTTCCACCACATCCCAAAGATGCTCTATTGGGTTGAGATCTGGTGACTGTGGGGGCCATTTTAGTACAGTGAACTCATTGTTATGTTCAAGAAACCAATTTGAACTGATTTGAGCTTTTTGACATGGTACATTATCCTGCTGGAAGTAGCCATCAGAGGATGGGGACATGGTGGCCATAAAGGGATGGACATGGTCAGAAACAATGCTCAGGTAGGCCGTGCCATTTAAACAATGCCCAAATAACACTAATGGGCCTAAAGTGTGCCAAGAAAACATTCCCCACACCATTACACCACCACCACCAGCCTGCACAGTGGTAACAAGGCATGATGGATCCATGTTCACATCCATGTAGCCCATCCGCCTCAAGGTTGTGTGTGTTGTGGCTTCACAAATGCTTTGCTGTATCTGAGCAGTATCTGAGCAGATTGTGAAATACTCAGACCGGCCCGTCTGGCACTAACAACCATCCCACGCTCAAAATTGCTTAAATCACCTTTCTTTCCCATTCTGACATTCAGTTTGGAATTCAGGAGATTGTCTTGACCAGGACCACACCCCTAAATGCATTGAAGCAACTGCCATGTGAATGAGAATAGAGACAACCCTTTAGACCATGAGCTTAGATGGTTAAATAGGGCCCTAAGTCATTGGTAGTCAGAAATGTTATTGTTAACTGAGAATCTTCCCGTCTGCTTCAGCTCTCCAATCTCATTTGTACTTTCTAGTTTTGGATAGTCTTTACTTTACCTCATGAAGGCTTGACTCGGATGTGAGTGTCAGTTATCTTGCTGAGCATTTAGATGATAAGAGACTAGTTGTGGTGGAGTGTCACTGCTTAGTTCTGTATGACTCTGAGAGATAAGTTGAAATACAGGGACTTGCCTTACACTCCTATTGCAACACAGCTCGGCCCAGGATCTGACAACAGACACAAATGTTCATACATTAAACTTCCAGATGCTTCAGAGTCATTGCCCGAAACAGGACGCAGCTCAGACACAGTGTCCTATCAGTCATTGCCCTAAGAGGAAAGTACTTATACATTCATTTGTAACTTTTCCCATGGTTTTTTTAATGGTACAATTATCTTTGAGAATGTTTTTATATGCACCACCGTTCAAAGTCAGTGAGATTTTTTTAAATGAATGTGTAATGGTTTTGAAAGAAGTATCTTTTGCTCACCAAGTCTGCATTGATCTTTATCAAAAAGTAAAATTAGATAATACATTTATATATATATATATATATGGTATATATATGTATATATGTACATATATACACCTTACAAGCAAATGAACACACAAAACATAAATAACAGAAGGCCATCAGTTTGGCCTTAAAACACAAAAGCCCTCAGTGCAAAAAATGACATTGACACAGTCACCGGAAGGCCTGTCTAAAATATGCGTTTTGACACGAAACTTAAAAAAAAGAAAGTGTCACAATTTTGGAAATCCTGCGGAAGATCCTGCATAGCTGAAAGCTTGAGATCACATCCCAGACACCAACATAGTGTCGGCCTAGTGTCGGTGTGTTGGTTTATGGGTCAATGAAAAATAACATTACAATAAAAAGAAAGAAGTTTTTAGAAATGTATCATTTTTATTCATGTTAGTTTTTTGAAAAACGTTCACACCATTTTCAATAAATGTCATAATTTCATGTAGTGTAAAGCTGATACGAATATGTCTTTTGCAAATGAGAGTACTTTCTAACCTCTTCGCACAATCTCTCGTCTATGTAGGCCTCCATTGTTGCTGTAGCATGCATTCACTATGATATAATTAACTGTTTTAATGGTTTTCAGGCATGCATCACTTAACTTAGATTTGGCAAATACATTTATTTTCATTCTGATATGTTATTTTTTGTTGATCATGGTCTCATGCCCTCCAGCAAATAACATTTCAGATGAATTCATGAAGCATGTATTTTGTATCATGAAGGAATAACAGTAGACTTGGTTAAGACTGTTTGAACACATTTCTCAATTGAGAAATTGTCATCTGTGACACTGATACTTGCCATTGCCAATTAGCAAACTGCATTTCCATTCAATGCTTGTTCCATAAACATATTCTCAGCAATGTACATGTGTTTCATTGTACAGCTTTTTTCTGTCCAAGAACTGCCCACTTACACAGGAAGAGACCATCTGGCCAGCATGCACTCAATTACCAGACACAAGACACAAATATCCCTTTAAAAGTGCAGGTACAAACCTGCCAATCAGATCGCAGTTTGATATTTTGGCAAGTGCTTGATATTTTTGTTCAATAATCATCAGATGGTCACTGAATAGACTGTGGGCTGCTACTAGTTCATATCCCACTTGACAATGGGCTCCTACCTAGGTCATGTGAGTCTTTGGAAGGACGTTGTGGAATTTGGGCTAGAGTCGCTGAAAGAAAGTCAAAGTCGTGACGGCTCGCGGACAGCTTGCCATCCTCACGCCCTTATTAGAAGATCAGTTTAGCAGTTTTTAGGAAAATGTTGGGTTTCTCTGTATCCCTCGGCCAGCTTTGAAGGTTGAATTACTGCAGCAGAAGGTCTCGAAGGCATTAGCTCAGTGTTAAATATTCTCGCTGCTCGACTGCTATGCCACAGAGGTAGCGCATAGTCACTAACCTCTCGAGTGTGTAGAAGATCACAGTTCATGTGGACATAGCTCGGTTAAAAGTACACTGTTAAAGAGGCATTGTTGAGAAAACCTCACAAAATTTGACCAAACCTGATGTATTCAGATTAACATCACTACTATTATCGTATGAATCGACCTACATTTTGTTTGGTATGTTTGAATTTGTTCATTCACTAAATGCTTTATTCAGCAAATAAATTCATCATGGCAACTACAGATTTCTAATTTAATAAATGTTTATTTACTAACACAATAAATTGATCTAACATTTTGGTGGCCATTATTTTTTATAGAACACCTAATATGTGAAGTGAACTATGCTTTATGAAGGCACAATCACTGTTCAAAGCAAAAATGTATGGGATACAGTTCTAGAATATTGTACATATTTTGTTGTCAATTACATTTAATTAATAAAAATTAACTAAGCAAAGCAATTTATTTCTTTTTAGGGATTAATACAATACTGTAAATTATTGCTTTTAAAAGTTACTTTCTTAAACTGAACACTATCATCTTAAAAAAGCAATGCAGTATGTACTAAATAGCAAACCTCAGCTATCTGATTGTTTATATTGTAACTGTTTTATTTCACAGCTCAATAGTATATTTATTATATCCAACTTAATTTGCATACATACAGTACATTCACATTTATTTATAGCAAATCTCTACTACCTGTTCTTAAAGGATTAGTTCACTTTTGAAAAAACTTTTGCTGATAATTTACTCACCCCCATGTCATCCAAGGTGTCCATGTCTTTCTTTCCTCAGTCGAAAAGAAATTAAGGTTTTTGATGAAAACATTCCAGGATTTTTCTCCATATAATGGACTTCAATGGGAACCAGACGGTCCAAGGTCCAAAAGACAGTTAATAACAGTTTCAGATGCAGCTTCAAATGTCTTTAAACGACACCAGACGATGAATAAGGGTCTTATCATGCGAAACGCTCAGTTATTTCAAAACTTATTCCAAAAATATAACTTTTCTAAGGACAAATGCTAGCCTTGCTCTATTCTGTGAGGCGCGTTTGTAACGTCACGTAATACGTAATTACGTTCAAAAGGTCACGGACGACGAGGTCACGTCGACCTTTTGAATTACGTTTTTTCAAAAGTGAACTAATCCTTTAATCTAAAGTTGGACATTAATGTGAACTATACAGCAAATCTCAACTGCTGGATTGCTTATAACATTGCAAAATGTAACTGTATTATCGCCCACCTCTAATCGTCTACATGTGACTTTAAGGCATGAAGATATTAAGACATTATAAACATGAATATCATGATTTTCTGCAAAACAGCTTTGAAACAATTTGTATTGGTGAACTCTCATACCATTTACATTTCAGCACTGTTGTTCAATTTGAAAGTCTTTGTTCAGATAACTGACAATATTTGGTTGAATTCAAGGGGTTTTATATAGTGTCAAGTAATTCACTTTGCATAGTAGTTGTGACACCAAAGGTCCCGCAAACTGGAAAATGTAGATGATTTTTTTTACTCGTTATAGCAAGTATTCGTAAGTATACGAATATCTATACATACATATGTGGGGTGGTGATGGTGCAGTGGATAAGGCACATGCCTTTGGTGTGAGAGACCCAGGTTCGAATCCAGTGGGAGACACCAATGTGTTCCTGAGCAAGACTTAACCCCTAGTTGCTCCAGAGGCGTGCGACGTCTGACATGTATAGCGAAAGTCGCTTTGGATAAAAGCATCAGCTAAATGTAAATGTATATGTCAACTAATTTATCTTTTTTTGATGATGTAAATCGATCTAACGCTTGTTCAAAGTCATTCATCATTTAAGAACGGTACAGTTGTTCCATTTTTAGATGCCATTTGTCATCATGGAACATGTTTCCATCACTTTCCCACCATTCTCTTGCTATATATTTCCATCCTTCTCACTTCATTCTCATAAGTCCCATCCAGATATTCAAGGCTAGAGTTTTCTGCACGAGGGAAAATACTCATTGTCTAAGTCCAGTAGTTTCATGTTTCCACAGGTTTCATTACAGAAGCGAGGCGCATTGTCCCACCCCACCCCCTTTAGTGGCATCACAGAGACTGGACAGTGGACATAATCTCCAATGATCATAATGGCTTTATATAATATGTGGAGCAGCCACAGGTAGATAAACACAGACCAACACAAAAGAGGATGAATGAGCCTAAAAACATAAATGATCATAAAAAATCACAACTACTGTACCTGGAAGTGGTGAATTGACAAATGAACAGAAGTGGGAAAAAAAAATACTAAGCAAAATCATAGCTTTTATACAACTTATTTGTCTAGGTCGGGATCTGCCTGGTTTGTGTCTTGAAAATGCCTAACAGAAAAAATACAACCCTCAAGTCAGCATGAAATGGATGTTATGATAATCTTTTCTTCCCTATTGTAACGTGCATCCGCATGAAACTGCTTCTCGAACAAGAAAAAATGTAGGGCGAGACTTGGTTTTGTCCATGGAATAATTGATTGGATGGATGTGGTTTGCTATTGGTAGATCTCCTGTGAGTGACAGGTTGCCCCGCCCTCACACCACTAAACTCGTCATGAGAGAAGAGAAGTTATTTTGAGGAAAGAGGGCATTTAAAGGGATAGTTCACCCAAAAATGAAAATTCTGTCAGTATTTACTCACCCTCATGTTGTTCCAACCCCGTAAGACCTTCGTTCATCTTCAGAACACGAATTAAAGGGTTCGTTCACCCAAAAATGAAAATTAAGTCATTAATTACTCACCCCCATGCTGTACCAACCCCGTAAGACCTTCGTTCGTCTTCGGAACACAAATGAAGATATTTTTGATTAAATTTGAGAGCTGTATAACTACCACATTGGCTCCTAAGGGACTGCCTCTTGACGGCCCAGAAAGTCAATGAAGAAAATGTTTAAATATCCCAAGTGACTACCGTGGCTCAACTATATGTTTATCAAGCGACGTGAATACTTTTTGTGCGAAAAAACAAACAAAAATAACGAGTTTATTCGACTATTTCTTTTCTTCCTTTTCTTCCTTGCTTACACCAGCTTAGATCGCAATTCTCGCGCATGCGTCGTGGAAATCTAAGGAAGTCTCGTTCTGGCCTACAAGGAAGAAAAGAAATAGTCGAATAAACTCGTTATTTTTGTTTGTTTTTTCGCACAAAAAGTATTCGCGTCGCTTGATAAACATATAGTTGAGTCACGGTAGTCACTTGGGATATTTAAACATTTTCTTCATTGACTTTTTGGGCCGTCAAGAGGCAGTCCATTAGGAGCCAATGTGGTAGTTATACAGCTCTCAAATTTAATCAAAAATATCTTCATTTGTGTTCCGAAGACGAACGAAGGTCTTACGGGGTTGGTACAGCATGGGGGTGAGTAATTAATGACTTAATTTTCATTTTTGGGTGAACTAACCCTTTAAGATATTTTTGATGAAATCTGAGAGCTGGATCACTCCTCCATACTAGTCCATAGGCTTCTTGAGGGATTGAAACTTGCCAACCTCGAAAAGTTATTAAAGACATCGTTAAAATAGTCCAAGTGACTACAATCTTAATTTTATCAAGGGACAAGAACACTTTTTGAGCGCAAAAACAAACACAAAAAATAACGACTTCATTTCAACTATTAATTTCCTTCTCTTTGGGCCTCTAGTCAGTTAAACTAGTGTAATTGCATATGATCTGTTGTTGTACGTCACACGCATCACACACATGACCAGGGTCGGCCAATAGTGAGAGAGCCCTACGCAATTACACTAGTTTAACTGACTATTCAGCTCTCAGATTTCATGAAAAATATCTTAATTCGTGTTCTGAAGATGAACGAAGGTCTTACGGGGTTGGAACAACATTAGGGTGAGTAAACACCAGTGGCGCCTCCAGAAATTTTTCGTAGGGGTGGCCAGATGGGGCCAGTAAAAATCTTGGGGTGGCACACCAAAACTACAGTATAAACCATAATTTCAGAAGTGTTTTCTACTGTTGTAATAAACCAGCCTGTAGAAAACTATCAGAAAGACTTAAGGAAACTCCTACTGATATACTTTGGTTTATTGTGTAATATTTAATGTTACTAATGATATTAGTAGGGCCCAACTAATATATATTACATTGTATATAATGATATATATTATATGATATATAAGGGTCCTTGCCCCACAGCAAATTTCCAGATACTTACATAATTGTGATGAATTTAATCATTTTTAAGTTATTAGTTTGCAGTGTAAGATTACAGTTAACACCTTTAAATATTACATAAATGTATTATGAATTTTTAATACACTTAATGAGTGTATACATCAGCAGCAAAAAGTAATTCTTGAAAAAATCTGCACAGTAATTTTATAAAATCTAAATATGTTAATAAAAACAAATTACTATTAGTTCTCTTTTAAAATTCAATCAGGCAATCATGTCACAATTTTATATTTATATATTAATGTCAAGAATTCAGAAGTGCATAGCCTAAACTACAAATAAATTATATACAATTAAATTATGCTTATTTAAAATGTATTGAGCAGGCTAGGTATAACAAAATATATTGGCTTTTAATAATATTTCAGTGCGCAAATGATTACATGAAAAACAGAGAGCACACAGCGTGTATGCGCATCGCAGGTGCAGAATGATGTGCTCAAAGCAACATGGAGTCACAGTGTACAGCAGCACTGCGCTTCATAAGTGCGCATTTAAAAGCTCATGTCACAAATCGAAGAAATGTTGAGCGCACAAATCCAAGTGCGATTTGTTCCTTTGTTTCACAGTTATTGTGCGTTTGATGCCGATTCATAATCCTTGTGATATGTATGTGTGATCTAACAGAACACGGTAGTGAGTCGTTTAAAAACAGCAACAAACTCCAAGAAAATAAAGTAATTTTATGCGAATATACAGACTTTTATCTACAGATCATGCATTTATAATGTATAATGTATATATCATATTGGAGAGAGTTTTACCGTGCATCCAAGAGGCGCGCGTGCTGTTTGAATATGAATGGAGAATGATGACAGCCGCAGAGGAGGGAAAACGAGTTTATACTTTAATGATGTAAATATACTTCTGTCCCTCACATTAAGCTATGGAATGACTTCAGATGACTTTGTCACCCAAACTGACGTGAAAAAAGCGGGAGGCGCCGAAAAGCGCGCTGTTTGCATCCCTGTCTGTCCAAACGTGGCAAAAACACACCTAAAAGCTGCTGTAACAGTATACCATTTGGCACTTAAAAAGCACTTCACGACACATAATTCCCCGTCTTCTTTTACTTAAGAATATTTTTGACTTATTTATAAAATGCATAACTGATGCTACAAAAATTAATACTGGCCATTGGGGTGGCCAATGGGGTGGCCAGGAGTCGGCCAGGGGTGGCCATGGCCACCCCTGGCCACCCCCTGGTGGCGCCATTGGTAAACACTGACAGAATTGTCATTTTTGGGTGAACTATCCCTTTAACAAATTATGTGCACTGATAAATCAGTTATAATAACTGTTCACAGGAATTACTTTAGTAACTCATAACTATAAATGTTCCGTATTATCTAAAACAGCTCAAAAACAAAACCTTGAACTAAACAATACAAGCTGCACATTTTTGCTTGGTCCATATACTTCCATTGTAAGAGCTCAACTGTAAACAGTTTTTTTCAAGCTCTTATATTACATTCCTTGGTAACCGACATGATGCCGCAGATGCTGTTTGTATTACGCCCGGATTCCTTAAATGTTTTTTGTCTTGAGTAATAAAAAAGACTGCAGTGGACATTCGGACTTAGCTGCAAGTAATCATTGTGGGATTTTTTGAAGGTTTGTTGACTTTTACTAGAAAAATTTGGCAGACGCATGAAGGATCTCTAGACATTGGCTTTTAAGGAAAGAGATGTTCTCAGTGTCAGCGAATATGTCACTTTGAAGCCAGTGTGTGAGAACATGCTGCGAGGGAGTCAGAAAAAAGTATTTATTTGATGATTTGTGATTGTGAATGAAAGGCTAAGAAAAAGAGACAAAGGAGAAGATTGACAGAGCGTAAAGGGGTGAAGATGTCTCTCTCTCTCTCTCTGTGTTCCAGCGCTTGTGATGGTTATTGCGTATAAATCTTTAGCATGAAGGAGAGAGGTGTCAAGTTGCGCAAACAGAACGCAATGTGTGTGTGTGTGTGTGTGTGTGTGTGTGTGTGTAAACCCAATGACCTCGCCCTCTGGTGAAGAGCAAGCAATTAGGACCTGCCTGTGATAAACACACACAGATACACACACACTAGCAAAATGAGAATGTTTTCCATGTTATGTCATTTTGCATGTCAAGCAAACACATGATTAGATTAGAGCTGCTAATCGCTTTTAAAATGTAGTCAAGTTAAATTAGATAAAGATAAATCATTACTAATTAAAATTGTTATATTGCTTATCATTTATTATTGTTCAGATAATACAAATTGTGCTTACAAGTATTGTTTTTTTATTATATTGGCTATGGTATTTAATTCTTTAATTATATAATAATGTTTAAAAATAATTCAAGTAATTATTTTGTTGTTGTGATTTGATAAAATATGAATTGACAATATTAAAATACTTTACTATTTTACAGAATAAATTAAAAAAAATAGAACACTAAAAACTGAAATTGAATTTTGGTAATGAACATGAATTTATTATAATATTTTAATGTACAGTATGAGAAATAGATGTTCATTTGTGACTTGCTAAATGTTACAATTAGCAGAGTTAAATTATTATTGTTTTTAAAGATCAACAGTAAGAGAGTGCTTGATGAAAGCAAAGGAATCTAAATATATGTATGTGTGTATATTAGTTTTTTGTATCAATATACATGTCTACAATTCACAATTGAGTCTATCTGAGGTAGACTTTGAGGTTAATGTGTCGTGTCTTGTCTTGAAATAGATACACTGATGAGCCAAATCATAATGAAGAGTCACAGGAATATCGTTGATCATCTCCTAACATGGCCACATATTAAAGGGATAGTTCACTTTAAAATTAATTTTTGGTATGTTTTAGCTTACCTCAAGGGCATCCAAGATGTAGGTGTCTTTGTTTCCACAGTATTTTCAATTTTGATATTTTTAGGTCAAACCGTTCTAGTCTGTCAGTCATATAATGGAGGTCTATGGTCACCACCTCAAAGAGCATGCACAGAGAAGTCCAAATTAAACATGATTTAATGACTCGTAAATGTAAGTACACATACACAAAAATTGATTGATGGTTATGGGAGGAATGTGTCACAACACTCAGTGTGTCGTACTCTGTTGCGTATGAGGCTGTCCTATCAGAGGGCCAATCATGACCCCTGTCCACCGCCGAAAATGCTACAATGGGCAAGTAAGTGTCATAACTGGACCTTGGAGCAGTGAAAGAAGGTCACCTGGTCCGATCAGTCCCATTTTCTTTTACATCTATGAGACGGCCATATATGCGTGTGCCTTTTATGGGACCAGGAGAGAGTGATGCTCTGGACAATGTTCTGCTGGTTCAGCCATTCATGTGGATGTCAGTTTGACACACGCCACGTACGTACACATTGTTGGAGACCAGGTACACTCCTTCATAACAATGGTGTTCCCTGGTGGAAGTGGCCTCTTTCGGCAGGATAATGCGTCCTGACACACTGCACACATTATTCAGGAATGGCTTGAGGAACATTATGAAGAGTTGTGTCAGTGTCAGGTCTGGCTGTTCTTGGCAAATTGCACCCATTTTAAGATCGCTTATCAAATTAAAAGTAGTTAAAATGCTAAAATCGCAACCCTTTATTCTTTGTGTCCCAATATATTTAAGTACAAGAATGTATTTTATGTAATACTTGACATTTAGGTGTTATTTCAAGGTTGATACGGGTCAGAGGGCATGACTAAAACTATTTATTTTGTCATGAATTCTACTAATTTAACACATCAAACTGACAGCTTTATTTTGGATATAACACTATTGTTGATATCTGTTGTCGAAGCTCTAAAAGAGTCCATTTGCACGTGCACACTGACTCACACATGCACACATACAAAACAGGGCTGGTTTTGCTTGAACAGAAACTCTAATGTAAACAGATCTTACAGCCATCTGCCTAATGTCAATGTGGCCAACACACACACACACACACACACACACACACACACTGGTCTACAGCATTGCCTCTTGCCTGTCCTTTTGGTTTTCTCATTTCGTATGCTGTGTGCTGGAGCAAGCCATTGTTTGTCAAATCCATTGTTTTATCCTATGTAGAGCAGCATATACTGTAGTACAACATGTTCTCTGCTATCCCTTCGGATAAATCCTCTGGAGTTTTCAAAACAGCACAGACATATCCAGTCAGTTATAAGAGGTTATTAGATTAATATGGCTGCTATAAACCTGCCTGTTGCACACAGTAAAGTGGCACTGAGAAATGATTTCAGTTTATGGCTTATTTTTTGTATCAAATGGTCACGCTTGGTCAGTGTATTGATTGGTGGATTACAGTGGAAGAAGTGTTATCGACTGATTGCTGTTCCACCATTAACAGCACTTAATTTAGTGTCGATTGACCTCTGTGTTCATGCTCCAAAAATACAGAGAAAAGGCTCGTTTACTCCAAGAGCGATAACTATAAAGAAAACTGGGTAACACTTTACAATACGGGTGCACTAATATACATTCATTCATACTTAACTGATGCACAGATAATCATGAGTTAATATATGACCCATGAAGAACTAAACCATTAATTAATGATTACTGCATCAGCAACTAATAAAGAGTCTGTATGATTAATAGATTAAGTAATACATGAATTGCTATTAATTCAACGTGTCATTGTGTATTAATTCCTTAATAACATATTTTATTAACTAATAGTGTAAATTAATGTGTTAATTACCACAATTAGTCAAAGCTATACACTTCAACTTCCAGTTGTCTGCTTTAATTAATCATTAGCTAATGATTTGCAAAGGTATCATTATGTTATGACTTTACTTGTTGGGGCACATCATTATTAACGAGTCATTTAGTAATTGTAGTAATTTGCACATGAATTTGCACTAACAATGAAGTAATTAATCATGTATTAATGCATATTAGTGTACCTGTCTTATTATCTGGAAGTTGAAATACAAGGCTTTGGCTCATTCTGGTAATTAACATATTAATTAACACTATTAGTTAAAAAAATTAGTTATTATGAAATTAATGCACAATTACATATTTAATTAATAACAATTCATGTACGAACTAATACATTAACCCTACAGGCTCTTGATTAAGTCGTAATGTGGTAATCATTAATGAATAGCTTAAATAATCATTAGTTACACATTAATTCAGTATTATCGGTGCATTAGTTAAGCATGAATTAATGAAATTGCGACGATAACCCGAAAACTGCGATGATAAAATGTCCTTCTCAGTGAATTGGTACAAAACACAGATTCAATCATTCATTTGTGTCATCACTCAATTTTCAATTGAGGCCCTTGTATTTAAAAAAAGTTTTTATAACGATTAATCGCATCCAAAATAAAATTTTGTGTTTAAATAATATATGTGGGTACACTGTATATAATTATTTTTAATATATATAAATACACACACATGCTTGTATATTTTTAAGAAATATTTTCATGTATATACTATATATAGATTTATAAATAATTTATATTATATATAAATATTTTATATATAAATAATAATTTGTTCTTAAATATGCAATCGTGTGTGTATTTATATATATATACATTTATACACAAAATAATTATACTCAGTGTACCCATATATATTATGTAAACACAGACTTTTATTTTGGATGCGATTAATCACGATTAATCATTTGACAGCCCTAGTTTTTTAGTTAAAAAATATAGATAGTGCTAAATATTGCTTTTTTGTGTTTTTTTAGTGTGTGCAAATAAAATTTGGGGTCAGTAAGATTTTTTTTTAAAATAGAAATTAATAGTTATATTCAGCAAGGAGGATGCATTCATTGTGCAATTTTACATTGTTTCTTGAACATCAAATCAGCGTAGATATTATATATGTATATTTGTTGTTGTTGTTGTTGATAATCTTGTTATCAACAGTTAAAAATCTGCATAAAAACAGTAAAAAAAATGTTTCAGAAAAATATTTATATATTCAGATTTTTTAAAAGTAAATCATTTGTTACAGAAATAACAAGATAACATATATATATATATATATATATATGTATATATATATATATGTATATATATACTGTATATATTGGCCAGCATTACCTACAATAAAATATCCGAACTGTATGGAAGATGTCTGTGTGTTAGTGTTGTTGTTCTTGTTGTTTTTGTTGTTGTTTGTGAGACCGAAGGCAAATTTCCACATTGTGGATGTGAATGAAATGAAATGAAATGAATGAATGAATGAATGAATGAATGAATGGATCTGCTTATCCACTATTTTGCTTATACAGTATTTTCTCAATGAATTGTTTTAATGACTTTCGACTCACTTTCCCACCGCCACGCAATGTGTCCTCTGGTGTGACACGGAAGTAATTATTTAGCATATGTTGATAGTCCGACAAGTGGTTCATCATGATTCTGCTGTGCTTTCAGCAGAGTGTGATGGTGTGAACCATGTGACCTGGAGTAACCCCCATAATTCTCCCATTACCCCTCCCTTCATTTACCCAAAGGAAGTAACAGTGTTGGCTCTGCATCAGGCTCCATTTTTAGCTCCGTTCTGGCTCCCTTAGTGTAAACTTCTCTACAGGAAGAAGCCTCTCTGGGTCAGAGGTTGGCCTTTTTTCCCATACTACAGTTGAGTAAAGTACGACAGATGTCCCAGGATTCCAGAGGGTTGAGCTAAAGCTGGTTTGGTTGAAAGGTTCAACTGATCACTAGAGAGACATTGAATGAGTCTTTTTTTTCTTCTTTTTCTCCCCTCAGTTGAGTGCAAACGTGCTGATCTTCCTGTGCACCAACATCATTGGGATCTGCACCCACTACCCAGCCGAGGTCTCTCAGAGACAAGCCTTTCAGGAGACGCGAGGCTACATCCAGGCCCGGCTGCACCTGCAGAGAGAAAACCAGCAGCAGGTCAGCTCTCACAACAGGCTCTTAGTGCCTCACGGTCAATTCAGTTTCAGTGTTGAGGTCATTGAGGACCATTGGCTGGCACAGTTCAAAAGCATTCACTACCATTTAAAAGTTTCAATATTTTTCTTTTTTTTTTACAAAAGATGACTTATATCTGAGTGAAAAATAGCTTCTGGAATAGGGATGTTCAGTTCTTGAACGAATCATTCTTTTGAGCCAGTTCACTAATCGAACTGAATCCAAAGTAGCACGTCTGACTCAAAAAGAACCGAATGAGCTGGTTCAAGTTTGCCGAGGTTTACCAAGGACTCTGATGTGTGAGTTGACGATACTATGCAAGCCTGTACTGGAAATATGCTTATTATGAGTACTTTTATTAAAGTGATGAACTGAGAAATCCAATTTTCCTTGAGCTTTTGACATCTAAGAGGTCATCATATTATAAGAATATCCTGTAAGTTTCAGAACGGAAAACGTCCTTGTTAGTCCAATAAAAGCTTTTATTGACACCAGGCTCAGCAAACGACTCGTTTTTCAAAGTGGGGAACTATGACGTCAAAGAGGATAAAACACCAACGCCTACTTCAACACGGCCGGTTTAGCCCCGCCCACCGATTTGCGCATTACACGCAAAGCTAAAAAACATAGATGCCTCATTATATTATGCAAACCTGTTATCCACTCACAGCAATGGGTGTTTACTTCCAAGATGCCCATAAAAACAGTAATAGTATTATTATTAAAGGAACTTTTTTCTATTGTTATATAGTTATTTTCTGTAGTGGAAACACCACACAGTGGTGTTTCATTCTCTTTCACACACACACACACACACACAAATTCCCTCTCTTCTCTCCTCTCTACAATTTTCAGGAACGCCTGTTGCTGTCTGTTTTGCCAAGGCATGTCGCCATGGAAATGAAGGCGGACATCAATGCAAAAAAAGAAGACATGATGTTTCACAAGATCTACATCCAGAAACACGACAATGTCAGGTGAGCATCGTGTCAAACTGTGCCACATTAACTATCAATGGATTTGATCTGAATGTGAAAAGCAAAGCATACTAGTATATAACATGACCAATTTTTTTCCCGCCCTCATGACCTTAATTACATCAGCACAAAAGAAAAGCTATTTCAGAGGTGGAGAAACATTTTCATTTGGATTTATGAAAAGGCTTACATTCATTCAGTTCTTAAGTGAATGAGCACAAAGACAGTTATTTTATTTAGAAAGAAATAAGGTCAGTTTTGCTTTCTGTAAACCTGCAGATCCTTTGACTGTTAGCATTAGCCTTTAGCTAAGGTAGTTCATCTGCTTTTTATCATCTCCTGTGGCCATTTACCCCTTTCTGTGATTATCGTCACTCAATTCCATTTATCTCTCCTATCTCTTTTACTCTTTTCACCTTTCCTTCAGCTCTGGGAGCTGGTAATAGGGAGCAATGGGGCTTTTATTTTGAAAGGTGGTCAGCTAATTACGGTGAAAGAGAGAATAGTTAATTATCAGTCTCTAAGCTAGCGCTAACCCCAGAAGATACTGAAATGAAGCCGCAATTCAATTAAAGTTCTCCACAGCGTCTGCCACTACACTGAGTGAATTTCCCCTCAGCTCAAGGGATTCACACACACGCATGTACTTTTCTACCTAGTTGTTGATGTTGATAGTGTACATTCAAACATTAAAATGAAATCTTTTTAATCTCTCTTTATTCATTGTTTGATTGGCATGACTGTTTGCCGATATTACCAAAGCATTTAATCAATACAGGAACATTGTTATGAATGTTATGTTATGAAAAAAGCAACAATGCATAGTTTAAATCTCTCTCTCTCTCTCTCTCTCTCTCTCTCTCTGTCAGTATTCTGTTTGCAGACATTGAGGGTTTCACTAGTCTGGCGTCGCAGTGCACGGCTCAGGAGCTGGTCATGACTTTAAACGAGCTGTTTGCCCGCTTTGACAAGCTGGCCTCGGTGAGCGAACGACTACTAACACATGATCTAAAGATGTTTTTAACTGGATCATTCATTGTTGCTGATATGTTTATTATGGTGACAAGATGAAGTCTACAGTATATTTAATAAAATGTTGAGACTGCAAGATATTCGTTCTACATTACATTTACAGTTTTCATTTGAATGTTAATCTGTTTAAATTATACAAAAATGATAAAATACACTACCGTTCAAAAGTTTGGGGTCAGTAAGATTTCTTTGAGACGTTTAAATAAAACATTTCTGTTTCAAAGATTTCTGTTCTATTCATCAAAGAATCCTGAAATGATAATATGTCACAGTTTCCTTAAAAATATTAATCAGCAAAACTGTTTTCAACATTGATAATAATCAAAATGTAATAATCAATAATCATTGATTATTACATTTATAATCAAATAATCAAAATAATAATAAAAATAATCGAATGTTTCTTGAGCAGCAAATCATCATATTAGAATGAATTCTGAAGGATAAAATGATCACATCACAGAAATAAATTACATTTTAAACTATATTACAATAGTTATATGAATTTTAACAATATTTCACAATATTACTATATTCATGCTTTTACTGCATTTTTGATCAAATGAATGGAGCCTTGGTGAGCATAAGAGACTTACAAAAAAATCTTACTAACCCAAATTTTTAATAATTTGGAAAAAAAAAATTAAAAAAAAAATAATAAAGAAAAAAAAGACAAAAACTGCGAAGTATGGCCAAAGCAAAAATAATTAAAACACTGTTTAATAATAAGGGTCAGTAAGAAGATGAAAAATGTATATGCATGAAAAACTTGTTCCAGTCAGTGGTGTTTTTTTGTGTGTGTGGATCTGCCAGGGGTGAACACATGTGGGTGAACCACTGGTGAAGGCTGTGGGAATGAGGCTTCCCAGTGGGCACTCTCAGCACGGCTCCACCACAGCACACGAGGGGCTCTGAAAGCCCAGCGTGGTGCATAAAAACAGACTCTGTGTCCTTCAATTGAGCTGAGGTTGGAGCCCTGGTGGGTGCTGGACACAATGTTAGCATTTCTAATGTTGTGTTCCTCCAACCCGAGTCCCTTGGCCTTTTTCTTTATGAGGGAGTCATTGAATTGTTCACTCAAATGATTCGTTCAAAAACTCGTATTCATTCCTGAGCAAAAAAAAAAAACACTACTGTGTTGCTCTGCTTGAACTTCACTTATTTATTACCTGGTTCTCGCTGTAACACGTTCATAGTCAAAGTTTTGGGACAGCCTTCGTCGCGCCACCGTGACGCATTTGGCCTTCAAAAGCAGCCTTTGAAGGATGTAGTGTATGAATTGGGACGCAGATACTATGTCACAAGCACACACAAATATCACACTCTCTGTATCACACACTAAGCAGAATGACTACCCACTTTTTACACCTCAGCGTGAAGCTGCCATTTTCCCAGCTTGAACTTTCTAATTAACTTCTGTTACGTCTTGTGTGTGTGTGTGTGTGTGTGCAGGAGAACCATTGCTTACGGATTAAGATCCTGGGGGATTGTTACTACTGCGTGTCAGGCTTACCTGAGCCCAGAGCGGACCACGCTCACTGCTGTGTGGAAATGGGGGTAGACATGATCGAAGCCATTTCGTAAGTCTCACTAAGATGTTCATCAATAACTTTCATCTGACCTTTTTGAAATTTATTTTAGTTCTGAGGTATAATCTTTATATATTTTTATTTATTTATTTAATGTTAAATATGAAATGTTTTAAGAGGGATTTGTGAACAAAATAACACAATTATATTATTATTATTTTTATAAATTAATATAAATTAAAGGGGCTATATGTAGAATTCAGTAACCCTTTTTACTAGCGACACCGGTGGCCGTTAAGTGAACTGCAGCTCGTGCAGCGTACAAGAGACTGAATGTCATTAAATGGCCTGATATACTCACTGTGAAGTATAATAAAGAAGTTGGAAATACCTTTGCTGCAATTTACTGTTAATGAACATCCTAACGGCAACTATGCTGGTGTTTAGATGAATACGTGTGTTACGTGCTTTTCTCTCAATAGCAAAATACACACAACAAAAATGACGGCAGTGAGAAAACAGCAGTTTAGAAAGATCATAGCGATGTGGATATGTTTGCATCATGTCGACAGATGAGGTCATTAAAATCACACTGTTATGATTGATTATAAAGTCTATTTGAGAGTGTAGACTGTATAGATCTGGCTTTGTGAGACTACAGTTTAAATGAATCCCTTTTCTTTGCATGACACATTGACATTACAGTACAGAATATCTCTTTTGGTATTTTACTGAACATTGTATAAGAATTAGTTTCATGTGTCATTTAACAGAAGTGAGGCTCTCGAGAGCCCGTCATATCCTTTTGATTTTCCCAAAAAATGTTAATACATGAAAATTCATACATATAACCCCTTTAAAGCTTTAATTTAAAGTGAGACCCCCGGGGTAAGATGTCGTCCTGATGCTTGGGGCAAATGGCCAGTGTTTTATTCAATGTATATTATTTGATAATATTTATTGTTTAATGATTAAATTAATTAATTATACGTATTTAAATCAGTTTTGCTCATTTATACAAAGCTTAAATAAAATAAAATATTAATATTAGATGAAAAACTTTGTTTTAGCAACCAACTGAAATAAGTTGAAGTACTATATTTACTAGAACTAAAACTGAAATAAACATAAATGAACGCTAAACAGAAATATTTAAAATAAAATAAATAAAAATAAAATGACTAAAACTTAAACTGAAATAAATGGTCAGTCATATCAAAAATATGAATAAATACTAAAATAGTATATAAATAATACTAAAACAACACTAATTGAAAACATGTTTATGTTTGCGTCACAGATTGGTGCGGGAGGTCACGGGGGTCAACGTAAACATGCGGGTCGGTATCCACAGTGGGCGCGTGCACTGTGGAGTTCTTGGATTGAGAAAGTGGCAATTCGACGTGTGGTCCAACGACGTCACGCTGGCCAACCACATGGAGGCTGGAGGCAAAGCCGGGTGAGAGTTAAAGACAGAACACAGATACACACATCATACATGTACACAGCTATACATAACACTGGACTGACTGTTTAGTAACTGAAAAATGAATGTTCCTCAGGAGGATCCACATCACGAAAGCTACTCTGCAGTACCTGAATGGAGACTATGAGGTGGAACCAGGTTTTGGAGGGGAGAGAAACGCCTATTTAAAAGAGAACAGCATTGAGACCTTCCTAGTGTTGGGCTGCAGTCAGAAGCGGGTTAGACACGTCATATTATAACAATTTAACTCCTTCCCCGTCAGAGTTTTAAAAAATAAGTTGGCAGTCACTGCCAGCATTTTTGATCATTTTCACAAAAATTGCATTCCAGAATATTTTGTTGAATGAGTATCTGAACATCCACAGAATGGAGATTCTCTAGAAATCTGGGTTAGATATTTTAAGATAAAATATTTTCTATAACTTTTATCATCTTTCAAATGCCACCATCTATCCACATTTCTGCTATGAATATACTGTATATATATATATATATATATATATATATATATGAAGAGTTCAGATGCAAAAGCCTCTAAGTGCCATTTGAAATTTTCTTCTAGAATGATCATTTTTATCAAGCTTGTATATTTAAGTTCAGTAATTTCACTTAAATGGCAATGAAGATTACCTATTAATTGTTATGTAAGTGAAATTACTGAACTTAAATATACAAGTTTGATAAAAATCATCATTCAAGAAGAAAATTTCAAATGGCATTTAGAGGCTTTTGCATCTGAACTCTTCATATATATATTAGGGCTGTGCAAAAGTTAATTGCGATTAATCGCATCCAAAATAAAAGTCTGTGTTTACATAATATATTTGTGTGTGCTGTATATAATTATTTTGTATATATAAATACCTATGCATGCATGTATATATTTAAGAATTATTCGCGCTTAAATTCTGTATATATTTATAAATACATAATCTAAATTATATAAATATAAATATTTTATATATGAATAACACATTTTCTTAAATATATACATGCATGTGTGTGAATTTATATATACAAAATAATTATATACAGCACACACAAATATATTATGTAAACACAGACTTTTATTTTGGATGCGATTAATCGCATAATTAAAAGATAATTATTTTTATACTGCACATTATAATGTTTCGATTATAAATGATGGATTTTAGATCATGTTTATGTGACAACGATGGATTTCTTTAGCATTTTGCAAAACGATCCCCGTTCACACGGATCCGCAAGAATGACTAAAATGCAGTATTATGCTGCAGGCCAGTAAATGGCGCACGTGCATGACGTCACAGTTTTCACAAATTCAACGTTTTTTGTAGTTCACACAGAGAAAATGGGATCGTATTTAAAAAAAACTTGCACTTTAAAAAAACATTTTCTTTGCCCAAGTTTGTATTTTCAGAACCCCAAAACGCCATTTCCATGTAAATAAACAGCCAAAACGAAAATCTGGACAAACAAATTACAGAATTATACAAATTACAGAAGATTTATTGGTTATCTGTCAAAATAACTCATTTTAATATTGGTGCATCCCTAATTTTCATTCATCATTATATTCAAGAATATTGACCACAGTACTTTTCCTTTGCCCTTGACTGTTTCAGAAAGATGAGAAGGCCATGATGGCTAAGATGCAGCGCACGCGGACGAACTCCAACGAGGGTCTGGTACCGCGATGGGTGCCCGACAGATCTTTCTCCAGGACTAAAGACTCCAAGGTCTTCAGACAGATGGTGAGACCCCACATGACCTGTCGCTCAATCTGTCATGGCACTCGCCTGATCGCTCTCTCAGCCGTCCTCTACCTCCTTTATGTCCTCCTATATTACTCACAGATCTTTCTGATCTTCTTTGACGTTCATTTGTTCCTTCTCTTCACTCAGGGCATTGATGAAACATCCAGCAAAGACAAGTAGGTGTTTTTTTCTTGTCTTTTTGAGAATAAATGCAGTTAGAGAAAAAAAAGAGCGCATTGGAAATGTGTTTTTCTAACTGTTCTTCTGCTCACGAACACAGCCGTGGTGCTCAGGAGGCGCTGAACCCGGAGGACGAGGTGGATGAGTTCTTGGGCCGTGCCATTGATGCTCGCAGTATTGACCAGCTCCGCAAAGACCACGTGAAGAAGTTCCTGCTCACCTTCCAGACCTCCAGCCTGGAGAAAAAGGTCAGACCCAAAGACACTGGCT
Organism: Pimephales promelas; assembly: GCF_016745375.1. The sequence goes on along the minus strand of NW_024121299.1, from coordinate 1,601,933 downwards.
GAGCTCCAGCTTCCTGTCCAGATCTCCCCACCCATTCAAGTTTAATTTAGCAGGGCCGATCGTCTAGCAGACTAACACGATGGATGAGATCATGTGAGATCAAATGTCCTCCAATTTCCTGTTTGGTATTTAAGAAGGGGAAAACTAGGAGACTAAATTCTTTGGATTGCTTCATAGTTGTTTTTAGCTTGTCATGTGGTTAACGGTCTCAAGTTGTTTCAAACCTGTATGAGTTTATTTTTTCTTTTGAACACGATATTATAGGGAAGATATTTTGAAGAATGTCATGTCAGTAACCAAGACTGTTGATGGACCCCAAAATACAATGGAAGTCAATGGGGTCCAACAACTGTTCATTTACTGACATTCTTCAAAATATCTTCCTTTGTCTTCAGTAGAAGAAAGAAATTCATACAGGTTTGGAACAACCTTTGGAGAGTAAATTATAGATTTCCAAGTCAACTACTCCTTATAGAGTAGATAAAGATCTAAAAATCATTCTGATTATATAAGAGAATAGCAAAGTCCTGCTATAATGATCATAACTCAGAGGAACGATATTGTTGGAATCACTTTTCCAGCTTATGAATGATAAAAAAACATTGACAGCCAATCAGAATCCATTCTGCTTTAAAGAGCTCGACCATTGAAAGTGGCAGGCGACAGAACTGTTGCACGCTTTAAATAAACAGAACGATATCATACGCTGGTGTGGATGCTAATACAGTTATCATTGTGGTATTCTGTACAGTTGTAGTTCGTAGTGTACATACACAGCCGTCATATTTGGCACAGATTAGTAAGTCAGCATGTGTTGTTGATATTTTATTTCCTTGTCTTGTTTGTAGTATTCCAAGAAGGTAGATGATCGTTTCGGGGGTTATGTGGCCTGTACGCTGCTGGTCTTCTGTTTCATTTCCTTTATCCAGATCGTCATATTCCCTCAGTGAGTGATCAACACACACACACACACACACATTCACTTAGCTATCTAAATGAGGACATTTCATACACTTCTACTGTTTTTATTTTATAGCTAGTAGTTATAAATACTATAACCAGGGCTTGACATAAACAAGGGGTATTTCAGCAGTGGCAAGAACGCAGTCACTCCTACTAATCACTTCCACAGGTTGAAATTTATATATAATATAGACATTTTTCAATTGTATTTTAAAAAGACGTCTGAAATAATAATCTAAGTGCAATGTAATGTTGTCAAAAATATTGTTTTTATGATACATATCGACTCTGAAACGCTTTTAATATACCAGCTGTGCTCTCTCTCTCTCTTGTGCTCACACCCAAAGTGCGGCACATAAAGCTGCCTCTAAATTGAGAGTACTAAATGCTGCTTATTGTTAATGCTTAATGCTTAATGCAGGTCTTGGTGAGTATTCACGTAAACACAGTCAGTTATATTTTAAGTGAATGTTAACACAAAGAAAACGCATGTGTAATGGATCCGTGTGTCATGTCTTAAAGTGACAGCAGCCTAATTTACCTGCTGCCAAATTAAGAAAATATAAAAAAAGATCTAAACGGCAGTTTTCCCCGTGGTATCAATGTCAAAATTGGGTCCAGTTTAAATGCCTCTGTGCATGGTGAGCAAAAACGTTAATGTCAAGTTAATAAATATAACCTAACCCTAACCCACACACAGTCTGCTCATTAAGTCACCGTTTCAGGATCCAAATCACATGCCAAAAGCAAACAAAAAACAGTCTCACAATGTGTTTAAAGGGGTCATATAATGGCGTTTTCAAATTAATTTGATTCTTTAGAATCTAAATAAAAGGTTTGTAATATGCTTTAATTAAAAATTCTCATTAGTATTGTAAGAAAACACTAATTTTACCTGGTCAAAAACAGCCCTCTTTTCAGCACGCTGTTTTAGTGCATATGCCTTTAAATGATAATGAGCTTTGTTGACTCCGCCCCTCTGTTCTCTGACACAATGCTCGTGGAGTGTTGTCTTGACAATAGTTGAGGTGATATTTTTGAGAGAGAATGGCAGCGGGAGTCTCTGAGGACACATCTGTGCAACCGTTGTGTCCTCAGAGTCCTGCCAACACACATTTCAGTACAATCAACTTTTAAAAATGCATGTACCATTATATGACCCCTTTAAAACTACCGAAAAATCATAATCTAACCTTTATATAAAAATCCCAGGTGGCCAGACAGTGATTCATCTTTTATGAATCTTCAAAACATTATTGTCCGGGACACTGCGATCCCAGAGACTGCAGTAAATACACCAGTCCATGAGTAATATGAATAAATAGTGCTCATAAATGGATGTCTCACTTGAAACAAGTGGAGGTTTGGATCCACAAATGGTATTCCTTACTTTCACGATTCACTGAAATGAAGATTTTTACAATTAAAAAACTTTATTTACTTTATACTGTTTTTACAAATGAGCACGTCCCCAAACTGACAACTTCTGGCGACATATTTGTCCCCAAATTCTGGTTAACTAGTCTGAAACATGAGTCTGAGACTTCCTCTGTGTTCTGCAGTACTCTGGTCATGCTGGGGATTTACATCAGTATCTTCATCATTCTTGCCAACATCCTCTTCATCTGTGCCATTTATTCCTGCGTGAAGGTAAGCAGTTGTACTTACTTAAAGGGATACTCCACTTTTTTTGGAAATAGGCTCATTTTACCACTCCCCCAGAGTTAAACAGTTGAGTTTTACCGTTTTCAAATCCATTCAGCCGATTTTAGAAGAATATCAGTAACCAGACAGTTTCTGGTCTCATTGACTTCCATAGTATATTTTTTTCCTACTGTGGAAGTCAATGAGACCAGAAACTGTCTGGTTATTGATATTCTTCTAAATATCAGAAAATCGGCTGAACGGATTCGAAAACGGTAAAACGAGCCTATTTCCCAAAAAAGTGGAGTATCCCTTTAAAGGTGTAGTTCACTTTTTAAAATACTTTTGCTGATAATTTACTCACCCCCATGTCATCCAAGATATCCATGTCATTCTTTCTTCAGAAGAAATTAAGGTTTTTGATGAAAACATTCCAACGGACTTCAATGGGAACCAAACGGTTCAAGGTCCATAGACAGTTTCAGTGCAAACTGTTCAAAGGGCTTTAAACGACACCAGATGATGAATAAGGGTCTTATCAAGTGAAACGATCGCTCATTAAAAAAAAAGTTTAAGTTTTATAAGCTCAAATGCTCGCCTTGCTCTGTTCTGTGATACGTTCTTTCATCGAACGAAATGAACGAGTTGACTCGGGAAAAGATTCGTTCATTTTGATGAACGAGTTCAAATAGAAGAGTCACGAACGCGCATCACAGAACAGAGCAAGGCGACCATTTGTGCTTATAAAACTTAAACTTTGTTTTTTTTTTTTAAATGAGCGATCGTTTCGCTTGATAAGACCCTTATTCATCGTCTGGAATCGTTTAAAGCCCTTTGAACAGTTCGCAGTTTGCACTGAAACTCTCATTTGGACCTTGAACCGTTTGGTTCCCATTGAAGTCCATTAAATGGAGAAAAATCCTGTAATGTTTTCAACAAAAACCTTCATTTCTTTTCAACTGAAGAAAGAAAGACATGGACATCTTGGATGACATGGGGCTGAGTAAATTATCAGCAAAAGTTTTTTCAAAAGTGAACTACTCCTTTAAGCTGCTTTTCATTCTCTCGCGTTTTACATATGTGTACAACTGGCCTGTATCTCTCTGTCTCGCAGCTCTTCCCCGCCGCCATGCAGACTGTGTCCAAGAAGATCGTTCAGTCTCGCACCAACAGCACACTGGTGGGAGTTTTCACCCTCATCCTCGTCTTCATCTCTGCCTTTGTCAACATGGTACGCAGAGGTGCCAAATCACTTAGCACACAACAAACACTTCAGCTCACAATCTTATTTCTTCCAAAGAGACCGTATGATCACAAATATTGCTTTAAAAGAACAATTCTGTCATCATTTACTCACCCTCATGTTGTTCCAAAACTTTGGCCTAAGAAAATAAAAATAAATGATGAGGCTCCAAAAAAGCTCCAAAAATGGCAAAGTGTTAGAAAATTAGAGCAGCGAGCTCATCCTTTAACTGCTTGTAGCTATATAATGATTGTATATTGTGTGTTTCCTGCAGTTTTCCTGTGACACACGGAAGCTGGTGGACTGTGTAGCAGAGCGGTTTAACTGGTCGTCGTCAGAGATGGTGACTCCCTGTGTCATTCACAACTTGTCCCGCTCTGCAGCCGACGGCCTGGATATCTGTCGCAGCGATACTCCCTCCTGCCCCTTCCCTGAGGTAAAAAGAGTGGATAGTCACACCAAGATCGGAAATCTGACACATTACAGGTTTCATGCTGACTCATCTTCGTGTTTACCTTCAGTATTTCAGCTACAGCGTGCTGCTGACCCTGCTGGCCTGCTCCGTGTTCCTGCAGATCAGTAGTATAGGGAAGCTGGCTTTAATGCTGCTCATCCAGCTCACTTTCCTGCTGCTTGTGGAGTGGCCAGAGGTGGCGCTGTTTGACAACGCAGACCTCTTCGTTACGGCCAATGCCCTGTAAGTACCACTGACGGCCACTAGAGGGAGACAGCACTGCTCTACTTCAACAGAGAGAAGTAGATTTGAAGTGGCTTTATGTTGTGATGATAATAGAGGCTGCAGGGATGTTGTATTTTTGAGAACGAGAAGTCAATTTTTTTGTGTGTGTGTGTGGTTAAATGGTTTCTACGACATAAAACACACCAGTTGTTACTAGCTAACTACACCACGGTTGCTCGACTGTATTACTGTATTAGCATTTAGCAAGTTGTTAGCAAACGCATTTTGCTAACAGTTAGCAAAATGCGTTTGCTAACAACTTGCTAAATGCTAATACAGGGAATACAGTCGAGCAACCGTGGTGTAGTTCGTTAGTTAAATTAGTTAATGTGCTAACTAAAATGAACTAACAATGAGCAATACATTTGTTACTGTATTGGTTAATATTTGCTAATATTAGTTATAACAATGTTCATTGTTTGTTCACAGTGCATTAACTAACTATCATACCACCTTTGATTTTAATAATGTATTAGTAAATGTTGAAATTAATATTAACTAAGATTCTCTAGACGTATTGTTCATTGTTTTGATTTAATATTTAGCTTTAATTAATTTTATTGCATCTTAATTCAGTTAATGAAATGATTCAGTTTTAGTTAACAATAAATACTTTTTGTTCCCCCAATACTGAAAATGTGACTCCATCTCAGATTTGAATATTCAGTTTGTGTATTTGTATTAAAAATAAATGCTGTGATATGATCTGCGTATGTTTGTATGTTAAAACAAGTGTTCTTGCTGTTGTTTTTTTTTTTTTTTGTAGAGTTTTCAATGAAACTCTGCAATGGTGAGACCTATATTAATCGCTTCTTATTATTCATATATGATCATTTATTGTTTTTAAGCTCAGAAATGATTAATCGTTATGGTTTTCCCACAGGTCCAATCTCAACACAACTACTGAACAGTGGTATGTCTTAATAGACTTTTTGAGTTTTGAATTATTCGAATAGCTTAGATCTTTCTTGTGGTTGTGTGTGCTGTATTCTGTTACATCCATGATGCTGTGATGTAAATAATTGATCCTGTGGTTGACCTGATCTCTCTTGTTGCAGTACTTTCAGGGTGACTAAAGTGTCCCTAAAGGTCATGACCCCAGTGATCCTCACTGTATTTGTACTAGCACTGTACCTTCATGCCCAGCAAGTGGAGTCAACAGCTCGCCTAGACTTCCTTTGGAAACTTCAGGTCAGGATTTGAATCTACGTTATCAGCTGAACCACTTTTTTTGCTTGATTGACTAAGATATACAATAGCGTGTGTGACCAAAAATAATTTGTTCATAAAATATCTTCAGAATTTGATATATGGACTGTAATTGGCCTGTTCCTCCACAGGCCACAGAGGAGAAGGAGGAGATGGAGGAACTTCAAGCCTACAACCGTCGGCTTCTCCACAACATCTTGCCCAAAGATGTGGCCGCCCACTTTCTAGCTAGGGAGAGGAGGAACGACGAGCTGTACTACCAGTCGTGTGAGTGCGTGGCTGTCATGTTCGCCTCCATCAGCAACTTTTCCGAGTTCTACGTGGAGCTGGAGGCCAACAACGAGGGAGTGGAGTGTCTGAGGCTCCTCAATGAGATCATCGCTGATTTTGATGAGGTTAGAAGGCTGGAGATTAATGTTTTGAAGAGAATGAGGGAATCTTAAATTAATAAACCATTCTGTGTGTCGAATATGAAAACATCTTTGCTTGGATTTTTTGACTTGAATACACTACCATTTAGTTTGAGGTTGGTTGTATATTTTTAATGCTTTTGAAAGAAGTCTGAAGTCTCTTAGTATTTTATTGCAAATATACACTCACCTAAAGGATTATTAGGAACGCCTGTTTAAGTTCTCATTAATGCAATTATCTAATCAACCAATCACATGTCAGATGCTTCAATGCATTTAGGGGTGTGGTCCTGGTCAAGACAATCTCCTGAACTCCAAACTGAATGTCAGAATGGGAAAGAAAGGTGATTTAAGAAATTTTAAGCGTGACATGGTTGTTGGTGTCGTATTTCACAGTCTGCTCAGTTACTGGGATTTTCACGCACGACCATTTCTAGGGTTTACAAAGAATGGTGTGAAAAGGGAAAAACATCCAGTATGCGGCAGTCCTGTGGGCGAAAATGCCTTGTTGATGCTAGAGGTCAGAGGAGAATGGGCCGACTGATTCAAGCTGATAGAAGAGCAACTTTGACTGAAATAACCACTCGTTACAACCGAGGTATGCAGCAAAGCATTTGTGAAGCCACAACACGCACAACCTTGAGGCGGATGGGCTACAACAGCAGAAGACCCCACCGGGTACCACTCATCTCCACTACAAATAGGAAAAATAGGCTACAATTTGCAAGAGCTCACCAAAATTGGACAGTTGAAGACTGGAAATATGTTGCCTGGTCTGATGAGTGTCGATTTCTGTTGAGACATTCAGATGGTAGAGTCAGAATCTGCCGTAAACAGAATGAGAACATGGATTCTACATCAATGCCTTGTAGGCAGTTCTGAAGGTGAAAGAGTGTCAAACACAGTACTAGTATGGTGTTCCTAATAATTCTTTAGGTGAGTGTATTTTAAAATGTAATTTTTTTCTTGTGATTAAAGCTGAATTTTCATCATCATCACTCCAGTCTTCAGTGTCACATGATCCTCCAGAAATCAGTCTGAAATGATGATTTGATGCTCAAGAAACATTTCTGATTATTATCAATGTTGAAAACAGTTGTGCTGCTTTGATTAGTTTAATTCATCCTTGCTGAATAAAAGTGTTCATTTCTTTCAAAACGAAATCTCACTGACCGTACATTTTTTGAAGGCAGTGTACATTGATGAAACCTTCTCTCACTATTACAGATCATCAGTGAGGAGAAATACAGACAGCTGGAGAAAATAAAGACCATTGGCAGCACCTACATGGCTGCATCTGGCCTCAACGACTCCACCTATGACAAGGAAGGCCGCTCGCATATAACCGCTCTGGCCGACTACGCCATGCACCTCCGCGAACAGATGAAATACATCAATGAGCATTCCTTCAACAACTTCCAGATGAAGATTGGTAAGTGCCAAAGCCTACAGGCTCACTTAAGAGTCCAATGTTCACTGATTATTTATTAGAAACATTTGAAAATATTTGGCCAAATCAAGGTCATGTGGTACAACCAAGTCTCTTAAAATGTCAAATAATTTGATATTGTTGATGTAAAATGTAATGTGACTCCCCACAAATAAAATGGTATTATTAAAATTAATTATTCATCAGCTTTGTAACAAAACAAAAAAATCTCTTAAAGGAATAGTTCACTTTTAAAAAAAAACTTTTGCTGATAATTTACTCACCCATTTTTCTCCATATAATGGACTTCATTGGGCACCAAACGGTTCAAGGTCCAAATGACAGTTTCAGTGCAACTTCAAAGGGCTTTAAACGTAAAGGTTTAAGTTTTATAAGCACAAATGCTCACCTTGCTCGACTCTCCTGTGTGAACGAAATCAAAGAATCAACGAATGTTTTTTTCAAGTCATTTGGTTCATTCAACTAACGAAATGACTCGAAAAAAGATTCGTTCATTTTGATGAACGAGTTCGAACAGGAGAGTAATGAACACTCATCACAAAACAGAGCAAGTCGAGCATTTGTACTTAAAAAACTTAAGCTTTTGTATCTATTTTTGAAATGACTAATCGTTTCGCTTGATAAGACCCTTATTCATCGTCTGGAATCATTTAAAGCCCTTTGAAGCTGCACTGAAACTCTCATTTGGACCTTGAACCGTTTGGTTCCCATTGAAGTCCATTATATGGAGAAAATCCTGGAATGTTTTCATCAAAAACCTTAATTTCTTTTCGACTGAAGAAAGAATGACATGTACATCTTGGATGGCATGGGGGTGAGTAAATTATCAGCAAAAGTTTTTTTAAAAGTGAACTACTCCTTTAAGATGTGTGCGCATGTTTTTACTGAGTAAAAAAAAAATTCTTAAATTGTTTATGCCCAGTGTTATTAACTAAAACTATTAGAAATGTTTTTGTTAATTGAAATAAAGGCGAAATAAAGAAAACAATATTTGATGGAAGAATATAAACTTAAAAAAAATGTTAGAAATTACAAATGTTGCTTTGGCAATTAACTGAAATCAAATAAAATGACTAAAACTAAACCTGAAATAATAAATTAAATATTTAAAATAAAAAACTAATACAAATGACAAAGCGCATAGCAAAGTTACTAAACCTTGAACTGAAATTAAAAGTAGAAGTTAATTATAAATAATAATAAATACTATGTTACATAAATAATAGTAAAATGAAACTGGTTACACTATATGATGTCATGTGACATTCATTTAAAATGAAAGTTTTACAAAATCATTTGAAACCAGCATGAATACTAAGAGCACTTTCACACTGGTAGTTTAGTTTGAAACGTGGAACGGTTTTCAGAAAAATAGGGGAACAATCTCTCTCCGACTCGGACCTCGGCAAACGTCACCAGTGTGAAAGCCTTCTTATGCCTGGTTCAGATTACATGATTTAAGCCCGATTTTGGCACGATCCGATTGATGTAGGGTGTCGTGGGGATTCGTAAACGACAACGGGCGTCGGGACGCAAGATTCGATGGTATCATCTCGTATAGTGTGTCATAGTGGGCAACAACCTACGTCGGGTCTGCGATGCTTCACGACATCACGACAAAAAGACTGGCATGTTTAATTTTTTTAATGGTCGTCCACGACGGTTCCGTCACATGTATGAGGTTGACCAATAGGAGCACAGAAGCTTTTCCGTACTCAACTTTCAAAAATGGCGAAACGAAAGAGAGATGATGGTGCTAACGTTAAAACTAAAAGTAAAAATATATAAGAAAACAATATTTTACCTCCTCAAGTTCTCTTTGGAGGGTTGACAGCCCATACTGTCCTCTTCGAGCAATCCAGGAACGTGTCCATAGAGTGCCGAACTTACGACGTCACTCTGTAGGCCAAAACGCGGAAGCGAGTTAGCATTTTAGCACTACCGGTTCTCTCGCTCTGAAATCTATGAGATTTTTGAACAGGTTTTTGCTAAATCGCTTGAAATAAGGTCTGTGGTGAACAGAGCCTCTAAATATTTTCACGTTTTGATCTTTGACATAGAACACACAGTTATAACCTGCTTGTGGTTTTTAAACTTTATTGTGTCTGATTGTGTTTTTTAAAATCTTTATATAGGCTTCAAAATACATTTTGGATTAACTTGTAAAGATTATCTTGCTAGACACAACGTGTAAGGGTCACAACCCTTTGTTAAACACAGATCTTATTTTTTGCGATTTTCCAAAAATCTATGGGGAAAATGCATACAGTAGCTTTTCGACTGAGGGAACCCATGCGCCGCTAGCTTCCGAGTTGCCCTACAAAGTGACGTCATCACTTCGGCACTCTATTGTCGCTTTTTCTTTTATACTTTTTTTCTGAACACAGGACAGCCAATACAACACTCACCGCTTCATCCATTGTTTGTTTACATTCGTTTCTGGAAGTCACTCGCTACTAGTTTCGCCTTCTCGATGACGGCACGCAACGACTGGTCAGGAAGCGACACAACAAGATTTTAGGAGTCAAAATCCCATAATCTTACACAGTGACTATCATCGTGTAATACGACAAAAAAAATCGTGTAATCTGAACCAGGCATTAGAGAACATTTCTAAGAAGTTGGCATATGCATGTGTGTGCAGGGCTGAACATTGGGCCAGTGGTCGCAGGAGTCATTGGAGCCAGGAAGCCCCAGTATGACATCTGGGGAAACACAGTAAACGTGGCCAGTCGGATGGACAGTACAGGGGTCCCGGACCAGATTCAGGTAAACCTTCAAGCCTGACGAGGCTCACAGCGTCTTGGTCATCCTGAGCGCGTCACATAGAAGTGATTTTGTGGTATTTTACAGGTGACCACAGACCTGCACCAGGTGTTGGCCAGTAAAGGTTACCAGCTGGAGTGTCGAGGGGTCGTAAAGGTGAAAGGCAAGGGTGAGATGACCACTTACTTCCTGAACAACGGACCTCCCAACAGTTAGCAGTTCACTAGAATTTCTTTGGATTCCCACAATTCCCCAGAGAGGAGGATTTCTCCAGGCAAGCTGAAGACAAACAAGTAGCCATCGCCATCACTTGAAGAAGAAAGAAAACAAACAAACAAGGAAGATGATTGAAAAAACAAACCAGACTCCACACTGGAGAGTCGTGGCGGTCGTGGATATGCCTGTGCACCTTGAAGGACGATTGTTTTTAAGCCTCTCCCTCAGGCTGCTTGAAAGATGCAAAGTCTGTTTATTTAATAAAGGCCTTTATTTGCCGAAGAAAAACGCTGTACATAAGGCATTTTCTCCAGTTTTATTTTTGTTTTTCCCCTGTTTTTTGTATTTCCGGAGAATATAAATACAGGTACTCATGTTTTCGTTCGGAATTCCTTATTTATTTTGATCTTGACGTTGTGTGCAAAAAGTCCTTTATGGAAAAAAGTTGGAAAACACATACACACTTATACCGTACATAAACGCGTACGCTTGTATATTTGTGTGTGCACGAATACAGTATCTGTATAAATTATAAAGAGAACTATTGACCAAAGACCAAAGTATTTCATAGAAAAGAAGTTTGCGGAAGTTTTGAATCTTATGTAATGCTCTGACGCCCTCATCCCTCGATTTCCCTGTTTTAAATCATGTTAAATCACACGGATTGACCAGCAACCTCTGTCACTGGCAGAGCGTTGTGCTCTGGATCTTATGAAGGATTGAATGATTTCATTTAAAGTCTTGCTTTTCCTTAAGAACGACAAATTCTAGATGGGAAAAGTGTGTGGAACATTTTTGTTTTTTTTGGGGGGGGAGTACGACCAGGTCTGGGCCTATAACGTCCTCAAGGAAGACTTCAGTTTAGTTTTGTTTGTTCCGTCAACCATTTCTTCTTTTTTCAAAGAAGTATTTTTGGTACAAAATGAAATAAAAGGAAAAAAAGAGTTTTTCGGAGGCATCTGGGGAAAAGCCACGGCATTGGATACCACGGTACAAGACAGTTTATCGAGATCCAATTCATTCTAGGAGGACTTTTTTTTAAAAATGAAAGAAATATATCTATAAATTATGACTGAATACTGTGCTTTGTAATCTCGAAGGGGCATAACTCTTTTCACTGTGAGGTTTCTATGATACGACTAGCTGCTTTCTTGCCAAACTAAACAGCTCAAAAGCATGTCTGATTGTGGTATCTTCTCTACGATTTTTTGTTTGTTTGATTCCCTTAAGTTTTAATGTTTGGGTATTTTGTATCACCTCTGTATCCGTTTTTATTCCTATTCTGGTTGTTCTTATCTGTTTGATTATGATTCACTTCCAGCTGAGGAGACCTGAATTGAGACGTCCTAGCAAGTTGGTACTAACTGATCAACTGTAATCAGTGACGACGTATGAACAATATTCCCTCCACTCCATCTCTTTAAGGAAAAAAACCACATGGCGAAAAACATAATTAAAACATATACACTTGAAATTCATTTAGATGTGCTATACTAAACAGTTGCTAGCCAGCTAATTGCTAACATAGAACCAATAGAGACGTACCGTACACTGCATGCCTGCAGTGCGCGAATTGCAGTGAATTTGCCTTAATTGAACAAACTTCAGTATATGATAACAGTGCCTCTTTAAATCAAAACCGCGCAATCCACCTGTTTGATGCAACCCATTACGGCAGCGTTTGTTAACTAGGTCACCTCTTTCAGCGAATTGACTTGCATGATGTCCAAAGCACTGTCTTTCTCCTGCTGTGTGTTCTTCACTTATCGAAAACTTGCTGTGATAGTAGCTTGGTCATTGCATGTCAGTTGGTCACGTTCGTACCAAAGGCAGGACGCCCCGTTGTTCCGTCCAGTATACATGTGCAATAAAAGCGTGCACGAATGGAGATTCAGCGTGAGGGAAGGAAACATACTATCTGTGAGCAAGCAGGAGTGTATTTTAGTACTACTGACTCTCACACTGGGGCCTCTGTCTAGATCAGGGCTGAACGACTCCTGATCGTCTCTTAATTTTTATTTACCTTTTTGTTCGTTTGTTTCATTTTTTACTTTAGTCGAAGGATTAGAAAAGGGACAAGCTTTTCAACTCTGCAAAGGAAAGTTAAGAAAAGACTCTTGAATATAGAAAAACTTTTCCCCTCAAAATAAAAAAAAAATATCTGTTTTATTTGTTTTTTTGGTGATTGCTTGTATTGTGGTTTTTGTTTAAAGGGATAGTTCACCCAAAAATTAATATTCTGTCATTTTTTTACTTTCATGATGTTTCAAACCCAGAGAGCAAACTGACATTGAATCAACGTGGAAACAACGTCTTTCATGACATTGAAACAACGTTGATTTTGCTCATCGAATTAACGTTGAACCAACGTCAGACGCGGCATTCTTCAAAGCTAAATGAAAATCGAAAATTGGTTTGCTTTCATAACGTTGAAACAACGCGTTGATTTCAAGTTGATTTTCCGTTAGTTTTGAAAGAATGACGCGTCTGACGTTGGTTCAACGTTAATTCGATGAGCAAAACAATGTCAGATCAACGTTGTTTCGATGTCATATTTCCACGTTGATTCAATGTCAGTTTGCTATCTGGGAACCCGTTTCGACTTTCGTTCATCTTCGTAACATAGATGAAGATCTCTGTAATGAAATCTGAGATATTTCTGTTTCTCCATTGACAGTCTATGCAACTACCGCTTCGACGCTTCAAAAAGTTCATAAAGAGATTGTTAAACGAATCTATATGAATTGACTGGTTTAGTTTGGATTTTCTGAAGACATGATTGCTTTTGTATGATAAACAGATTGAATTTAGGTTTTTATTCACCTATAAATATTGATCAGTGAACATAAACACAAGCTCAAACGTGCTGCGTAACACGAGAATGAACCTCATTGGCTCTTTCTGAAGCTCAAACGTGCTGCGTAACACGAGAATGAACCTCGTTGGCTCTTTCTGAAGCTCAAACGTGCTGCGTAACACCAGAATGAACCTCATTGGCTCTTTCTGAAGATCAAACGTGCTGCGTAACACGAGAATGAACCTCATTGGCTCTTTCTGAAGCTCAAACGTGCTGCGTAACATTAGAATGAACCTCATTGGTTCTTGCTGAAGCTCAAACGTGCTGCGTAACACGAGAATGAACCTCATTGGCTCTTGGATTTCATTCAAAAATATCTGAATTTGAGTTCCGAAGATGAACAAAAGCCTTACAGGTTTGGAACGGCATGACAGCGATTAAATTATGACACAATTTTCTTTGACGGAATAGTTTTTTGGGTAACCTTTAAATCCCTTTGTTTTGGTATATTTTAATCATTATATTTGAGTGACCAAAATGATGCATCATTTGAAGGGTTTTAGCCACCTCAAATTATTTATAGGCACATTGTACATTTTACCAGTTTTATCACGATTATTGGGTGAAAATGGGAAATATTTACATATTACACCTAAAGGATTATTAGGAACACCATATTAATACTGTGATTGACCTCCTTTCGCCCTTCAGAACTGCCTTAATTCTACGTGGCATTGATTCAACAAGGTGCTGAAAGCATTCTTTAGAAATGTTGGCCCATATTGATAGGATAGCATCTTGCAGTTGATGGAGATTTGTGGGATGCACATCCAGGGCATGAAGCTCCCGTTCCACCACATCCCAAAGATGCTCTATTGAGTTGAGATCTGGTGACTGTGGGGGCCATTTTAGTACAGTCAACTCATTGTCATGTTCAAGAAATTCACAGTTTTTAATGGCATGCTAAAAGTTACCGTTGACTCGTGCTAGCCTATAGCACCGGTGAAAACTGTCTCCACTAATTAATAACACTAAGGCTCTCTTAGAAATGAGGCCCGATGTCCAAAATTCTGCAACACATTTCTCATCGTTCTGCCATTTTCTCCTCTGCTAAATAAACTCTTAAGCCTCTTAAAAGTCCTCATCTGTACTCCTAACAATTGTGACGTTAAGACCTCTTTTAAGGGTTAAGATACTCTCTGAATTATTTTTTCTTTAATTTTAAGAGTAAATGCCCACATTTCTAAGAATTTTCTTAGAATTTTGTCCCTATGAGCTTCTCTTTGCATTAAGATTCTTTTATGAATACGGGCCCAGGAGATTGTCTTGACCAGGACCACACCCAGGGACGTGCACAGGGGGGTTGCTCAGGTTGCCCGGGCAACTGCCCATATGCCCTTCTCGACCCAGGTTGCCCTTCCGAGGAAAAAAAAAATCGTACAATGGATGTACAATTTCACGTAGGCCTAGACAAAAAAAAATAAAATAAATAATAATATAAAAATCGCAAAGCCTCATTCACTTCCATTCGGGCACTGAAAGTGAAAGTCAAACTGTTTACGTGGCTGCAGTGCCGCACGCGTGGTAAGGCACCGCAAATTACTCAGGCCGCACGTCCATCTCTTGTCGCGCGCTAATTAATGTGTACGAAGTCCATGACAAAATGAAGCGAAACTATCCTTCTCGTCACGAAAAGAGGAAGAAGAAAAACATGAAAGTGAATTGCGGAAACAGCAGTCAGGTAAACTTGTGTTCTCTCCTCTCTAGGTTTGATGTCAGCAAAGTTTGATGGTTTTTGGTCTTGCTAACCTATCTGGGCAGACAGTGCATCTCTTGCATCACTTTTTGCCTGACAAATGTGAGAGTAAAATACCATTATTTATTACGTTTTGTTTTTGATAAACGACAAAGTGCAACAACAGTGTTTGTTTACTGCAGCTCGGAAAACATAACCGCGTCGCGTGTGTTGCGTTCATATGCGCGTGCACGAAATGAAACTCGTATTTTTCAAGCAGAAATGTGGAGACCAGAAATACTGTACAATACGTGAATGATGGCACTCCCAATCAAAGTACACATTTTAAAGACACTGATTATCTAGTCTCAGTAAAAACTCTAAACAATTGCACTAATTATGCAAGATAGAAACCAATGTATTGGCAATTTGACATTGATTGACTATTGATTTATTGGCTATATTGAATTTAAAATGATGATTAGCTGGCCATTCGGTCAATATGAATGCAAATTCCTCAGTAAATAACCATAAATCAAGATTTGCTTTAACATGCATAATTTTTTTTTTAAATATAAAAAAAATCATAGGCTACTGATTCCGAAAATACCCAGGCTGTAGAGTGAACCAAAGTTAATCCCAAAAGCCAAATTTCAGGGTTGTACTTTATTATTTTCTTCTTATTTATGTTTACGTTAATATTCACTTGTTATCTTAACATTTTATAAAAATGCTTTATTCAGTAAATATTTTTTGTTTGAACCTCATTCTGTTCTATAGACCATTTTGCAAGATGTAAACAACACTGGTCCAGAAGCACGTCCTGTTTCAGTTTTTTAAAACTACATAAAAGCTGGGATAAAATACAACCAACAGAACATGTAAAACTGAATCAAAAAGTTAAACAACATCTTTAAGATGTTTTCTTTACATGTGAAATAAAGAAAACATTTACAAACTGAAACAGGAAGTGTTTCTGGACCAGTGTTGTTTACATCTTGCAAAATGGTCTATATTGTTGTACTTATTCTTTGACTATATTTTGTTTTAAGGAGGGAGGATTGTATTGGGCGGTATTGAGTGGCAATGGCAAATGGTTTACATGGCTCACGGCATCACAGATCAGGTAGAGGGCCCCTTAGCAGAATTTTGCTTAGGGCCCCAGGGGGAGGTCAGGATTGGCAAAAAAGGATTGTATTTTTTCCCGAAATCTAAGCGTTTTTTAAATTTTTTCGAGTTTTTCCTTTCAATCCAGATTATTTCTTTTCAAATAAATAAATAATAATAATTTAAAAAACAATAAACAACAATATGAGGAACTCTTTTGCTCATTTGTCTCATCTCTGACATTTTGCAATCTTTATAAATAATAATAAGACCATAAGATGAGGCATTGCGTTTGGAATTTGGAAGGGGACAAATTCAACGGAATATATTCCTTCATATAGCCCGTGAGGGGGGAGGAGGGGAGGGGGGGGGTGCCCTTTTTTCAGGTCAGAGCAACTGCCCCTCAAAATTCCTGTGCACGTCCCTGACCACACCCCTAAATGCATTGAGGCAACTGCAAATGTGATTGGTTGATTAGATAAATGCATTAATGAGAAATTGAACAGGTGTTCCTAATCCTTTAGATGAGTGTATATATGTAATTTGTTTTCAATTAATGACAGTGACTTCAATAATCAAACTAATATCACTAGTAGCTTCAATGACTTCAATTATTAACTTCAATAATCGAACGGATTGATTTCATCTTGAAACTTTACCTGTAAATAAATAGAGATGCCTTGGAAATAGTAAATATTTTATACATTGGGTGAGTTGAACCATTTATTAATTCAAATGCCAATGCTAAAGGTAACTTAACATCTAATCCTAGATCAGTTATTTCAGCATTTTAGTCCATTTCTGATAAAATGAAAGAAGAAACAAAACATTAAGGGGTCTTCAAAAAAACTTATTCAAAAAATAATTTAAAGTTTAGTCAAAATTATTTCATTGTTTAATTAATACTGGATTTTGCCGCCATTATACAGGTATATGCAAAGAATAACATCTAGCACATACAGTATGGGACTAAATTACACTAAATTCTCAAAACAATATGGCAATGTTACATTTGCATATCCTCAGCACCTCTTGTTCAGCAAGGCAACGTGACACACTGTAGTGTTGAAGCATTATGGGATAGTGATCAATGATCATTATAGTTTCATGGATCAGGGATCAAAACAAGCTGAAGTCTGGGTAGGTCATTGACATCTCATTCACAAACCTGAGAAAATCAATGAAATACATGTATTAAAGCATGACACACTTATTTGCTGAAACACATTGGCCTACACAGAGTTTGGTTCATAGCTTAAGATTCATCATACTTTGTCATTTCGCTGTTTTTTCGTGGGAAGTGACGGGTTCGAGTCCAAGGCTCCTGGTTCTTCACGCCTCCAGTGGGAACCCACCAACCATACTGCTGGTTGTCCGTCACAGGTACACGATACAGTTCTTTAGGAGCTGAAAGGGAAACAAGATCTCATCAGTGACCACCAAGAAAGATTTAAAGCAGGGCTGCGTTTGAGTGAGAATTATAGTATAGTTTTAGATTTTGATTTGATTCCCATCTTGATTTCAAATGTTGATTCATTTCAATATACTGTATTATTTCAGGTACAGTACATGTTATTTTTTCTTCTCAAGGAAAAACGTCCTTGAGAAATATCAAGAAATATCAAATATCATTAAATATCAAGAATATCCTCCTATATTCTTGATATTTAATGCCACATTATTCTCTCATTCAACACAACACAACACATTAAATCAACAAATACAGACTATGACCATTTAAAAAAATGTATTCATAAATGGAAAGCCATTGAAGCTATCTTGTCTTTGCGAGGAACTCCACCACTCCTTTAATATGATAAATTCTTATATGAACTTGTCTTTCAATCTCTCTTGCTTTGAGATCCTTTATATTCTTTGACCAAACAATAGGAGATCTGATGACACATTGAACTGACAATGAAAGCGTATTCACCTTAGCGTTATGGCTATATCTCTGTACCTCCGACTGTAACTGATTATATGCAAAAGGAGGTAATTTTGCATATAATCAGTCATGTTAGAATATATATATATATATATATATATATATATATATATAAAATGATAAATTGATAAAAAAGTGAAATTGCTAAAAATATAATTTAACTTTTTCAGCTTAATTGTTCATTTTGAATAGATTTAAAGGAGGCTCTTGGACTGGACTTCCTTGCCTCTTTTTTGATATTTTGATAATTGGACAATCAGCTTCCAGGTTTGCATACGTTTACTCAACTCATCTATTCCATTTCTCTGTCTTTCTTTTTACAGAAAGTTTTGCAGTATTGTTCAGTTCTTTAGATCATCCAATATCAAAATGAGTATGTCAACCTTTCACATCGAGAGTGTAGAGCAGTCCTTGTGAACTCTCCTGAACTCTCAGATGAGCTTGCCATGGCCCTTGCAGCAGGGGAGTGGTGGACAATCATGGAGGTTTCCAGACCAATCTCTGAGGAGCCAGAGTATTGGGAACTCGCCTCAGGACTGTGGTGGGGACCACTTGAGTCAAGAGAAACTCCATACCCCACATCCTTGTGCCCCACACCACCTGTGCCCAAGTCTCAAGACTGGCGAAAACAACATTTCTCTGAGCCTCTTGAGCAGGAGCAGCAGAAGGAGAGAAAGTGGAGGCAGAAAAGAGTTTTTGAACTCTTCCCTGAACTGAAATGTAGTATTGGGCTGTATTTCCACACGACTGACATCAGGTTCAAGCACACACAAGCCTGCGCGAGTGCGACTCACTCGTGTACTGCAGTTTGGCTGGTGGTAACGTTGCCCGCCTGCATACCGCCTCCCATGGCCGGAACTGGTATTACGACACCTGCCGGGCCGGGGCTAGTAATTTAGCATGCTAATTTAGGTTTATATCTCGGCAGCACTATAACTTGTCAGTTTTTTAATTACATCATTGCACTTATTTCTTCTCATTCTTTTGTTGCGTGTAGCTCATTTTTTGGATATTTTTACCTCAATTATTACAGATGGCACCTTTAACACAGCAAAATGTAGAGACCATAATGCATTTAGGTGAGTGGACAGAGGCAAATAATGAATGAACACAGAAAGAATGGTTGGATGAATCAAACAATTTATAGTCACCAGGAAATAATATTTGAAGAGTTCAGATGCAAAAGCCTCTAAGTGCCATTTGAAATTTTCTTCCAAAATTATCATTTTTATCAAGCTTTTATATTTAAGTTCAGTAATTTCACTTAAATGAAGATTACCTATTAATTGTCATTTAAGTGAAATTACTGAACTTAAATACACAAGCTTGATAAAAATGGTCATTCTAGAACAAAATTTCAAATGGCATTTAGAGGCTTTTGCATCTGAACTCTTCATTTTATCTAATAATTTAACCCATTGTACTGTATAAATTGACTGATGTATGTTCACTAGTGTAAGCCACTATAAAAATTAATTATATTAAGTAAATTTGTGTCATGCAAGGTTTATGCAAACAACAAATAAAGGCCTACATAACCTGTTGACATTCTCTTATAGCAGGAAATCATGTTTTATTTTTATTTCCATTTTATTTTATGTTTTATTGTACGGAGCAACGGAGTATATAGGATTGCGGTGATCACTCTTTTTTTTTACCTTTGTTCATTGTTGTTTATCCATGGTTTCAAAAAGACCCCCCCCCCCCCATTAGCCCAAATAAGTAACTACTTGAGCACTATTTAAAGCCCAAATTATGTAAAATAACGAATTGAGTTTAAATCATTGCTGACAGCTTGCCAATATTGAAGGAAGTGATTGTAGGTTTTTAATGATTATATCTTCTCAATGTGAATTTTGTGACTGTTTTAGAGCACATACATAGCCTATAAATAACAGTAAGGCAAACATGTTCACAACTTCACACTAAAAAGCCCAAAAAAAAAAAACTCATTGATTTTATGAGGACTTTAAGACTATTAAAAATTCCATAATGCACACGAACAAATCTGAACATGATAACTTATATGGTATTGTATATCATTAACTTCTCTGTTTTGAGAAAGCATAAGTTAATTGAACTAGCTGTTAGCCAACACAAAATCTCTCTTTGGTTAGTAATAAATGCAGTATGGGTGTTTGATGTAACGTTAGCTATGAACTTACACCCCCGAACGCTTCTGATATCCTGATATCTGCTCTGGCTGCCAAGACGCAGGTCCGATGAGTCTGAAGGGAAAAACCAAACATACTGGACTACTATATGTAACGTTAGACAGATGTGCTAAAGATGCGCAGCCCCTGCATTTAAGTCGAACCAAAGCAGCCATACCTCGCGTATCTAGTTTGTTTTGGGCAGATGGTAACATCCTGTCCCCAACAGGGTTCTGATAGCCCAGATATGTGATTCCGAAGAAAGCCATAATCAAAGCGGTGTAGTACTAAGTTTAACGTTAACGTTACCCCAACAAGAGCAGAACGAGCTGAACTGAACGAGCACCGAAAAGAGTCCAGCACGAGCTTCACGCGTTAATGTTTAATGTGTTGTCATGGTTACTTGCACACTGCCTCTCATTTCCTGTTCATTCATCAGCACGTTTGGTTAAAAACGAATGCTCAAAACAGAGTTAGATTTAATTACAGTCAAATTCACAGCCATAAACACGTTTCAAGCTTCCTAAATATCACCTCCGTCCACTTAGTTCAAGGTTCTTTAGTTAACAACTTTGTTTAGAAAATAAACCGGTTAAATGGTTCAATGAGATGCACCTGGCATGAGAGATCTTACTGCTAGAAAAAATATCAATAGCTTACGAGACATTTTCACAATGTCTACCGTATAGGCTAACGTTACAATTGGAAAGTGGTTTCAACGAGTCCACTTTAGTGCAGGACTGCAGGTAAGTAACGTTAGGCCTTGTGATATAGTTGTTTGAACCACATCACTTCTTTTCGTGAAATATATTTTTCATACAAATGAAAGAAATGTTTGAGTTCTCATTAATAGATGTGATTATTGGCTTCTTTTAAAGCCCCTGATAGGAAGCTGATAAATTCTCAAAATTCTCATATGGCTTTCTCTTGTTTGGCTGGTTCTTTTACAAATATCAGCTATTGTTAGACTTCCACATTTGGTCGTCTTTTTAATATATACATTTTTATATCTACTCATGTTTATTTGTGATACCAAAATGTTATTAATGGGAGAGTTCTGTGGTTCAGAATCAGCACAGACAGAGACCGTGGTACTTTTGTTGTTTGGAAATTGGAAGTTGCATGCAGCGTGAAGCTGAAAATTTGATGACGAATGAGAACAATTGATCATTGATCAATTGAACAATTTGTATGTGTCCATCTGCTTTAACAAGATATCCAGTATCCAAGTGCTTCAATGGCAGTGCCGAAAAATAAATACATAAAATTAACTGCTAGTAGGCCAAAAGTTAAATGTATCCTTAAATAGTCATGTTAGGTGACAAAGTAATTGAAATATCCCATATTTCCTTCATACAAATTAATTTATAATTAGGAAAATGCTAAATGTTGTATAACATGTCACACTGAGGCACACTGTTGTCAATGATCTTCTAAAATTGTAAACGTTCTGGTACCACAACAAATGAACAAATTTCTTGTTGAACCAGAATTTGTGATCCAGTGTGGTTTGTTTTCATACAGGATGCGTGTACGAAATCCTCAATGTGCTCTACACATAAATCTGAGCTTCTTGGGACTGATCCTTTTAATCACCATTCTATGGGCAATACAGCTGGATCTAGTGGGGTGGAGGTCTGTCAGCAGGTTTCAAAGCCATTCCCTAAAGCCAAGATACAGAGGCAGTGTGGGTTTGAATTCCAGTAGCACTTGGCATTTTCGAAACAATGCCTCTGCAGCACAATTTAAATGGGCTTCAGCATTATCTGGAGATGCCAGCTGTCCCTCTGGGTTCTATAGCATGAAGGAGCTCAAGCCTCGCATACCGAGACCTCAGGAGGATCCTGAAGGACCAGGAGCGGATGGAAACCCCTTCATAACAGGCATCCTGACTCGTGTGGAGTTGACGGAGAAGCAGGAGGGTCTTTCTAGAAACGGCTTCAACCAGTTTGCCAGTGACCGCATCTCCATCCACCGTAGTCTTGGTGTCGACACGCGGCCCTCTGAGTGAGTATCATAAGAGGCAGACTGTGTAAAATTGACCTTTTGAATATTCTAGATTAATTCCAAATATCTAATCCAATTCTCTGTTGCTCTTTTAAGATGCATTGAGAAAAAGTTCAGCAGATGTCCACGGTTACCCATTACCAGTGTGATAATTGTGTTCCACAATGAGGCTTGGTCAACTCTCCTCCGCACCATCTTCAGTGTCTTGCATACATCACCTGCTGTCTTACTTAAAGAAATCATTCTGGTGGATGATGCAAGTACTCGAGGTGAGTTAAGGCAAAGATACCTTGCATTTTTAGGTCATGTGTTAACAAGATTGGCAATAAAACAAGCACAAAATTCCATGGACTTACTTTGAAGAAGTGCCCAAGCCATATCTTGAGACTCTTCTGACTTGAGCCAGTAAGAAACTTCCCAGAACACCCTAGTCGCAAAACCTTAGCAGTCACCTTGGACATTTTTGCAACCATTCAGGGCACACCAGTAACAACTTATCAACCACCTAAAACACCCAATCAACACGTTAACAGCCACCCAAGAAAATGGCAGTGCCATAGCAACCACCCAAGACACACTAGTAACACCTTGACAGCTACCCGCAACACCTTATGGCGCTTTTCCACTGCATAGTACGGTACGGTTCGGTTCGGTACGGCTCACTTGTGGTGCTTTTCCACTGCATGGTACGGTAAAGTACGGTTCGCTTCGGGTCGCTTTAAATGGTACCTGGTCTGTTGAGGTTCCAAGCGTACCGTACCGGTACTAAAATGTGACGTGAAACACGGCAGATCACTGATTGGTCAGATAGAATCGTCACTACCAGCGTCACTACTAGTGTCATTGGATTTGCGACACGAGACACTTTTTTAGCAGTATTTTGTTTTGCTGCCATCAGCCTCATTTTAAACACATTTTTCTCTCTAGCAGTTAAAAACAACCACATACCGAGAATCAGGAACACCATCCCCTCGATAGTCTCCATTGTTCCTGTGTTGTGGGTTTGAAAATGTGGCGCTTTTAAGATGATGTCATGGCAGTAGGAGGCGCGCGCAAATAACGATCAGTCCCACACACTTTGAAGGGGTACTACTGCAGTGGAAAAGCAACCGAGCTAAGCGAACCGAACCGATCCGCACCGAGTCGAGTCGTACCACGCAGTGGAAACGCAAAGCGAGCCGAACTGTTCCGCACCGAGTCGAAGCGTACTGAACAGAACCGTACCGTACTATGCAGTGGAAAAGCGCCATTAGTCACAACCCAAGACCCTAGTAACACCTTGGTAACCACTCAGAACACAATGGCAGCATCTTAGCAATTCAATTCACATTTATTTGTATAGCACTTTTCACAATGCATACTATCTCAAAGCAGCTTGACAGCAACAGCTTAACAGCCTCCCAAAAGAAAATGGCAAGACCTTAGCAAACACCTAGAAAACCATGGCAATGCCTTAGCAACCACCCAAAGCACACCAGTAACACATTGATAACCACCCAAAACACAGAAGTAACACCTTAACCTCCCAGAACAACATGGAAAGACCTTAGCAATCACCCAAGAAACACTAGAAATGGCCTATCAACACCTTTCAGAACATTCCAGCAATCACCTAGCAACACTTTATCAACCACTTAGAACAGACACTCTAGTAACATCTAAGCAATCACCCAGAAAACCCTAGCAAAATCGTAGCAACACCTTGTCAACCAATAAACATACAGTACTATGTGTTAAAACGCTATCTTATTCAAATGTGAAAATCTAGTAAAAAACCGTTTATATCTTTGATTTGAAATCTTGTAGATTAAGGCAGTTTTTTATTTCAGATCATCTCAAAGCCCCGCTAGAACAGTATGTGCAGTCTCTTGAGATTGTGCGTGTCCTGAGGCAGCGTGAGAGGAAAGGTTTAATTGCTGCCAGACTCTTGGGTGCACGTGAGGCTGGAGGAGAAGTGCTTGCCTTCCTGGACTCCCACTGTGAGTACATAACTATCTGGGACTTTATAGAGAGAAGTGCATCACAACCTTTGTCTTTCACAGAAACTGAATTGACTGGATTTGTTAAAGTAGACATATTAGTCAAATTATAATCTGATTTTTAAAGTGTGTTTTCCCAGGTGAGTGTTTCTATGGTTGGTTGGAGCCCCTGTTGGAACGGTTAATTCAGGAACCTACCGCAGTTGTGAGCCCAAGCATTGCTGTCATCAACAAGGACAATCTGAAGTTTATAAAGCCAGTGCCGTCAGGCCTCACACATAACCGAGGGAAATTTAACTGGATCCTGAATTTTGGCTGGGAGACTATACCTGAAAAAGAGATGGTGAAACGCAAAGATGAAACCTATCCAGTCAGGCAAATGATACACACACACACAAACACACAGAGAGACGTTGAGTTTCCATTTTATATGGTGACATTCCGTAGACAATTATTTTTATTCTGTACAAACTGTATACCCCAACCCCAAAACTACCCATCATAGAAAACTTTCTGCATTTTTACATTTTTTAAAAACATCACAGTATAATTTATAAGCAGTTTTCCTCATGGGGACAAAAAAAAAAAAAAAAAAAGGAAAAACACTTTTTTTTTCTTATTAACGCACATCAGTTTAAATTGCATTTATACCACTGCTGCATGAGACACCAATTTTCATGCAGTTCCATTTTTCGTCCAGGACACCTGCTATTGCCGGAGGACTTTTTGCCATTTACAAGCAGTTCTTTGAACACATTGGTACCTATGATGACAAGATGGAGTTTTGGGGAGGAGAGAACATAGAAATGTCATTTAGGGTAAGACTCTCCCGCATGTTTTTATCTTTCGCATCCTTTAACAGCGTCATTTACTCCAGTCTTCAGTGTCACATGATCCTTCAGAAATCATTCAAGTGAACTTTTGTTAACATGTATCATGAAATTAGTAGGGCTGTGCAAAAATTAATTGCGATTAATCGCATCCAAAATAAAAGTCTGTGTTTACATAATATATTTGTGTGTGCTGTATATAAATACACACACATGCATGTATATATTTAAGAAAATGTGTTATTAATATTTAAAATATTTATATTTATATAATTTAGATTATATATATATATATATACAGAATTTAAGCGCAAATAATTCTTAAATATATACATGCATGCATAGGTATTTATATATACAAAATAATTATATACAGCACACACAAATATATTATGTAAACACAGACTTTTATTTTGGATGCGATTAATCACAATTAATTTTTGCACAGCCCGAAAAATTATACAATTTTGTCTAAATTAATTTTTTTCATTTTATAAATGAAATAAAATTACAATATATGTATATATACACATTCTGTGTAATAAAATAACATGGGGAAACAACATATAATACAATATATAATTAATAATGAATTACAAATATCTCAACTAACTAAAATAAAAAAAAGTACTAAAATGACTAAATCTAAAGCTAAAATAAAAATAAATGAAAGCTAAATTTAAAATTAAATGGCACAAGCACATAACGATTATGATTCCAGCCTGTGTTCGCCTGGTGCTTGTACTTTTATGTTACTTCCTGTTCCACTCAATGTTTTGTAGTCCTTTGTAGTTTTTTGTTGTTGTTGTTTTTGTTCTGTGATTGTGTGTCTCGTTTGTCTAGTATTTATACACCAGTGTTTCTTATATCCCTTGTCGAGTCTAGTCCTACCTGGATGAATGTTTGGTGCTGCTCATTCTGTCACCTTGTTTTTTAATTCACCTGCATTACAATTTCAAAAACAAAAATGAAATTGAAATGAACGACACACATTATGCATTGGCTCTACCAGGTATGGCTGTGTGGAGGTCGTCTAGAGATCATTCCCTGTTCTGTGGTCGGCCACATCTTCCGCACCAAAAGTCCGCATACCTTCCCAAAAGGCATGGATGTGATCATAATCAACCAGGTTCGCCTCGCTGAGGTCTGGATGGATGATTACAAGAAGATTTTCTACAACAGAAATAAGAAAGCTGCTGCCTTTGAAGCAAAGGTGAGAGAAGTGGATAATGTGTGTAATATTTTTAATTGATTGCAAAATAAGTCTTATTTGTAAATCTTAAATTTTCTCTTTTACCTTTGAGGAGCACAGAAATCATACGGGGACATAAAGGAACGCCTGAAGCTCAAAGAGCAGTTACATTGCAAAAATTTCTCCTGGTATCTAGACAACATTTACCCAGAGTTCTTTGTGCCTGATTTGAACCCTGTGTTATTTGGATCGGTAATTCAGTGTTATAGTTTGATCGTTTATTGCAGTAATAATTTGATAATTTATAGTAATATACATGTGCTTATTGTGTCTGTAGTTGAAGAACATTGCCACAAAAACTTGTCTTGATATTGGTAAGAAGAATCCTGGAGGGAAGGCGGTGGTTTTATTCATTTGCCACAACATGGGACTAAATCAGGTATTCTAATGACCACTGCTGTCATCCTCACATTATAATAATTGGCCATTTACTTAATTGGTTCCATAAATAAAATAAAAAAAATTACACTGAATTTGAACCACTCATAAACATGAAAACGTGGCCACCGTAAACAGAACCACACTGCTTTTTCTGTGTTATTTTATCTTTGTAGTATTTTGAGTACACGTCGCATCAGGAGCTGAGGCATAATATTGATAGGCAGCTATGTCTGCATGCAACGATCGAGCCCAAACCTGTGCGAGTGGAGCTGTGCAACTTTCAGGGTAATGAAACAGTCCCAGCTCCACAGCAGAAGTGGAGTTTCAGTCTTGTTTCCCAACAGGTATAGTACACATCAATATCCCGACTACCCTTTTCCCGTGTGACTTGTGCAGAAAAATGAATCTATCATTGCTCAAACTTTTCATTGTTTTAGAGATTTTAATTTGTTTTTTGTTTATCTTGCCTTATACATTTGCAATTGTTTGCAGATATATCTTCTCCACAGTGATCTGTTTAATAAGTGTTTAACGGTGGAGTATGGCAAGATCGTCATGAAAAGCTGTGACCCTGCCAACAACTATCAGCATTGGTCTTTCATCTGATCTGTGTCCTCAGATGACCTGATTCTCTTTAAGAATATTACACCAAATAGAAGTGCTTGCTTGAATGAACAGTTGCACAAATGTTTCATCATGTTGTGAATTAATTAAAGTTGTTAATATAATAATGCAGTGCACACGTTTATTTTGTTTATCACATTAAACTCTTCAGTTGCTATCCAATGTATTTATTATTACATGAAAGCTCATGAATTAAAGATAAATACTTTTTGTAAACAAGGTGTAGAGTGATTTGTGTTCTGAAGTGGATTTGTGAGCACTTAGTGATAGTTTACCCCAAAAGGAAAACAATTACTCCCCCTCAAGTTGTTCCAAACCTGTATGAGTTGTTTTCTTCTGCTGAACACAAATGATGATTTTAAAGGATGTTAGTGATCATCTCTTCCATGAGCACTGAACATAATAATAATAATAATAATAATAATAAAAATCCTTATCCTTTAAATCCTTGCTTATCTGTCTTATGCTACTCTGGCTGGCAGTGTCTGAACTTTGTATTTTGAGCACTTCTTGCATTGTTTTTGCCTCTTCACGATGTTTAGTCCTCGGTTGTAAGTCGCTTTGGATAAAAGCTTCGACGCTACATGTAAATGTAATCAAACAGTTGACTGTAGCCATTGAATTCCACGGTATGTTTTTCTTTTCTGTTCAGCAGAAGAAAGACTGTCAGGTTTGGAACAACTTGAGGGTGAGAACATGATAATTTTCATTTTTCGGGGCACTAATCCAATCGAAGATGACGTACATCAACACAAGGTGGCGCTAATGCTATAGAGTTTCTAGTAACCCAAAATGCTGTTTGCTCTCCGTTTGTTAACGCAATAAATGATAATAAATCTTAACGTTATACTAAATATGACTAATCGACGCATGTATTTTTTTTATTTGTTTGTTATGAATCTGCAATGTCATGCTGACATTCTTTTTAGACTGTACATTACTTTTTTTCTAGCTCTTATCAGCAGGACCAAGCGCGCTCGCCATTGCAGCGTTCAGCTGTCAATCACCACTGTTATTGGTTCGTCGTCCACATGGCCCCGCCCACCTCCATTTTCTGCAGCGCTGTTGCGCGGGTGACGTTACATGCTCGAGCAGTGATGGGCAGTCGAGCGAGCGCTGGTGAGTTCCTCTCTAAACCAATAAAATCACTGAGTCCCGCCGTGTCGTTTTAACAGGGAAGAAGGAAACTGTCTTTTAAAAATGTCACTGCAGTCGCTAATGTAATGTAATCTCTATGCGCATACACAACGAACCTGCTACAACTCTGTAAGTTTAGCTTTCGAATTCTGGTATTTTTGTTTTGTAAAGACAACTAAATGTAAGTACCACGTTGTTATGCAGTGTGTGAGTGTGTGTTAGGTTCTGCTGTTTACTAACGTCAGCAGCTCTAACCACAACTAACCAACTTTGCCTTACAGCAGTTAATTTTAAATTAATTCTAGATGACCGTATGTTTAAAGCATTTGTTGTGAATGTGATGCTTTGACTGGAATAACAGCTTGCTACTGATTTCAAGCAGTGTCAGGCTGAGCCCTGTTAAATAAGGGATTGTGCTAATAACATTATGGTAAGTTGTGTGTGTGTGTGTGTGTGTGAGAGTGTGTTGGTTGTGAGAGCTTGTGTTTTTGTGTCAGTTTATACCTTTTATCTTTCCTGTATGCCACAGAGAGAGCACACACTACAGTCCCTGAACACAGTGGTAGGACTATGTGTTTATCATCCCAATACAAATAGCTATGTGTGATGTGACTTGTCAATTATTAGACTAGTCTATTGTTAGAACACCTATAGTCAGTGTGTGTACGTCTAGCCTCGAATTGACTCGACATTGGAAAAAATGTTGCATTTGAAATACAATAGCAAATGCAAACCATTTTCTTAGAGTATATTCTTCCAGGGGGCGTTCACTGTAGGTCCAGTTTTCATATTCAGGCCATTAGTAAAAAACACAAAGCACTGTGTCATTTGTTGATATTGTGTTTAATGTTTGTTGACTCTGTGCTTTGTGTTTGGCAGCTTTAGACAAAGTGCTTTGGAGAACACCTTTAGCGTGGGAATCTGTGTGCCTGTAGTGTTGCACCAATTTATTTATTAATTTAACAAGTTCGAGGTTGGTGATTCATGGACATGTTACTTCATTGTTTGTCCAAACAATCCTTCAATTGTCTAATACCTTTTCTATACTACTAAAAAAAATTGGGCATTGAGAAAATAATGTATAAAAGTGTTCTTTTGTTGTCATCAAATTGTTTTATGTACTGTATTAATCAACATTATATCTGCCATCTTGATCTCTATCTCTCATTTAGGTAAATAATTGCCCTGACAAAATTTCACCACAAAATATTTAGGCTATATAATATGTATAACCTATTTTTCTAAACATGTTTTTTGTTATTTGTCATGAAAAAAAAAACTTAAAAATACAATACAAAAATACGAATTGAACCAAAATAAGATAAAAACAAAATCATGAATGAGTGAATGAGAAAGAACCCCCCCCCCCCCCCCACACACACACACACAAAAAAACTTGCTAATATTAAATTAAAAAACCTTGAGCCAATATTACTTCAGTAAGAAGCAAAAACAACACACATCTTCTAAAGCCCAGGATAAAGGAAAAAAAATAATTTTCATTCACCTCTTCATGTAGCCTAACTGCTTGCTCCTCAAACAGTATACTGGTAAATAAACCAAATATTCAGTGAAAAGAAATGCTTATTCAAATATAAATTCTCCCTTAAATAAGATCTCTTGTAAATTGGTTGGTAGATGCAACATAACCGGCCCCCACGTCTGTCCAACAATTGCTTTTTTTAATAGAAATTGTTTTTAAATTTGCAATTATAGGTGGAAATTAAACATCTTTAATATAACTACAGACAGCAGTAAATTCATAAACACTTTTTTTTTATCTGACTGTATGAACATAAGCACAACATGTGGTTGATCTCCTGCACTTTAATCTTTTCCAGACCTCTTAGCAAACAAGATGAGCACCCTTCCCCTGTCACGCTCAGAAGTGTTTGGGCAACTGAGGAAAGAGCTACACGACGATGTAGAGTTTCACCAGTCCGATGTGCATATCTTCATCATCATGGGTGCTTCGGTGAGTCCCAGTGTGGAATATTTTAATATCTCTGTCTCTTCTAATACAGGCTCGGATTCTCACTCATTTTGAACACGTTGCAAATATAGATGAAAAACCAAAAATTTGTGAATTCATGTTTTTGGTACGCTTTTTGAAAGTTTATTTTACAGTGAATACATTTGCATTCACCACAGTGTTCTGATTCAGTATTGTGTTTATTGATGTAATCATGTAAAACGGTGCACTCCAGTCGCCCGGTTTAAGATGATATTCCGATTCCACAAATTCCCATTCCCTAGAATATTCAATTCAAATTAATTTATATAGCGCTTTTCACAATATATATTGTTTCAAAGCAGCTTTCCCTTAGACCTCATCGGACGACAGTCATCGCACTGGCAGATGGCAGGTGAATCATGAGGGTCTTTTAGCAGGTGGTTATTTGGGCTGAGGGCTCAGCTCAATGAGGTTTCCAGCGGTCTCTGCCATGGTCCCATCTTTCCGGGTCTTGCATCTCCTGTACAAGATGAAGGCCACACCCAGTGTCAGGATGTGGCTGACTACCATAGAGATGCACAGCTCCGTGTCAGCTTCAGGTCAAGGCTTGGACAACAGGTGAGGTAGTCACCTGAGTACCTGTCACAAAGCTTGGAGGGTGGTGTCGATAGGAGCAATGTCAATTAGCTGGGACCCCCCTTTCTCAATTCCCAGTTCCAGTTCTGGATCCAGGGTGAAGTTGTGGTTCTTAAAAAAGGATGGGATTTCCAGTTTTGATTCGTACTCATTGCTTGGAAGATGGTACAATACCAGATCATCTAGGTGGAGGATGGCTCCTTTAGATACTTGAATCCACATGCTCTAGTTGAGCATGGTGACACGGGTGGCGGTGTTGTGCTGGTCAAAGGTGAGTGTAGCCATGCGCACTGGAGTGTTGACGAGCCACCTGTCACCTACGGTCTCTGCTCGTGTCTCTGCGACTTGAATGCGAGGCTTGGCTTTGGCAGGACACAGGGTGTCACTGGCCATGGGTTGCAACCCGCAGATTCCATCAGTATTGTCTCTGAGGAAGGGTTTGCTAGGGCAGAGATAATGAATGTCTTTAGTCAAGGTGCACATGTGCAGGTACAGCTGTGGGTCGCTGACGTGGTAGGCTACCACGTCTGGGGTAAGGATCTTGATGTGCGTGTTAACTTTCCAAAACCCGACATTGACAATGTCCTTGAGTCTGTAGATTCGGCTTGACTCTATGATGGGTAGGTTTAGGAGGAATCTCACTTCCCTCTGCTCGCGTTCAATGTAGAGTGGGATGGCGCTACCCAGAGAGTAGGCCAGGTGTACTTGTAGAAGATCAGCTGGCATGCTGATTGTAGAAGCCAGCACGGTTTGGACAAGGCTTAAGGGTGTCCGGTACGGTGGAATTCTACCCATGGCCAGGCTTTCAATGGAGGAGCTCACCTCCCGTAGCATGTCCGTCATCAGGGCGGTGACCAGCTGAGTTTGGGAAAAGTCATTTTGAAAGACGGTGAACAGCGGTTTCATAGAATTCACAGTTTGGTTCAGCAGAACACTGTGAGTGTTGAGAATTACCACAGCTCCCCTCAAGGTCTTGCCGATGGTCTACTGGGAGGCACTCTGTGTTGTGAGTTGCTCTTTTAACTGTGGGATCTCAGTTTGAATTTCAGCCACATGTCGTCTCATAGTGGCTAGGTTCACTGCGTTGACACTGGACATGCCAATGTTGAACAGGGTTCCAACTGCAGTGTCAGCTCCAAGCACAGCTCCCAGGAACCGTTTGGAGCGGCGGTTGTGTCCATCTAACTCCACTTGTGTGACAGTCATTTTCTCAAGATGGTTGAGCATGTGCTTGGCATCGGCCTTAGCGCGGGCGAGGGAGTCCTCTGTCCATCGGGCACCTGCCCAGCTGTACTGGGCTACTGCGCTGAGGTAGTGTGCTCTGTAGACGTTGTGGGGGTCGAATTGAACATGCACTTTCTGGCTGTGGGTCCGGCAGTTGGTGATCAGGAGTCCCGGGCGTTCAGGATTAGTGAATTCGTGGTTCTCCTTCATACTTTACAGAAGTAATTAGTCAGTCCTAATTAAATTATTGTGAAAAATATACTGGAATATTCTGCTGCATATGAACATCGAATAGGGAATATGACTGCAACCCGAATATGGAGATTTAACAGAATTTGATATGCACGTGGATAGAAATTATCATTGAAATTATTGTCAAAATGTGCCAAATTGCCCTACTTATTTATTGATGTAGTTCCCATTTCAAATTATTCCTGAAGAAACATGGTATTTTCTTTAGTATTGCACACCTTATGGATTTATTGCACTGCCTGTTTACTGCTAGTCTGATAAAGGAAGAACGTCTCTGATTCCTCTGAATTGGTACAGTGGCCTTCATGTTTTGAAGAAGGAAGTACAACTGAAATTAAGCTAGCATGAGGGGGCGTTGCCAACATAAGCTGTCTATTTCTCATTCAGACAGAACAGGGCGGTTGAGTAATTCAGCAGTTCAGTTCACAGCTTATGGTCTTGAAAGGGGATTGGTCAGGCGTGGTGACAAGGTCTGTGATTGGCTGGACTGACGAAAGGCTTTTCTAGACAGCCTTGATTAGGTTTGGCATGCATATAAATACAAAACCTCATGAATAAAAAGTGAAGTTTGAATTGCAGTTGGTCAAACTTTTGCACTTCTCACAAGAGTGTTTTCCCCTTTTCATCTTTTAGTGATGAAATTTAAACCTTCTTCCTCCTTTTTTCGGCTTGCTTTTCCTTGTTCCTCCTCATTTTGTTCAACTTTTTAGTTAGCTGATTTTACACAACTACTCTGAAAGATCTGTTACTGTTGGCCTTTCCTGTTCTTATTGTTTGGGTTTTTAAATAGGTGCTAGTGAGCTGGATTACGCAAAATCACTCCCTGTCAGCACTTTTCTTTCAGTTAGTGTATTGAGAGAAAGAGGTGAAAGAGCTGGCTTGTGTGTTTGGGGTGAGGGTGGTGTTGGAAAGATGTCTGTTTGACATGGGGTTGCAAAGGTTTGTGGCATAATGATAAACATTGAATCCATTCAGCGTGTCAAAATCCAGATGCAACATCACCTGATTTGCCTGACCTTGAGCCACTTGCATTCAGCACGTCTGACCCCAGCCAGTCAAATAATCACGTTTGTCTCAAACGTTATCTTTCATTTTAAAGACAGTTACAGCTATGCCTTTAATAATTTGCTGAGTTAAAATATGAAGCTAAAGCAAATGTTCTTTTAACGTATTTGTAAATGGAACACGCATGAACATCTCAAAATATTGTGTTGTGTTAAAATGTTTTAATTTGTACACATTAGTGAGATAATGGCCACTTTATTCGGTACATCTGTTCAACTGCTCGTTAACGCAAATACCTAATCAGCCAATCACATGGCAGAAACTCAATGCATTTAGACATGTAGACGTGATCAAGACGATCAGCTCGAACTGAGCATCAGAATGTGGAAGAAAAGTGATTGAAGTGACTTTGAATGTGGCCTGGTTGGTGGTGCCAGACGGGCCGTTCTGAGTATTTCAGAAACTGTTGATCTACTGGGATTTTCACACACCACCATCTCTAGGGTTCACAGAGTCTGAAAAGAGAAATATATAGTGAGCATTTCTGTGGGTGAAATGCCTTGTTGATGTCAGAGGAGAATGACCCGTCTGGTTCAGCTGATAGAAAGACAACTAGGTGGGTTCCATTCGACAGGGTCCCTACGCAGTGTTCACTGCTCCCTACTCCCTGAACACGGTTTATCATTTGAAGTGGACTTCACTGACTTCCTGTGAAGTGATGTATCGACGTTCCCTTATTCCCTATGCCGTTTGCAGTGCCCTTCGAACTGAACATGTTTGTTCCCTTCGAAATGGAATCTCACTTAAGATGGCGAAATACCCTGTGAAGTCCACTTCGCAGTCCACTTACGGTCGAATGGAACGCACCTAGTAACTCAAATAAACACTCAGTACATCCGAGGTCTGCAGAAGAGCATTTCTGAACATGTCAAACCCTGAAGCAGAGGAGCTACAGCAGCAGAACACACACCAGATGAGACACATACCTCCTGTCAGATGAGAACAGCAAACTGAGGAGACAATTCACTCAGAATCACCAAAACTAGAAGTTTGGAAAAGCTTCGCGATTTCTTTTGCAACATTGAAATGTTAAGAGTCAGAATTTGACGTAAGCATGAAAGCATAGATTCTTCAGCGGTTCAGGTGCTGGTGGTGTGTGTGGTATATTTTCTTTGGGCTTCTTAGTACCAATTCAGCTTCATTTAAACGCCACAGCTGACTTGAGAATTGTTGCTGACCGTGTCCATCCCATCTTCTGATAGATACTTTTAGCAGGATAACAAAGCTCAAATCACCTTAAATTCAAATGGCCTCCACAGTCACCAGGGGTCTCATATATAAAGCCTGCGTATGCACAAAATGCGGCTGGTAACGTACGTACGCCAGTTTCCACGCAAAGGTTGTGATCTATAAAAAACAAACTTGACGGGAGAATGTGCGCACCTTTAAGCAAACTTTGAGCCTTGCGTACGCACATTCTGGAGACAAAGGGAATTGGCGACACTGTGAGCTCGAGTTAAATGTCTTTTTGGTCACTTTTAGACCAAAAATCTACAGAAAATTATAGCCTATAGGCTACAGAAAGATAACAAGCTTGATGAGGGAAATTATATTTCTAGGGTATCACTTGAAGCCAATATCCATCCCTTCTTAAGTGTCTGAGCAGCGAGCGCGTTGGGCCGTTCAGTGAAACTGACGCACATAGCCTATAATCTAACGGCAGATGAAGTAAAACCGTAAATCTTCATGAGTCCTAATAAATACAGTGCATGTTCTCAACAGTTTAAATAAATGAAAGAACGATTTAAACTATGTTTTACTTCTGATATATTTAGATTAAATATGCGATTCTCATTAATGGAGTTAAACACTTAAACTACATGAAATCATTACTGAGAACTTACAAAAAAAATGTATTCAATAAATAGAAATAAAAATTGGTTGTGGATGCAATGTTTTTGAACACTTTTCTTTTCCTCTGGCATGCTGTGTTTTAATGTTTTAACTAGAGATAATTGCTAATCATGATAATAGCAGGTTGTCTGAGAAAATACTTGAAAAATGCACAACCATGTCTATCTGTTTCCATTAAAAATATAAATTAATTAGAAATACTATTTGGACAGTGTAAAAGAAAATCTTTCTCGGAAATGTATTTTACACTATTTGATTTATTCATTCAAAAACAAGGCAAGGATATAGGCAACTAAAAAAATATATAATTTGTGACACAGCACATCTGTATTTCATATTTTCCTAACGTCTTGTACCTTAACATGGTATCATGTGGATGAATAATCCTATGCAGATTAGGATATGCATATTTAAACTAGGCATTGTAAGCTCCATATATGGTTATTTCTGGGAGGAGACTCATGTGCGCTCGTTCTTCGGCTGACTGAGATTTATAAAGTGAATTCTGCGCAGGTTCTGGCGTACGAACGGTTTTATATATCAAAAAAAAAATTTACCGTACAACATTTTTGGCTTTCGGGCGCACTTACACTTTTAGTAAGGATCCTACGCGCAGTTTTATAAATGAGACCCCGGATCTCAATAGAGCAGCTTCGGGGTGTGCGGGAACGGGAGATTTAACATCATAGTGACCAGCCGACAAATCCGCAGTAAAACTGCTTGATGCTTTCATGACAATATAGACCAAGATCTCTGAGGAAAGACCCAGACCCATAGCCTCTGACTTTCTACTGGCATGCTCTGCTGTTTACACACTCATCAGTGTGGAAACACAATAGTCACTATCAGAGCATATACATGGATTTATCTGGTTGCTAAGTTTTTGCATGTCAGTTTTAGTATGATTAAGCTGGTGTGTTCAAAAGTTACAAAATATATGTGAATGGATTTTTGTCAAGTCACCATTACAGAGTGCTTTTCACCACAGCAAATCAGCTGGAATGATTAATTGGTTAAATAGCGAACCGTTTATGCTGTAATTGAGCCAAGACAAACTGAATAGTGCTGTCTCACTGTGCACAGTGTGTTTCTCATGTGTCTGAGTGGGTGTGGAGCAGATCTGCTCAGATCAATGACCTTTGTATTGAGATGATTGATTGAGTCACATTGAGCTGGGATGGGTTGACTGTTGTATTTGATTTTTTATTTTTATTTTTTACCTTATTTTATCTGTTCTTGTGTTTTGTATCTATTAGTCATCTTTGTATTCAGCTGTATTTATGTCATGTGGTTCCACAGAAATTATGGCTGCATTTCAAAATCTGCCAATCTCTATGTCAATGTGGTGCTTCATGTTCGGACAAGTCTGTTATGGCCAAAACGGCTTTTTAGGCAGTTAGTTCCTTAAGATTTGATTCCTTTAAAATGGGTCTTGTCATTTTTTTTTAATTTAAACGTTCCTTGACGTTCACTTGTAAGGTTAATAAAGTTTTCTTTCCTCAATAAAAATACAACATGTGAAAAAATGGCTAATTACAACCTTCATTTTGACTGTCAAAAGATTTTGAAAGTAAGACCAGGTGTAGTTTTTTAAATTTGATCTACAATAAATTAAAACTATGACATTATTTTTCCAGTTATTTTAAGTAATTTGTTTAAAAATGTAGAATGGGATCATAATTTTAGCCTTTAAGATCAATCAACTGATCTCAGACCAGCTATTCTCTTTGAGACTGGTGTGATGATCTAGTTTTGGAAATATTGCACTCTGAACCTGAAGTGTGTCAGTTGTGTGGCGGTTTCAGTTTGCGTAATTTAGCCAACATGAACAAATTGTGCTGTGATGTAACAAATTTGTTGTTTTTTGTAGGGAGATCTGGCCAAAAAGAAAATCTACCCAACTTTGTGGTGAGTCCTTAACTTAACTTGCCTTCATGCATTTTTTTTTTAAATATTTACTATATACTACAGTTCATAATTTTAGGGGTGATATGTTTTTGAAGTGATCTTGTAAAATCTCTGCATTTATTAGACCAAAAATACAGTGAAATATTATTACATTTCAAAATAACTTTTCTGTTTTTTTTTTATAAATATTAAATAAATATCTGTCTTTTCTGAATATTATAAAATTATTTATTCCTGTAATCAAAGCTGAATTTCCATCATTACTCCAGTCTTCATTGTTACATGAACTCCCAGAAATCATTCTTGGTGATTCATGATGATTTGATGCTCAAGAAACATTTCTTATTATCAATGTTGAAAACGGTCAAATAGAAAGTTAAAAAGAACTGCATTTATTTGAAATAGATATTTTTTGTAACATTACAAGTTTTTACTGTCACTTCTGATCAATTTAATGTGTCCTTGCTAAGTAAAAGTAACAATATCTTCAAAAAAATCATTCTTAACGATAGTGTATTTCTGTTTCTCTCTGTATAGGTGGTTGTTCAGAGACGGTCTTCTCCCCGAACAGACATTTTTCGTGGGCTTTGCTCGTTCCGATCTGACCGTGGATACCATACGTGCGGCCTGCATGCCCTACATGAAGGTCAGCGCTCAGAGTTTTCTCCATGTGCACTGTGCTCTGCTTCCCGGATCTGTGTGTGTTCGTGTTCATACCGCCTGTTTTTTTCCTCCCTTCAGGTGGTCGACTCTGAGGCAGAGCGCCTCGCCGCGTTCTTCAGTCGAAACTCTTACATCAGCGGGAAGTACGTGGATGAATCGTCTTTCGATAACCTGAACACTCACCTGCTGTCCCTGCCCGGAGGAGCCGGGGCCAACCGGCTCTTCTACCTGGCCCTGCCGCCCAGCGTCTACCATGATGTCACCAAGAACATCAAACATCAATGCATGAGCACCAAGTGAGGAGCTTTGGTTTCATTTTTGTGTTTTTATGTTCTTAATACAAGGCAAGATATGTCCAAAAGTAGGTTAGAGGATATGCGACGGACTTAAATATAACTTTTCTAGGCAGTCAAACTTATCATTTTGACCTGACTGTCAAAAAAGCCCCATTTACTTTCATTGAAGGGAGGTGCATTCCTTATTTATTGCGCCGGGGGAATGTAAGTGTAAGAGGAAACCTCCAATTGAATGAAACATCTGGAAATGAAGCAAAACAATAGGGAACAAAATACTTATGTAGTCTTCTGATACTATGGTTGTTATTTAGAGCAATAATCTGGCATCCATTCTTGAATAGATTAATTAGTAGATGCTAATACTCCACCTCCTTTGTAACATCAAATATATTGTGATTTGAATGACATATGTGCGACAAAGTTTTCAGGAAAAGGTTGTGACTATTTAGTTAGTTTCTCCAACACTGTTTCGTACTATGGGGGTTAAGCAGCGAGTTATGTCGCTGTTCGGGAAACGCCCTAGCAACCACTCTCACTTAAAGGGTTAGTTCACCCAAAAATGAAAATTAAGTCATTAATTACTCACCCCTATGCTGTTCCAACCCCGTAAGACCTTCGTTCATCTTCGGAACACAAATAAAGATATTTTTGATTGAATCTGAGAGCTAGATCAGTCCTACATAGACTGCCTAAGGGACTGGCTCTTGACGGCCCATAAAGTCATTAAAGAAAAGGTTTAAACATTCCATGTGTCTACAGCGGCTCAATTATAAGTTTATCAAGCGACGAGACTACTTTTTGTGTGAAAAAAACATAAATAACGACTTAATTCGACTATTCTATTACTTCCTTATGGGCGCATGCGCGAGAACTGAGACGAGGACGCTCTTCTTCTTCGACTACTTTTTGTTACCGGCTGCTCCGCTTAGGAGTTTTACCGCCCCCTACCGTATAAGATGATGTGCTGATATAGCTGGAAGCGCAAACCTTTCTGTTTACAAGCAGAGGAAGATGCGCGCTGTACAAACGCTTTTCAATTACCCTATTTTCCGCACTATAAGGTGCACTTAAAAGCCTTTAAAGGGTAACTAAACCCCTGGTCAGAGCTTGACTCCACCCACTGGCAATATTTGAAAATGCTGAAAAAGTGGGCAGAGCCCAGCGGAGGGGGGCGTGCACCTGAGACGCATCTCTTTGTATGGAACTTGCCTACGTCACCAACAACCGCTGTGTCACGTACCACCGCAAACATCCAGTAGGAAAATTCAACTGCAGTAGCCACCGTTCAACCTGAAGAGGGCAGCACTAAGACGTTTTTACTCCATATATTGTAGAAATAAAACACTTTATAAACAAATGCCAAAAAAGTTACTCAAATCAATGACTGGTATTAATAAAGATCCATTCTTACAGATCATTAACTAAAAAAAGTTGGTTTAGTGTTTAGTTACTCTTTAATCTTCTCAAAAAACGACAGTGTTCCTTATAATCCGGAGCGCCTTATGGATCATCATCTTATACGGTAGGTGGCGGTAAAACTCCTAAGCGGAGCAGCCGGTAACAAGAAGTAGTCGAAGGAGAAGAACGTCCTCGTCTCAGTTCTCGCGCATGCGCTCATAAGGAAGTAATAGAATAGTCGAATTAAGTCGTTATTTATGTTTTTTTCGCACAAAAAGTAGTCTCGTCGCTTGATAAACTTATAATTGAGCCGCTGTAGGCACATGGAATGTTTAAACCTTTTCTTTAATGACTTTATGGGCCGTCAAGAGCCAGTCCCTTAGGCAGTCTATGTAGGACTGATCCAGCTCTCAGATTCAATCAAAAATATCTTTATTTGTGTTCCGAAGACGAACGAAGGTCTTACGGGGTTGGAACAGCATAGGGGTGAGTAATTAATGACTTAATTTTCATTTTTGGGTGAACTAACCCTTTAAGTGTTTAAAATTGTAAATACATTTTAGTTGTAATATTATTAGTTGTTCTCTCTAATATCTAACCTCATAATGATACGAATTGTACAGGCAAGTGCCACTCGCATCAAATCTAGCTAGACGGTGTTAATAATGACTATTAATTGAAACCAAGCTGAAATCAGTGCTAGGGAAGAAGTACCGTTGAGAAGTAATGCGTTACAATGATGTGACTCCCTAAGAAGTAACTAAACATTACTTGGTTACTTTTTATGAAAAGTAATGGATTGTTTATTTTGCGTCACTTTGTCTCTGCTGGGCTTGCTTGATTTGTTTTTAATAAAGAATTTTATTATTAAGCTAATATTTGGCTGAAGTGAGATGAATAAGCCTCCGGCTGAATGAAATGTAAATCGACGGCTGTACAGTAGAGGGCGCATCTCTAACAAACCTCTCCGCAGTCGCTCAGACATCAGGCAGGAAGTGCAATAATCGCACTTCAGTCTTCTCCATTGAAATCACTGGGGTCTCTGTGTCCATTTCTTTTACTGTCTATAGAGGATGCAGAGGAAGAAAGTTCAACACTTTTACTTCAGCAATAGAAACAACTAAATGAAACGCGTGTGATGTTTTTCTAAAGTCATTTTAGCTTATTAATTTGGTTGAATTGAGTCGTTGAAGGTCTGCAGCAAAGACTTTGTTAATAAAGTGAGATTAAATGCATAAAGTACATTTGTATTATTTAACATATTTAATTATTGCAGGCTTGTGTAATATTCTGAATTTGCATTTAACCGTTTTTATTCATTTTGAGGAATACTGAATCTACATTGAAATAATGAACTCCCGATTTCTCTCAACATGAGGACAGGAGTGGATACAATACATGGATAAAACACAGTAACTTGTTACTTATACTAAAAAGTAACACTGATATTTTTTGTGTAAATTTAAAAATAATGTTACTTTACTAGTTACTGGAAAAAGTAATCTGATTGTGTAACTTGTAAATTGCTTTAGCCCCAACTGAAATGAATTAAAATTAGATGAAAAAATGAAAAACATGGTAACTAGAAGTGTTGCATTGGCAACTACCTGAAATAAAATAAGTTTGAAGTGCCAAAATTACTAAAACTAATACTGAAATTAAGTTAAATATAGATATTTAAAACAAAAACCAATAAAAATGTATAAAAATGGTGATTTACAAAATACCATAATAGTACTAAAATATCACTGGCTGGATGTAGTTTCTGTTTAATTTTCTAAGTGTATGTGGATTTGGCTTTTTTTAAAATGCAGGATATTTCTTGTGTGTGTATGTTTGGTAGAGGCTGGAACAGGATCATCGTGGAGAAGCCGTTTGGCCATGACTTGCAGAGCTCAGAGGAGTTATCCAGTCATCTGTTTTCTCTCTTCACCGAGGAACAGATTTACCGGATAGACCATTACCTAGGCAAAGAGATGGTCCAGAACCTCATGGTCCTCAGGTCTGTCTGCTTATCATTCTCTTCTTCATCCCTCCCTGCCTTCTGCTTTTCACTGGCTGTCACACACAGTTGTCATTTGTGAATAATTAAGGGTTAAACTCCATTGGGAAGCTCTGTCTCTTGTTAGTCATAGGTTGCTCTCCTGTTTCCTTAAAGGTTTGGAAACCGGATATTTGGCCCCATATGGAACCGGGACAGTGTGGCATGTGTGGTTCTGACCTTCAAAGAGCCGTTTGGTACCCAGGGCCGGGGAGGATATTTCGACGATTTTGGTATCATTCGGTTAGTTAAGTTTCCTTGCTTTTGAGATGATTTTGCACCTATGATATTTTATAGATGTTAAAAATTAGTCGACCAAAGATGAATTCCACCATCATTTCACCTGATTTAGTTTCTCTCCATGGAACACAAAAAGATAATTGTACACCCTAAAAGCAGTCCGTTAAAAGAAACAAAGATAAAATCCAAATTATTTCAAAGACAAATTTATATATAAAAGTGTTTAGAAATCCATTGTGCTTTCTGTGCATGAGGATTCCCTTCAAAGGCTGAGTGGGTTTTGATATTCTAATGTATTCCTCTGTTTTCTGTCTCCAGCGATGTCATGCAGAACCACCTGCTGCAGATGCTCTCTCTGGTTGCCATGGAGAAGCCCGCATCCACCAGCTCTGATGATGTTAGGGACGAGAAGGTAACGAGCCAATCAGCTGTGTGTGTGTGCGCATCACTCTTATGCCACTTATCTGAATGATCCTGAATTTAGCCTTGAGGATCAAATAAATCACATTCATCCACCCATCACCACTGTTTTGGACTTAACCATTAGCATAAAAGATTGGTGGACTGAAGCTAGCATAAATTAAGGTCTTGGTTCTAAGATTGTTTCTGGATAATGTTTATTTTTGGTTTTATAATTTAATAGATTTTTAACAGATTTTTTTCTTTTCTGCTAATTATGTGTAATACCAAATTTATTTATTTTTTTTGCTTTGCAATGCTTTGTTTTTTTTTTTGTGTGTTTTTGTTTGCTTTGTTTGGCTGTTTTGTTTCGTTTCATTTTTGTTTTATTTAGTTTTTTGGGTTTAGTTTTTCAATATTTTATTTATTTATTTATAAAGCATTTTTTGTTTTGCTTTGCAATGCTTTGTTTTGTTATTTTTTTGTGGTTTTGTTTGCTTTGTTTGGCTGTTTCGTTTCTTTTTTTTTGTTTAATTTTGTTTTGGGGTTTTGTTTTTCAATATTTTATTTATTTACTTATTTATTGTTTTATTTTCTGTTTTGGTTTGCAATGCTTTGTTTTGTTATTTTTTGTGGGTTGTTTGCTTTGTTTGGCTGTTTTGTTTCATTTTATTTTGTTTTATTTTGTTTTTGGGTTTTGTTTTTCAATATTTTATTTATTTATAAAGCTTTTTTTCTTTGCAATGCTTTGTTTTGTTTTTTGTGGTTTTGTTTGCTTTGACTGTTTTGTTTCATTTCTGTTTTATTTTGTTTTGGGTTTTTTTCAATATTTTATTTATTTACTTATTTATTGGTTTATTTTTTGTTTTGCTTTGTAATGCTTTGTTTTGTTATTTTTTGTGGTTTTGTTTGCTTTGTTTGGCTGTTTTGTTTCGTTTCATTTTTGTTTGTTTTATTTTGTTTTTGGGTTTTGTTTTTCAATATTTTATTTATTTATAAAGCATTTTTTGCTTTGCAATGCTTTTTGTTCTTTTTTGTGGTTTTGTTTGTTTTGTTTGGCTGTTTTGTTTCGTGTCTTTATTTATTTATTTATTTTTCAATATTTTATTTATTTACTTATTAATTGGTTTTATTTATTTTTTTTCTTTGCAATGCTTTTTGTTATTTTTTGTGGTTTTGTTTGTTTTGTTTGGCTGTTTTGTTTCGTTTCATTTTTGTTTGTTTTATTTTGTTTTGGGTTTTGTTTTTCAATATTTTATTTGATTTACTTATTTATTAGTTTATTTTTTGTTTTGATTTGCAATGCTTTTTCTTTCTTTTTTTCTGGACTTTTAACAGTGTGATTTTTGTTTTTCTCTGTCTGCTGCAGAGAGTTGTGATTTACAGTTTGTGTGTTCAGTCAAATGGCATGAAGAAATTAGTGTTTATGAAGCATCCAACTGAACTACTATTGCTTAGATAAATGGGAATGATCTTGGATGTATCTTTCTCTAGATTCTAGTGTATTGTAGATTTCTTCCTGCATGTTTTCTAATGCTCAATGTGTCCCCCTTCAGGTGAAGGTGTTGAAGTGCATTGAAACAGTCTCTCTGTCAGACGTGGTCTTGGGTCAGTACGTGGGAGATCCAGATGGAGAAGGAGAGGCGAAACTTGGTTATCTAGATGACTCAACTGTCCCTAAAGGCTCCACTCAAGCTACATTTGCCACTGCAGTGCTTTATGTAAAGAATGAACGCTGGGATGGTAAGTG
Organism: Pimephales promelas; assembly: GCF_016745375.1. Next base: position 1,557,666 of record NW_024121299.1, on the reverse strand, counting down.
ATCTACACTGTGTGTATCTAATCACTACATGTGTGTTAAGCTCAGAGTATGCACTCAACAGTGTAACTAGCAAATATTTACAATCTGGCCAAAGACTTAAAATGTTGACCTTTCTGAGACTGTTCATTTTGACCCTTGCCTCTTTCTGGAAGTAAGAGCGTTTGTGCTGAATTAAATGAGTACATTTAAAGCTGTACTAACACCTTGGTCTTGAAATTAAATTTGTTTTTTAGCTTATACAAAATGAACTTTAAACATTTGAAAAGTAGTATATCTGTTTTGAGTTGGTAAAACAAAAGTGTCATGCTCACCAAGGCTGCATTTATTTAATCAAAACTACAATAAAAACAGTAATGTTGTGAAATATTATTACAAATTAAAACAACTGTTTTTCTAGTTGAATATATTGTAAAATGTAATTTATTCCTGTGATCAAAGCTGAATTTTCAGCATCATTACTCCAGTCTTCAGTGTCACATGATGATTTGCTTCAGGATTTCCTCTGGATTTTTTTTATTTTAGTTTAGTTACTGTAATTTAATTACTTTTCCCTTGAAAATGTAAAGTAAGGGATTACTCTTAATTTATCTGTAATTTAATTACAGTTACTTCTGATGTAATTGAGGTAAATACTGTGTATAGATCAATCCGATCTCACAGCGATTCGTATGCATTTTATGAGGTGTCTAAATTGTAAGACCGCACTCGTACAAATTAGTATGAATTATTGTAAAATATGTATGAAAAAAGTGTGAAATGTCATGAGATCAGACACAAAACAATAGTGGGTTTAACATCAAAATGTATTGTCTGATGCTAAAAAGTATGTTTTATAATGTAACCTTCTCCACCTTGGTCTGTTTAAGGATAATTCATGCAATTTTATAGTATTTATTTGAAAGAATTAAAACAGATTCATGTCTATCCTTGTATTATTCAGCTGGTTGAGATTGATATGGTATTTTGAAAGTAATTAGTAATTAAAAGTAATGAAATACTTTTTAGAGAGAGTAATTAGTACAGTAATTGAATTACACTGTTGAAGAGGTAATTAGTAACTAGTAATTAATTACTTTTTAGATTAACTTACCCAACACTGCATTAATATCATATGTCATTTCATTAAGCTCTCTCTCTCTCTCTCTCTCTCTGTCTCTAGGGGTTCCCTTCATCCTCCGGTGTGGAAAGGCTCTGAATGAGAGGAAGGCAGAGGTGAGGCTGCAGTTCACCGACGTTCCTGGAGACATCTTTGACTCTCAGTGCAGGCGGAACGAGTTGGTGGTCCGCGTGCAGCCCAACGAGGCCATCTACGCCAAGATGATGAGCAAGAAACCTGGAGTCTACTTCAGTCCGGAGGAGACGGAGCTGGACCTGACCTACCACAGCAGATACAGGGTATTAAACGGACACCTTTAATACATCCATACTCTGTTTTGTCCTATTATGCAACTTTGGCCATCAATTGTAGAAAATTGGTTAATTTCTATAAAACAGAAAACAAACAATCTTTAGTAAAGTTACTTCTCTTTATAAATGTACCTTTCTCTTATTGTCTTTACAAAGGATGTTAAGCTGCCTGATGCTTATGAGCGACTGATTTTGGATGTCTTTTGTGGCAGTCAGATGCATTTTGTTCGCAGGTGAGTTTGTTACAAGCTACTGTGTTTACATATGCACACAAATAAAAGGTTAGCAGTTAGATTGATGACTCGGTTGGACTGAAAAGCCTTCACGTAAACAATACTGAATTTTACCCGTGTACACAATACAGCTGCGTTTATTAGAAGGCCAATGAGTTTGCAAGAATTAAAGGGAGCTTTCAATTTTCCTTGAGCTTTTGACATCTAAGAGGTCATCATATTATAAGAATATCCTGTAAGTTTCAGAACTGAAAATGTCCTTGTTAGTCCAATAAAAGCTTTTATTGACACCAGCCCCAGCAAACGACTCGTTTTTCAAAGTGGGGAACTATGGCCAAAGAGGATAAAACACCACCCCCGCAGAAGAAGATCAACGCCTACTTCAACACTGCCGGTTTAGCCCCGCCCACCGATTCGCGCATTACACGCATAGCTAAATAACATAGATGCCTACCTCGTAATGACAAACCAGATCGAGCTACCGAGCAATAAATATGCACTGACGAGTGAAACTCATTATAATATGCAAAACTGTTATCCACTCACAGCAGTGGGCGTTTACTTCCAAGTCTTCAGTGCGAGACGCCCATAAAAACCGAGCGTTTTTCAGCTAGGCTCAAAACTAGGGTAGAAAATAGCCTATTACTTATTCAGTTTGATGATTTTTAAATGTAAAAATCAAGCGAACGTCATAAGTTGACCTCAGACAATATAAAAAAATTTATAAAGCCAGTTCATGACCCCTTTAAATAAACACTATGACGCAAATATTGTCATAATTCATCAACAGAAAATCAATAAGAAATCGTTTGGTTTAAATGCGTGGCATTCATTGACCGTGAACCACTTAAACCGCGAGCCTGCAGAACGTTTTTACTTTGAAACATGCAGCGCTCGCAATTTAATAATCACCTTTTCAAGTTTAATAATCACATTAGGCCATATTGAGATTCCTGTTTTTCTGTCCCCAAATTTATACCTAGAAATGGTAATTAAGACTTTTCTTGTACATCATATCACAGTGGGCTCCACACATAATATGTTTGTTTTTAATCCAGAATCCATTAAAAAAATAATCGGTTGAATTATCGGTTATCAGTCAAACCTAAATATCGGTAAAATCGGTCGACCTCTAATTGGCACCCTTGATAAATATGAGCAAAACAGACTGTGGACCTTTGTTTTTGCACTTTCTCTTAGTGTGTAATTTTGTGAATGTGTTGTGACTATTTCATCCAGCCAGTGGATCAAAAATAAGTTAATATGCGATCTAAAAACATAAAGAATTAGGACGATTTTGACTACTTTATTTCTTAAAAATGGGTTAAAGGCTGAGATATGAGGTTTGTCATTTTATATTTTTTTTGTCTTTACAGTTCATATGTTACCATAGATCTTTCCTGCTAATGTGGCATTCGTTTTATTTGTCAGGTCTTTAAAAAAAGACCTTTGTTTGTTTGAAATGCATGTAATGCACATTTCATTAAATATGTGACGCACTAATGTAAATTTGATTAAAGAATATAAAGAACTGTCTCTGAATTTAAAGTGACGAGTTGAGGGAAGCCTGGAGAATCTTCACTCCTCTTCTTCATCAGATCGAGAAAGAGAAGACGCCACCCATCAAATACAAATACGGGAGGTAAAACATGCTTATTTTTCTGAAAGTGATTGTGGATGCAGTGACATGACGTGTAATGCGTCTCATGTTCTCTCTCTCATATAGCCGTGGTCCTGCAGAGGCTGACGAGCTGGTGCAGAAGGTGGGCTTTCGCTATGAGGGTACATACAGATGGGTGAACCCACACAAACTGTGAAAGAAGAGGACGAGTGGAGCTGAAGCCTGTTTAAAATCATCAGCCGAGATGAGCGCCTGAATTAAAAGGCACTTAAATAGTATTTGAAGATGCACTGCAAGCACTCATTTAAAGAAGGACCAACAAACAAGATTACAAACACATGATGTCGTATAATGATTTATAGGACATCCCTTATATTATTTCTTTCTATATCTCAGTGGACTTAACATTTTATGCAGTTAATCAGCATTCTGATATTCACGCCGATTCCATACCGTCTGTGTTCAGATGCTTTATTCCTTAAGAAAAAAAAAGCTTATGTATTGCATTCCTCTTTTCACAAGCAAGTCTTACCATTAAATGCTGCTCACATTTTTAAAAGTGATTATAGGCAGAGGCATGGTGTAAAAGTACATCTACTCCTCCACTGATAGTTGTCTTAATGCGTTTTGTTTTGTCACGACTTTGGTTGCAATCTTATGTTTAAATGGTATAATTGGACCACGCAAAAGAAAAGTTGCAGGGACGTACAGGGATTAGGAATGTATGAGTAATGTTGTCTTTGTTACTACATGAATGTTTATGCCATTTCACCAGGTCTTAAGGCTCCCACTGATTGGCTTAAAGAGCCATGATCATGTTTAGTCTTATTAAAGCAAATGTATTGGTAAAATGGGATTACATGCCACATCCCTCTGTTTATACTTTAATGGATGAGCTTTGATGATCATTCTTACCTATGATCTAAAAATGCATGGCTATAGTTTTTTTCTGCTTGATATAATTTTTGGTTTCAGCACTATTTAGACATTGAACCAGTGTCAAAAAACAACTTTGTTAGCCTGCGTATGTATTGAGGGTACATTTTTGACAGCACTGAATTTCAATATCATGTTAGGGTGCCTAAAACAACTTTAGAAAACGTTTTGTTTTAAGATGCTTGAACATCTGTGAGCTATTTAATTTTTCTGTAAAAGTTCTGCCCTATGTTTTCTATTTTATTATAATAGACTGCTACTTTTACAATAAAGCATAGCTAAGATGCCTTGCATGTGTCTCATTGCTTCCTCTTTTTCCATTTAGTCTCTTAAGTTCATATTCTCTTTGTTTTGGACAGTTTTGAAAAAGACATTGAGTGAGTTAGCCTGTCTGTTTTCCATGGTCATAACATTGGAATATTACAAAATTTTACAATTGTGGTGTCCAAGCTTGGAAACTTTTGTACACAAATAAGCATAATGTTTTTATGTTATGTCATACACAAATCCCACACAGCAAAAAACAAAACAAAACAACAAAAAACACAGTAAACATGAATGACTGGAAATGTAGAGAAATCATTTATCAAAAAATTAGTATGGGCTTTGAAATCCATCTGGATGTAATACATAGACTTTTGCTCAAATAGTGCTGTACTCTGATTTTTATTCATTAATAGGATTATAATGTAAAGAATTGTTTAAAAACAAACAAACCCGCATATAAATATTCGGTTACACTTTATTTTAAGGTGTCAGTGTTACCGTGTAATTATACATTTGAGTATTGAGTAATATTAAGCAGCTAAGTGACATATACTTATTAAAAGGTTAGGATTTGGTTGAGGGTTAACTTAGGTGTGTATGTGTGTGTTTTCTGTTGTTGTTGCATAATTTATTACTATGGTAAGTACATGTAATTATCTAACAAAGACACTGTAAAATAAAGTGTTACCAAGTTTACTTCCATAAATGCGTTCTTTCTCTATAAACCTTGGTTTCGCGTAACTTAATTTCCAATGGGTTTGAACTTTTACGAGGGAACACAATAAAGGACTTTTATCGTAGTTATCACCGGAAGGACTTTACTCTCCTAACATCCGTCTTCCGGTTATGGGCAACATGGTTGTGGAGGTGTAACTGTGTCCATCTGCCTGCTTATTCGCTTCTGTTGAAGAGCGTTTGTCACGTTGACAGCTATAATTAAATCAAGTAATATATTTATCAAGCAGCCCAGCGGTCAAAATGAATATACGCAACGCACGGGTGAGTAAATGAGAGGAGAAGCAAACATGAGGTCAGTCATCAGACAGTAGCTGTGTCTCAAAACCCTGTTATGGACGACACATCACAACGAGGCATCAAGTGCAGATATTCAGTGTTAGTTGTTTGTCTTTTTATTTGATCCACCTTTTGTGTTTTATTCGTCTTCAATGTGATGTAAGTTACATTGCATGCACACTCTTTGCTCCGTTTAAAGGGGCCGCGTTCTGTACTTTTGTTTAATTTCTATTCCATGAGCTCCTGCACCAAAAACAGCCATAGTTTAGTTATGTATGACTTCTCCACAGCCTCTCTCTGAATATTAAATTTTTTTTTTTTTTTTGCTAATGTATTTTGTGTAAATGATTCAGTACTCTTGAAGGTTACAGTAGTGAATAGCTTGACTGGTTGATTTTTCTCTTATATTTCAAGCCAGAGGATTTGATGAACATGCAGCACTGCAACCTGCTGTGTCTTCCAGAGAACTATCAGATGAAGTACTACTTCTACCACGGCCTGTCCTGGCCACAGGTCTGTAACTGGCTCTGATCTGTTACAAACTCTGATTTCTATAATGAGATTTTCACCTCTGCCTTCTTGATTGTTTGTAATCTTTGAAACATGCCTTTCTGTCAAGCTTCTTCGATATGTTTCAACACACCAAACAAATAAATGCGAGTTGAATCATCTTATGGTGAACTGCTGTGCTTGTTTTCCAGCTGTCATACATAGCAGAGGATGAGAACGGGAAGATAGTTGGATATGTTTTGGCAAAAATGTAAGTGTTGTTTTTCTTGTTGTTAAATGTTGACAGGGTGGAAGTGTGAGACGTTGCATATGTCCATGACTAATTATAATGTAATAAAAATAATTAATTATAATGAAATAAAACATTCTGTCCCACTTTACATTTGGTGTCTTTAAAGGATTCATTTAGCCATAAATGAAAATGATCTCATAATTTTCTTCCCCCTTAAGTCATCCTAGGTGTATATGAGATTCTTCAGTCGAACAGAATTATGAGTTATGTTAAGAAAATCAGAGTTATGTTAAAAAAATACCCTGGCTCTTCCAAGCTTTATAATGGGAGTGAATAGTAACTGAGAATTTCAAGGCCCAAAAAAGCGCATCCCTCCATCATAAAAGTAATCTATAATAATATATGGATTATCCATATTTATGCAATATTCAAATATTCATATTTATAACTAGGGATCGACCGATATGGATTTTTTAGTGCCGATACCGATACCGATTTTTTTCCCATCAGCCTTAGCCGATGACCGATACGGGCTGCCGATTTTCTTGAGCCGATATTTGGAGCCGATACATTTTGCTCCCTCAATTTACATCTTAAAAATAACATGATGTTAACAAATGTTACAAGTCTCAATTTAATAAAAGTAACATTTAACTAACTTCAAAAATTAATATTTAACAAATAGTAAAAAACATGTGAGGTAGAACAAGAACAAGTAGATAAACAATTTAAAAAATATTAAAAACATGAAGTAGAACAAAAAAAGTTCAGTGCTGAAAATGAATATTTAAGCATAAATTAAATAATTACACTATTGCACAGAGTAGCAACCAGCATAATAAAGTGCACAGTGCACACTGTACTTCATTTTAAAAGAAACGAACTATGTACTGCATGGTTTCAATTTTCCTACATAAAATAAAATGAGCATGTCTAGTCTCTAATATTACTGCGATTGCGAGGGAGACAAACTCCACACGCCCCAAACCTCAGCCAGGTGAGCGCTGAATAAATCTCCCACAAAAAGCACAGAATAACGTTGGCATTCCTTAATCCTATGACCAGAGTTCGTTACCGTATGCATACTAGGGCTGTCAAAATTGCTCAAATGGCGTTTGCATATTCCCTCTAAAAAACATATTCGAACATCCCGTTGCGCGTTTTGTTGTTGACGCGCATTACATCAATAACAGGACACATTAATAAAAAGAGACGTAACTACTAGTATTAGATGGTTTATTTGAGTTTAAACATATTTGACAACGTATTAAAAAGCAAGTAAATCAACTAATGGCCAAGACCGCAAAGCTCACTCTGTCTCGCCCTGGACTCGCTCAGGCACTCTCTCTCGCCCTCACGGTCTCTGCGCGTCGGTTAAATGAACAACAAACAAATGTTGAGTGCTAAACAAGAGTTTTGTGCAAGAAATTTAAGGTTGCGAGTCGCGACTCTTGTCCCAAATATAGCAGGCTTCAGTTCATTCAGTGATTGAAGTTTCACAGTATAGAACCGACAGTGAGCGCTCCGAGCGAGCTGTGCAGCTGTGGTAACGTTATTAGTCTGCAACCGCGGGCGTGTTTTTCCACATTCAAATATTAATTTTCACCTTCAAAATTAATAGATATTCGAATGTAGAATATTCATAGACAGTCCTAATGCATACTGAACGGATAACCTACACCTTAACTATTTGCAGCTTCTTAATACAATGGCAAGCAGTTAAGTTTTATAGACGAGGCATTCGCGTTTTCCATTTGGACCCACAAACTTGCTTTGTTGCAAGCACATAACAGTTATAGGGCGACGTGTTTCCATTTTCAAAGTGTTTGACAATATTTCAGGAGTCAAACATTTAAAAGATCCTTTGAAAGTTTAAGTTACCATTCTCGTGAAGAGCAGGTTGCGTTGCACTCTGCTAGTGGAGGAGGGCGGGGCATGTGAACTGCAGCATCTCCAGCAGCACGGAGCTGCCCGTGGCCGCCTGTCTATAAAAAAACTATCGGCAAACGCGCAGCGGTGTATCGGCCGATTCCGATACACGTAAAAACCTCAAATATCGGCCCGATATATCGGCCGGCCGATATATCGGTCGATCACTATTTATAACTTAATAAACCATAATCACTGGCTACGGGCGTACGTTAGTCTAGTTCGGGTGGAAGAGTGACCTCTGACCCGATGCAGGAGTAGCTAAGCGTAGACTCCTCTCACGGTTCAAATTGACCTATTTCAGTGTTTGCTAACAGCAATGACGTTTTTTGTGGGCGGAGCCTACCTGGTGGCAGAAAATGGCAATATAATGCAGTAGCAATCTGTGAAAGCCACGGAATAAAAAGTAAATTTCGAGTTTATATCCCGCAATTCTGACTTTTTTCCCCTCAGAATTGTTAATGAGTTATAAAGTCTGGACTGGCAAGAAAAATAGTCAAGAATTGTGAGACAAAAAATGTTATAGGCTATGTTTAAAAGTTATGTCAAATGTAATGGGTTTAATATTATTTCCTGCTGTAACTGCTATGTATGCATGTCCCCTATGAATATTATGTAGACTTACTGTGAGCATCAAAACGTCATGCGTCGGGTCATAGGTCAGACTTGCTGCAGAACCAGACGTACGGACGTTATTGGAAGCTGGTGATTATAGTTATAAATATGGATCACTTCGCTTCGGAAGGCATTTATTAACCGTCTGGAGCTGTACGAATTATTTTTATGATGGAGGGATGCACTTTTTGTGGGGTTTCAAAATTGAAGGTACCATTCACTGCCATTACCAAGCTTGGAAGAGGCTGGCTATTATTTAATATAACTCGGATTATGTTCGTTTGAAAGAACATAGTCTTTTACACCTAGGGTGAGTAAATTATGGGATTTTTAAATTATGGGATTTTTCTTTACTACCATGGTCACACATTTAAATTGATCATTTGATACAATGCACTTATTGTGTACAAGTTTTTACGTTGTACTTATATTTTCACCTGCATGTAATTACATTTTGTAATTAATTTCTGTAATTACATCTAAATTTCCCACCCTTAAACCAACCCTTACTACCAAACCTGTCCTAACCTCACCTCAATAGCAGCACAAGCGTTTTGCAATAGATCAACACAATAAGTACATTGTACCTTGTAAGTAGTAGTTAAAGCTGCAGTCTGTAGCTTTTTTTGGGGTTAAAATACATATTTAAATATTTAAATTAGGGCTGTGCAAAAATTAATTGCGATTAATCGCAACCAAAATAAAAGTCTGTGTTTACATAATATATTTGTGTGTGCTGTATATGATTATTTTGTATATATAAATACACACACATGCATGTATATATTTAAGAAAATGTGTTATTCATATATGAAATATTTATATAATATAGAGTATGTATTTATGTATTTATATATATATATATATATATATATATATATATAGACCATTTCACAAGATGTAAACAACACTGGCCCAGAAGCACTTCAAACACAATAAAGAAAACAGTTACAAACTGAAACAGGAAGTGTTTCTGGACCAGTCTTGTTTACATCTTGTGAAATGGTCTATATATATATATATACAGAATTTAAGCGCAAATAATTCTTAAATATATACATGCATGCATAGGTATTTATATATACAAAATAATTATATACAGCACACACAAATATATTATGTAAACACAGACTTTTATTTTGGATGCGATTAATCGCAATTAATTTTTGCACAGCCCTAATTTAAATACATACATAACCAGCCTGTGTTCAAAACAATGATACATATCAGAAGTACATTACATTTAGTCCTGAGGGTGTTGAAGTATTACTCGCGTAAAGTTAATAATTCCACGAATTTCTGCAATTGCAGATTTCGAACAGAGATGGCGACAAAAAGGAAAAACGCCGGACTGCAGCTTTAATGACATCTAATATAACATTTTAATGAAATAAGTATCATTTTATGTTAACTGTGTGTCTTAAATTCCAAAGGGAGGAGGATCCTGATGATGTGCCTCATGGACACATTACATCACTGGTTAGTGTTTGAAGACAACGGCTGTTATTTTGTATCATCTGTACTGATAATGTCTTTCATTCTGTCCACATGTGACAAATTCACTGCTGTGTGTGTTGATACAGGCCGTTAAACGCTCTCACAGGCGTCTTGGACTGGCTCAAAAACTGATGGATCAAGCCAGCAGAGCCATGATTGAGAACTTTAATGCCAAATATGTGTCTTTGCATGTCAGGAAGAGGTAGGATCTACCAGCACCTTCACTCTCTGTCATCTGGGATTCGCGGAATGGATTTTCCTAACCTTGTTGCATTTGTTTGTATTTCAGTAACCGGGCCGCACTTCACTTGTACTCAAACACGCTTAAGTTTCAGTGAGTATCACTTAACCCCCCCATTTTATCATATTTGTATATTGAATAAATTCTGACTCTGTTTATTAATATTAAATGAATTCAACTTGTCTTAAAGGGTTAGTTCACCCAAAAATGAAAATTCTGTCAGTATTTACTCACCCTCATGTTGTTCCAACCCTGTAAGACCTTCGTTCATCTTCGGAACACAAATTAAGATATTTAAGATATTAAGATCGCTCCTGCATACTAGTCCATAGGCTTCTTGAGGGACTGGCTCTTGCTGTCCTCGAAAAGTCATTAAAGACATCGTTAAAATAGTCCAAGTGACTACAGGGGCTCAATCTTAAGTTTATCAAACGACGAGAACACTTTTGTGCGCAAAAAAACAACAAAAATAACGACTTTATTTCAACTATTCGTTTATTTCTCCCTCTGCGCGAGTCAGGTTACTAGTTTAATAGCGTAAGCTTCTGTTATTGTACGTCACACGCATCACACACACATGACCAGCGTCGGCCAATGGTGAGCCTACGTGTGACGTAGCTCTACGCAATCACACTACGTTAACTGACTTACAGGCTCATGGAGAAGGAAGTGAATAGTTGAAATAAAGTCGTTATTTTTGTTGTTTTTTTGCGCACAAAAGTGTTCTCGTCGTTTGATAAACTTAAGATTGAGCCCCTGTAGTCACTTGGACTATTTTAACAATGTCTTTAATGACTTTTCGGGGACAGCAAGAGCTAGTCCCTCAAGAAGCCTATGGACTGTATGCAGGAGCGATCTTAATATCTTAAATATCTGAATTTGTGTTCCGAAGATGAACGAAGGTCTTACGGGGTTGGAACAACATGAGGGTGAGTAAATACTGACAGAATTTTCATTTTTGGGTGAACTAACCCTTTAAGACCAGCTTAATTAACTGATTGATTAAATCTAATAATTAATTAGTGTTTTAAAGGAGTAGTTCACTTTAAAAAAAACTTTTTGCCGATAATTTACTCACCCCCATGTCATCCAAGATGTCCACGTCTTTCTTTCTTCAGTGGTTATGACTCAAACAGATTTGTTCATTTTGATGAACGAGTTCGAACAGGAGAGTCACAAACGCGCGTCACAGAACAGAGCAAGGCGAGCATTTGTGCTTAGAAAACTTTATTTATTTTTTAAATGAGCGATCATTTCGCTTGATAAGACCCTCATTCATCGTCTGGTGTCGTTTAAAACCCTTTAAAGCTGCTCTGAAACTCTCATTTGGACTTTGAACCGTTTGGTTCCCATTGAACTCCATTATCTGGAGAAAAATCCTGGAATGTTTTCATCAAAAACCTTAATTTCTTTTCGACTGAAGAAAGAAAGACATGGACATCTTGGATGACATGGGGGTGAGTAAATTATCGGCAAAAGCTTTTTTAAAAGTGAACTACTCCTATAAATAGACGGCACAAGAATAAACATATTTCCAAAGCAACCTGAGATTCTAACTCTATTTCAGTCATAACACCTGTTATTGTATGAGAAACTGAACTAAATTGCAGGCACATCAAAGACCCCGTTTACACCTGGTATTAAAATGCGATCTGTATCCAGATAAGTTATCCGGATAATAAAAAACGCATGTTAATGCAAGGTGTAAACGCGTTGTGATCGGATCGTGATCGGATCTGCCTGACCACATCTGGAGGTAGTCTGGCTCGCATTGTGTCCGGATCTTTATTAGGTGTAAACGCAATCTGGTTGTTGAAACCACATATGTATATTTTACTCCTCCCAAAAATGCTAAAAAATAAACGAGTGAGAGCGTGTTATATAGGCTATATGTCATGTTATAGCCTAGTCAGATGCGACACGCGACACGCATCACCGCAGATGAGCAGCTGAGCGTCTATTCAACGTGCAAACATCGCAAATAAAAGTGAAAGTAAATCACAGACGCAGTTAACACATCTTCAAGTAAAGAAACGAAATTATCTTACCAGGCCTGTTGCCACTCTCTCTTATTGATGTCTCTGATTTGGAAATTAGCTGATGATCAATAAAATGCCGCTCAGATCTGTTGCTTTTGGTGGCGTGCAATCCAATAAATCTGCATATAACGCAGGAGGTGAAGATCGGATTTATATCCGTTTTGCAAAAACACATTTATGTGGCCAGGTGTAAATGGAATCAGTACTTATTATCCGGATAACTTATCTGGATACAGATCGCATTTTAATACCAGGTGTAAACGGGGTCAAAGATGCAGTAAGCGATTTCTCTGAGAAGCGATTTTTTTTTTTTTTTTGTTGAAAGTGGTTCGGATCGAGCAGCATAACACACCTGTAGCCAATCAGCAGTAGGGGGTGTGTTCACTCATGATGGGGGAGGAGAGAGACTTAGCCAATCAGCAGTAGAGGGCGTGTCCAGTCATGATGGGGGGAGGAGAGAGACTGAGCCAATCAGCAGTAGGGGGCGTGTCCTTTCATGATTTGGGAGGGCAGAGAGTGAGCCAATCAGCAGTAGGGGGCGTGTCCTGTCCCCTCATGATGGGGGAAGAGAGAGAGTGAGCAAGAGGGTGATTTGGAGAAAGACTGTAGAAAGAGAGATGCTGAGAGACATTACAAAAGTGAAATCTCAGAAGAATACCACTGGAAAAAGAAGCGTTACGATAAGGCAAGAGCTTCAGAAGCTGTCCAGTGCAAGAGAGACCGAAGCGGGAAGTCCTGAAAACAGAGGTTTCTGCTCCATATGCGAGTAACATTGGTTTTGAGTCTGTTCAACAGAACCAAGATATGCTGTTGTTGTAATGTTAGCTCTAGTAACAGGAGCTGCTGGCGATTAACAACAAACTCTTACTTATATAGAGTTACTCTTGTGTACTGTATGGTTCAGCTATGATAAAGAGACATCCACTCTTGCATAGTGTTCATGCATTTTGGGGGTGGAGCAAAAAAGGGAGGGTGTGTGTTTTTTTTTTGGTTTGATTTCAAATAGCAACAGTGTTTCTCTGAAATCATTTACTGTACCTTTTAAGTGCATTTTTTCAGTATATGTACTGATACTGCGTTGTATCATAGTAATGCAAAATGTTTTCATCACTGTTCATACTATGTTGCAGGATTAGTGAAGTAGAGCCCAAATATTATGCCGATGGAGAAGATGCTTATGCCATGAAGAGGAATCTCACACAGATGGCAGATGAGGTATGGAGCGGTGCAGTTATACATAATTATGTGATGCCAAATACAGCTTTTCCCCTCAATTTAAATTTCCCAAATTGTAACCTGATCCTCTACACCCACTGAACAGATGTGGATTGAATAACACAGGCACATTTTCACTTTAAATCTTCTGGAAACGGCCCACACATACTCCATTCTCTCCACCTGGATTTCTCCATTAGGACTGTAACGTTAGTCATGGCTGCTGTATCTTTGCTGAACTCCGAAGGGGGTTCCTTTCTACTCAGTCATTTGAAGTGGTTTATGAACGCCTATTCAAAAACATATTTTTCATCTCTGATAGCTAATTACTGTAAGTTGCTCAATTATTGTTGGTGGGAAATTGACTGAAACGCAGTTGAAGGAATTACACGCCTACATTTGGTCATTGCGATTGAGTCGCACCTTCCACAGATTTTAAATTGAAAATTATACAGGGTTAAATTGGGTTCAACTTCAAAAAGTA